>VYZM01011900.1:107935-141230 GCA_013398915.1 Dromas ardeola | reverse complement strand
CCAGCCACTGTCCAATAAAATTCATCCGATAACAAGAAGCATTGTGCGTAAAAAAAAACAAACATAGTTCTCCGAGATCAATGGTGAAGGTCCAACTTTCTCTACCGCTGAAGTTCAGAACACTTTAAGATGTGATATGTTTCAAAATGTTTTTCATTTCAACTATCTGCTTTTTCTCTTCATCCTCTACAAAAAAAAAAAAGTAAGGTTTTCCAAATTGCTTATTTTGAGAGTGTGAAAGTTTTTGCACAGGAGAGGACTCAAAATTCTGGGAATAAAGACATCAGGACAAGAGCACCCCATGCTTCGAAAGCTCAAAAATTGTCTCAAAGACGTGCATCAATGTTGTTCCTTGTTCTACAGTTAAAGGTGTACAAAGACAAGAAACATGTAATTTGTGATAATTGGCAAACAAGAACAGACAAATTCATCTTTTAACTAAGTCATTAGCTCAGCAAATAACGTAAAGGGGAGAGTCTGTCTGTGTAAGATGGGAGTTTTAAAACTTAGTTGGGTACGAGAGTATGAGACATAGTAGAGAATTTGACTTCAATATTTGAAGTTTAACTGGTGCAGAATCATAAGCTGAGTTAGTAAAACTGCTTATTTTTACATGCAAGTTATTACCCATCCTTGTGAATCCTTCTCAGCATTAAGAAATTATTTGCTGATGCTGTAATTTAGCTCCATCTTTGGTGTTGTGGTCAACATATTTGACCTACTTTGTAAATCATTGCCACGCTTTCATTGTAATTTGTTTTGGAAATTTATTGCATGCTTGCTTTATTTTACCTCATGAGGCCCTAACTCATTATATACAATAGTATGCTGATTTATATCTCAAATGATATTCCAACATGGACCTAAAATCATTACAGATATCGATGGATATTTGCTAATAAGCCTCACATCTCTTGCTTCTCCTCTCTTCATCTACTCCAATTTGTCTTTCATTCTTTCAGTGTCCTTAACCTCATTAGCGGCCATAGGGATTGTGAAATCTACTTCACTGGAAATGTTAGTAATGCTATATAAATACCTAATCATCTCTCATTTAAAATTTTCAGAAGAAAGTTGGCAAGAAAACACACCAGGAAACAGCTGCTTCTTCCACTATTAAAAAAAAAAAATTATATAAAAAGAGTTATATCTGGGGGAGATCACTCCTATAAAAGAAGATGAGGATATTCCAGAATCTGAATCTATATCCTGAATGATGATGACAGAAGTTACAGTTGATGACATTTATAAATTAATTAGGAAAAGTTATGTAAACCAAGAAGTTTGAATTCCTTTAGATAGCCTGAACTTTCCAGCAGTCCCCAGGGTCTTCTGTATTTCAAAAACCACAAAGGCTTTTAGGTCAACTGTCTTCCCACTCGGCAGCAGAAGTTGAATTAGGACCACAAATCTAATTTTCTAATTGCAGACAGAGTGAAAAAAGAAATATTGCATTCATTTTTTTTGGAAATATTAGAAGGAATCTCTTTTCAACTTAAGGTCCTAGACAGAGAAACAACAAACAGCCAAACATCATTCGTGGCTGAAGTTGCTGTATTAGCTTGCTTTTAAAGACAACCCTATATATAGGGCAAATTATCACTGACTGTAAACCCTGGCACAGCAGTGCTTTTGTACACAGATGATTTTCTACTGCCTTCATACTCCGATTTCTGTGTTGGACTGTCCTTTAATAATACAGCCATAAATCAGTGCTATTTCCTGTACTTTAATGTAAAACATAAAAAAGAATGGCATAACTCATAAATAGAATCTTGTGCTAATACTTGAATCTATCCCCGAAAGCAACAGAATTTAACTTTGTTTCAAAGTGGTTACTCAACTTGTCCATTAAACCATATTTCAAAAAACAACTTAATTTTATTATCAGGCTCATATTGCTTTATTCTCTTTACCTGTTGTGACATTGCATTTAACAACAAATATATCACACAACCTTTTTACTGTGTTATTCAGAACATAAACACTGGACAGACAGAAGCTAATTCAAGAAAATAATTTTCCTAAGGAGCTGGATTACTTCCTAATTGTTTATTATATATGTATTCTCTTGCCAGAAATGAAGACTTAAAATCCCACCTTCTTGAATGCTTTAATGTTATTTGGATCTCTGAAGCATTTATATTTAATTTCACAGCAGTGTCACAATTCAAGTGGTATATTTTAATGTCTGCAGCAGCCAATTGTTGATTTATTTTCTTTCAGGCAAAATGCAAATAATCTCTTAAGAGGTTTGCTTACAGCCCTTGTGTTTGAGTTAATATATTTGCAGTGAATAAATTAAAAGAAGTCCAAATATGACTTTTTAAGGCCCTCTTGAATTTAAAAACTCCATTCAGTTTTAAAAATTATTTGCAAGTTTTCCTATGAGAAGTAACTGGAAATGAACTCATTCGTGACCTTGGGCCACCTCCAGTGTAGGGGTATGCCAACTGTGAGCTTCAAAGGTGGGGAAATGAGCAGCTGGAGTGATCTAGCACCGTTTTGTGCTCTCCACTGGAAGCCCATTCTTGGCTGTGGACACATTCCTGTAAGCCATACCAATTACCTCGGGGCTAACTGCCCCATGGAGCAGTCCAGAAAGGACAAAGACCACCAGAGCATTCATCTTCCCACTCTGCATTTTAAAAGCTTCTCTTAAAATCTATTCCTTCTCTTCTGCATTTGGTGTGGTCAAAGGCTGCTGTGAGTGAAGTGTGAAAGCTTGAGATGACAGACTTCAGAGACATAGATACCAGCCTTAGCTCAGTACTATCCAGCAGCAAAGGGAGGGAGCAAACAGACTAGGGTCCTCCCAGGCTCAGGTGAGCAGATTTCTTTGCTGGGATGTAGACTCCAAAGTCATGGTTCCCAAGTCATCTAGACTCACCTACACTGGAACAAACTACAACTCCTGCTTGGCCCGTAATTTCTTATTTCTATAGAAAGGCAAACCAGTTACATGGAGAGAAGCGAGCGCCCTCTGATTTGACTTCTTTACATACCTGGGACACTGCTGTAACATTACCCAGATCCCAGTTCGGGACTCCCAGTTTCATAATCAAGGCAGCTCAGAGTTAAGTGGCTCACCTGTAACCCCTATAGATTTAATTTCCCACCAGTACTCTCTTCAAGCCTCCTGTTTATCCTGCTGGATATCTATGTGTCACCTGATTGCACAAAAAGATGAAAAAGTTTAGATTTTAAGGAGTTACCAAGCAGGTCAGCTTCAGGACTAGACTACAGATTGTCATGATAGTCAAACTTGCCACAGGCCAGGTTTAACAAATTAGAGCAACCTCTTGGGGTATCTAAAGCTAAGTTTCCATGACAGATAACTACAGATAAGAACACCACAGATTTTTTTTTTTTTTAAAAAGTATATATGTATACAAAAATTAATCTTGGGGGGTGGGGGAGTCCAAAGAAAATTTTTTAAATATCATATTTTCCTAGAGAAAATTTCAATTACAGTTATTTTCCAATAGAAAAATTTTTCTTTGTCAAATCATCAGTGAACATTCAGGATCTTTGCTATAATAGACTAAATCAGAGTTCGCGCCTGGGTAAAGTTAATGCACTTACAAATGAATAGTGATGGATCAATGATTGCATTTTTTGTTCAACTCTTCCTTTGATCTTTCTTATAAATAAGAAAGTATCTTAAAAATTCTTTAAGAATCACACAAGTGAAAAACAATCATTCGGTACTCAGCCGTATAAAAATATACTGGCTAAAATAGACTAATTTTTTTATTTTTCTTACTCCTAATTTTCATTCAGCTTCTTTTGTTACATAAGAAAAAGTCTTATATGCAGTTTGGAAATACAGATTCAAAATCGTAAACTTCAGTAATGCTCTCTATTGCTCTACTTCTTTCAGACAGACATACGCATTTGTTTGCCTTTTCATCAGATATGGCAATATTTAATCTTTTTCAGGACAACACAGTAAGTATAACTGTAAAAATTCCGTGTCCTATATTTGATACTGTATATTTTTAGCCAAACAGACAAATGTTTGTTTCGACAAAGGAAACTAAGGACAAATGAAATTTCAGTAAGACGTTAATATCACAAAATCTGCCCTCTCAATTTGATGCATCTCAATAAACAATTCTCATCACTTGTATTGTAAAGTCAGACAAAATTCACAGCAGATAAACTCAGGTTAAAACAATTTCCACCCACAAAAAAAAAAAAAAAAGAAGGGAGAGATACTAAGAACCAAGGAAAGGATTTTTAATTTTGTTCATATTCCTTTTATCTATTAACTACTGATTGCTCAGTGCAACATAAAATATCAACATTGTAAAATACCCATGTAATGTAGGACCTCAGCCGGTGACCTCCAACGTTTCTGGATCAAGTCCCTTAGCAGCCCAGCACATCTGACTATCACATTTTCCAAACCTCGTCTCCAACCTACCCAGATCAATGATACAAGAGGAACGTCCCTCTTCTGAAACTGGATACCAGCACCAAAAAAACCAAACACTAAGCCTGTCATTAAATGAAGAACCAGCAGCTTTTCACGCAACATGTAACTGACTTACTGGGCAGTTTTATCCATGTGTTCAGCAATTTTAAGGTATTAACCAAAGTTTCAGACTGACTCTACATAATAAGTGTACAGTAATTCCGATATCTGGTGGGACTACTGAAAGTATTATGCATTGGTAAATACTTCCAATCTGGTAATCCAAGCCTTACCCCTAATAAACCTATTCTATGGGTTTGGTTTGCCTTTGCTATTTCAAATACATTTTTCTTGAAATTTGATTCTACAACCAGATGTTGTAACACAATCTTCATGCTCCTGTCCTGCCACAGCCCCAAAATATCCCAAAAAATGTAGGAATTCCTTGCATTATAAATTGCATCTGTCTCCCACGGGAAGACTGCCATTTGGTGGAAACTCTTCAGATGGTGTAGCTTCACCATGCATCTGTGCAGAACACAAAAGATGCCATCATTCTGTGGGTAAAATGTCTCACAAGGGTCTACTTTTCACTGTTCTCTTTATTCCCCACATAACTGCAACTTTACCCTGAAATCCTCATATTGTTTCCTTGCTGACTAACATTCTCTTGTTATCTTTCTGAATTTCAATTACAATGCCGTAATTAGTAAAGCATTTGGGCAGAAAAGTCACACCAAATCGTGCCTGCAAAAACTGAATTGTTCACAAATTAAGGAGAAAGGTATTAAAGACTGGGAACTAATGAGAAAAATACACACACTCTGCAAACTTTTATCTGGGTTCAAAAGAATTCACACATCTGAATGATCTCAAGCGTCAAGAGCAATCTTTTCCTTTCATCTGCCTATCTTGCAGGAGAAACCTCTCAGTTAATTTGTACTTTGATACATATAGGCACAGAACTCACCTACAGCTGAGCGTACATTTAGTCATAACCAGGTAAAACGAACTCTCCTGCCTCTCTTTCCATATTCTTCCTTCCCTCCTTTTCACAGAAGAATTGTTGACAAGGATTGTCTCCTCCCTGGTGTATATTGCAGTAAGCATACAAAGAATTCAAACCTAACTGGAAACCTCAGGCGCTACTGGCTTTTACAATTCCAGCCTTTGCTGTCTAAACTTCCTTTGAAGACTTCAAAATTCCAGCTACTGAGGCTGCTGCCTCTCTCTTGTTCAAGTTGTTTAACAAATTACATAGTTATTCTGGTAACTTTGCTCTCAAAACCATTCCTTCTTCTCAAGAACCATTGGTTTCTTCTGCCAGTTCACTGGTCAGCAGAGTGTGACCAAACCACTTTTTTTTTCCTCCTTACAGCAATAACAGAAATATTAAAAATGAAGTTACCAAAATGTAAAGTATTTAAAGCAAAAGGATTTTTTTTTTAAATTAACATCCTTGTCAATTAAACAATATCACATTGTTCCCCATTTGCTACCTGATACCTAGACATGTGACATTTCAACGAAATGGGCATCTTTACTTTTTTATAGGCTAACATCAAGAAGCTCAAGCCATTGTTCGGAAGACAGAACATATGGTAACATGGACAAAGTTACAAGTACTTACAATTTGTCTTTCATAATCACCTTGGTAATCAGATGGCTGTGGTTTTGGAATTGCTTTGACATCTTATTGTTTCAGTTCTTTACTGTGAAATGCACTCCAAAGATTCCCAGTGACACTATTCACCAACATCTTGACATGATGTAACTACGATAGGTTTGCATCACCGAGATCTCTAAAGACTTGGAGGAGCATTTCATCTGACATGTTAATATTATGTGTATGAATTCACAATGACATGCTCAGGAGATTGTTATGATCACCAAAAAAAAAAAAGCCTACTGGAGTGATTAAGAAATTTGCAGCACTATAAAATGTAATAAGGAAAGTTAACTGATTTTTTTTTTTTAACCTCAAATAATTCCAAGCCTTTTCCTTAAAGCAGAAAAACCTTATGTATGCTTACAGGCTAGACTTACAAACTAGACCCAGAGTACCCAAAATTACAACCCCAGACCTGTGAATCCTTTGTTGATTTGAGTTATGGGTGAAGATTTCCAACATTGTGCGGCTTAGTCATCTCAGAATGGGACCTCCAAGAGGCACCATTCATAAAATGGTGCTGCAGATATATGATCAGTAGTGCCAGAAAGAAACACACTTCAAAATTAATTGTTTGTGGGTTTTTTTTTTTAAAACTGGAATGCCTTCCTCTTTTAATGATCTATAGTCCTGACCCATTTATTCCAGCCAAACATATATGAGGGTTTTGCTGGATTTTTCTTTTAAAACTAAACAGGGGTGATACATTTCCTCCAAGAATGGCCAAGGGAAAGGCTCCACTCTTTTACTATAGCTTTACTTACAAAATTCACCCAGCACATAGGAGACCCCTGCTAAGATCCCTCCTCTCTCTGACACAGATTCAGGTATGAGGTGGGAGGAAGGGGTGGTGAAAGGCACTTCTTCATGCACTCGCCTTGCCAGCCACTTGAAGGCTCAGCTGGGGGAAGAGCGGGGTCTGCCAGGCATGTTCGGAGCAAATTTGCTGGATCAGCCTAGTCAAGGGAGATGGACGAAGGTTATTTCATTTGTGCATATAGACTTGTCTCCACATGCGAAGACTGAGGGTTTCTTCTGTAAACCTCAACTCAAAACTTCAGTCATCTAGCGAACTTTTAGTCAAAAACTGCTGTGCACAGCGAGGCGTCATCTGAGTAAGAGCCTTAATTTCCTTCTGACGGTCATAATTTCAGATGTAAGACAATAAAGCAAGTGTTAGGCAGGACTTAAACCCTTAAGCCATTTTTTGTGGCACAAGCTCTAATTGCCTATAAATCACGCTGTGTTATCTGCTTGGCACATAAAGCTTGTCTATAAATACGTAGCTGTTTTAAAATCCATATTTCTGCATTGCACTGAATAAATCAAATCGGAAATATGGCACAGTTTTCTGTTTGTTTTAAAGCTCCAGATTCAAAAGAAAACACTTTAAAGCAGAGTAATCTGTTTCTTTTTTTTTTTTTTTGGTGTGGGGTTTTTATTTTTGAGCATCAGTCTACTTCTATGCATTTAGATGTCTGTGAAGATTCAGCGTAATGTCATTTTAGGAATAACAGTCACATGAACCCCAATGCTTTTCTTAGGTTGCATTAAGAAAAGGTCATCTCAGCTAGATACATGGCACTAATAGCACTGGCAGTAACAGTATTTAATTGTTCTCACAAAAAAAGAAAATTCACAACACATCTTCCTCAATAGTGTTCAGTTAATCTGGATAGCCATAAGAACTGAGTATCTCGTATGCTGCTTGCTGCCTTGCTGGGACAGTCAACAACAGAACTTAACTGATACATCTACTGCTTTGTGACTGAGTGTAAAATGATCCAGCAGTAAGGTGTTTTATCCAGAAAAGTGGTATATCAATAGTTGCCAACCTTCCCTCCCCCCACTGGAATTTATGGAAGATCGCAGTAATAAATTATTACGTTGTGACTGAGAGTCCATCATGTATTAGAGCTCATCTCTTCTGTGATTTAAAACCACCTACACGAGTGCTTTAGAGCTATTTCTGAGATTCCCTGAGCTGTTTTAGTCTGTATGAATCATGAAGCCAGTGAAAGTTTTATAAAGTTTCACTGTTTTTAATTTATTTTTTTTTACATCTAGAACAAGATAGCCCTCTAGCCTGGGTCTTTTGGGGGTACACAGAGAGGAGCACAGCTGAACCACCTGCATCAAGACTGTTCTCTTTTCTGACATTTAACTTTGGTGCAACACAAGCCTGGGCCCACCAGCCCCAGTGCTCATGCACACTATGGGATCACTCCTAGGCTGCGTCATGAGCATGATTAGTCCACATAGCTTACAGAGTAGAAACAAAATAAGGTGGATTTTAGACACATTTATAGGCCACAGGGCACAATCTAGGACTATTGAGACACGTAAAAAGAATTTCTAATGTTAAATAAAGCAGCCTCAAAAGAAGAAATTTCTGTTCCCAGCAACATTACACATCCCAGTACAGTCTGAGCATCCTGGGTGGTAGGACACTGGTGAGTAAATCCTCCCATTTAATATAGTTAAGTATCCGGTATCTAGAGCTAGATCCCAAGAAGAGTGTTGGCATCACCACATGTCCTTGGCTTGGGATACCCGACTACAGCCAGTACCTGACATACTTTGCTGGTCCTGTATAAAAAAAAATATGTATATATGATATGCAGTGAAATGCTGCATATCACGATTGTCATGTCAAAGGGGAACTACAGCTGAACTTCAGGAAAAGCAGAAGTGTGTCTTTCAGGAGGCTAAGATGCAAGATTAACTTGCCCACAAGCTGTCCATAAGCATCTTCTGACTCTATTAATAAACACTACAATAATACGGAGTTAAAGACACTAAGAAATAGATTCTCTGTTGTACACTCAAAACAGTCCTCTAAGTTTTAGTAGCAAACTAGGGGCCAAACATTCTGCTAAGAAAAGAAAAAAATACAGTATTAATCATGACTCAAACAGCCAGAGAAGCCAAGCACATTGTTGTGTTAGCGTCATCATTAGACAACAAAAACGTCACCAGGAAACTGTCATTGCACCAGGAGTGTTTCCAGTAACACTCCAACCTTCTCCACATCCCCTCCAAATCCAAACCTCACAGATTTATTTTTTTTTTTTTAAACATCCTGTAGGATTACTTTCCCTTCTCTCCACACCTAACAGCACCCATGCAGTTATAATTAGGCATAGCCAGATACCTCCTACAAAATGCCTCACAAAATTGTGCCTGTTCATGTCTGTGCAGAGAGATCGGCAAGTACAGAAGAATTCAGGTTTTTCCTTAGAAGTCTCTATATGTGTTGCCAGAATAGTTAAAATGGACATATCCACTGTGATAGATTCTGCTGTTAGGGCATCTAGGGCAGCAAGAAACTAAAATCAAAATAAAATGAGTGTTTCAGGTGTGTGAGCCACTCAGAGCTGTCAGTGTAACAGATTAGCACTTCTACCTTTCCGGGCGAGGAACTGACACCACGCAGGCATATTACAAGAGGACACTACATCTGGACTTTAATAGGCCTTCTGGCTGAAAACTTCTATTTGAAGAGTGCAGACCAAACAGTGTGAATTTCAGAGCGATAGGTCATTGCAGACCGATCCAAAAAAAAGGTACAGGGAAGAGACAACCACATTTTGAAGAAGCTTATGCAGAGCAAAGGAATACTTAATTAGTTTATCAAATTAAGATTTTTGTTACATACTCCCTTGCATGCTTTTGTCCGGTTGAAAACAGATTTATAAGATGACAGAAAACAACCTTGGACAGCCAGCTAAACTCATCTGTGAACTTGTCCCCACTAGGAGAAACCTAGTCAGATGCACACTTCTTTGATCTGGACAAATGCAAAAATGTCCATATTCAGTTTTGAAAGTGGAACTTAGCTGCAATTTTCCAAAATGTTGCTTTTGCCATGACGTGAGAAGCATAGCATTGAGCAAAAGGATAGCCACAATTTTGTTATAAATAACAAATACGAAAAGCTTGAATAGCTAAAGGCTAATTGTAATGCTCAATAGTATTTTTTCATAAGTAAATGGCGTACATACATTGCAAAAGAAGGTTCAAGCTATCAAGCTAATATAAAGACACTGTGCGACTGCAAACAAAAAGCAATAAGCAGGGTTCTAGATTCTGCAAGGTTTCTAACGCGTCTTAATTTCTCTTTATTCCAATTGTAAAATAGGAAACTTGGTATCATTCTAAAAATAGGGTTAAGCGATTTTCATTTTTCTCAATTGAGGCACTCTAAGTCTCACTTCTAGAACTAAGTCTAATTAAAATCACTGCCATAAATTAGATCCATCACCTCAAAATTGGAAATTCCCCATTTTAGGCTGCTAGGAAAAGTGCAAGACAAAATCCTACAACTAAACTAAACAGGGACTCTCTGTAACACTGGATAATTCCAGGAAATACTAAGAGCAAGCAGTTTACAATCACCTCAACAGCTGAAATTCCTTCCTGAAAATTTAAGGGAAAATTTAAAATAGCAATAAAAAATTCAAACAGAATTTGCACGTGGATTATTCACAAATAGGGAAGAGGCCTGCATTAGCCAAATTAATTGTTCTTCCAGATTGCTCACACAGCTCTCTCTGAGTGTTGTTTTCTGCCATCAATCACTCAGAGTGCACCTGCGGGCAACCATCCTGAGAGATGTTACTGCTGCTCTGGTACAGAAAGGATTACCTCTTTTCTTCTGGTAATCATATCCGGTACCTGAAAAAATAAAAGTAAAATGATCTAAAAAAGCCCTACAACAAATCACTGTTTTGAATTTCTTTTTCCATATTATAGATTAATACTGCTGCAACCTACCGGCATTGTTTCAAGTGAAGTACAAGAAATTAGCTTTCAGCATGAACGCTGTGGGACTTGCATACTTGTACTTATTTAAAAAAATGGACAAGATATTAATGTGACAAGCAAATATAAGGTAAGAAGCGGCTGAGCATGTTAAAGCATTAATGCACCCATCTTATTTCATAAAAGTAAAGTGACGCTTTTCGACAATTCAAGTGGGTGACTAACCCACTATGAAAGCAAAACATTCGCTCTGATAGTGTATATCATAGGAGTCATTACAGACATTAATAAGTCAAGAAATGTATTTGTACAATTGTCTGATTTTCTGTGTCAAAATTTCAGCAACAGCAGAATATGAAACAAATAATTTAGGTAGTGGAGAGCAAAAGAAACACTGAAGTAGTCGATGGAGTATAAATGTCCCACCTTTATTCTTCCTTTGTTGCCTGAGAAACCGAGTCACTGTTTATGGTGTGTAAAGCACGCTAACAGGAAAAATCTTCACCAAAATTTAAACATTTAGCTTAAGTCTATTTAAGAAATCCCCATGTTCACATGAAGATATAAATCCCAAGAATAAACACACATTCTCCACGATTAATCTTAGTTTCTCCCTTCATTGTTCAAAATCTGCCCCAGCCTCACAGCACCTTCGACACTCTCGCTATGGCAAGGTTGAAAAGGTGCTTAAAGAACTGCTTTGTAGCAGGCTTTAGCAAAACACGCTGAGAAATGCGTAACACTCGGTAAATATTTTCTTCTTTTTCTGTGTAAGCTTAGATATTGGAATCACGGTAGGTCCTCACATTTAGACCCAACCTTAGAGAACTTTCTGCAAAGTTTTGAAGCATCTTACTCTCTGCCAGTAGGAACAACAAAAAAAAGTGCACACTTTTTGCCCAGCTCTAACACACACTAGCCCTAGTTGCCCTTAACTTACACTGATTTCACACAGCTGCAACTGTTTATTTCAGTTAGTCTAGATTCAGTACAGTTACTCTAGAGTAACACTAGCTCAGTTGAGATGACAATCAAATTAGCTATCCAGCTGAGACCATGGGATACAGTTCAATTACCTAAGGTGACGTTTGATCGGGACACCAGGATTAAAATTCTTTTATTTTACTTACATTATACCATTGCCAGGAACACCGTCTATGTCTACCCTAGCAAATTTAAGAATCACTGGTAGAGATTCTAGGTACCATAATACAGTTACCTGTAAGGTTAAACTGCAGCAGAATCCCAAGACAGTTTCTCCCTGCATCAGCAATTCCTGGGCACAGCTGCAGAATGAGAACACACTGGATCCTCCTCACACATGCAGCGTGTGTGCGGCCACCCTGGGTTAGGGGCTTACTGAACCCTGTGGCCCACAACAGTCCCAAGTGTTCCTACTTCGCAGTTTAGACATAGCCTTGAAGTCTCATAAATGCCTCAGTATCTCATAACGAAGTAGCAAGTGCGTCTCATCTAAAAATAAATAGTTGCAAGGAGGGTGCATGCTAAATTTCAACCTAACAGGAACTTATCCAAAAGCTCTGGAGTTAAGATATGTAACAGCGCAATATATTCTGACAGAAGATTGAAATGTTGAAACAATTTTTTTAAAGCTTTCCCTTAAAATAAAGCTCCTTTCCTGGCTCAAGAAAATTGAGTAATATTTCATGTCTACAGTTATTTGTCATGATGAAAAGGAGTTCATCTGCTGACAACCTGTCCCTTATACATCAAGCACTTCTCCAACAGTGTGAGAGGAGGAAGACAGTTAAGTGTGATTTAAGTGAAAAGAATCAGGTCTCTGTACATTCTAAAATAAGGGTTGATTATAAAGCGTATGCATATGTGTGCCCATAAATTGGTCTACCATAATTAAAATTTGTCCAAAAATGACTGTTACTCATCCACCCCAAAACATTTCACTGTTACAACATACCAAAATAGCAGACAAAAATCCCCAAGACAGGTTACAAATTCAGCCTCATGAGAGCTAGAATTCAATTACATTTGCTTCTGAGAACCAGGTTCTTTAGTAGAATACAACACTTGTGAACCGGCACAGCAGCATTTTCAAATCAAAGGTTTCCAGCTTTCTGCTGAAAGCTGAAAGTTTCTGTTTTCAAGTGTTTCATTTTTTTACTCAGAAGTCAAAACTGTCGGTAAAGAGCATGCATTTCTCACATAGAAAATAATTTTAATAAAGAAAATAGTTTCAACAGAATATTTTGGGCCACTTCTACAATGAATTCATGCCGGTTTGCCTTTTACAAAGCAACAGCATGAAACCTCGAGGTTCAGAGCTAATCCAGCAGAGCAACCTCAGCCCCACTGAATTTTAATCACAGAGTGCACCCAGCACACCCACAATGGCCAGCCTCACATTATTCATTTAAATCAACAGTAAAAAAAAAAAAAAAAAGGAAGAAAGAAAATCCTCTTTTTTTTTTTTTCCCTCTTGGTGAAGCCTTCTTACATTTGGATGCATTTGAATTACGCTGTTTTATCTCCAGTGACAAATCTGTTATACCTTGGCTGCACCAACATCTTAGACATATGCTATTTCTTTCATTCATTTCCCTTGTGCTTTTACCTCAGTACCTAATGCGCTGTCAGAATCAGAGAATCCATCCATAAGTATTATGTGATGAGTAACTGCTGTATATGCAAGCACACGGGAGAAATGAGCTTCCATTTTTTTGTTGCAATCATTTACATAGTGAATATGATCCCATATAAATTACTTCTTGTCATCTCTTTACATTTGATCAGCTGAAGGATCCTTCTATTGAAACTGGGGGAAAGGAAAAGAAAAACTACCAGCAATTTGACACTCCTTTGTACTTAGAGTTTGAAGGTTTGTACAGTTTTATATTCAAACTGCTATACTTTCTGATGGTTTCTCCTCTTAGAAGGGGATTCCTTTGATAGTCAGACAACTTCTATCTTATCCCTCCAGGCTAAAAATCTCAGTTTTCATGACTTCCCTTAGAAAATTAGAATTTCTGTATACCACAATATTAAGCAAAGAGGTGTTTCTTAAGTGGTTACGACCTGACAGAAATTCCTTAGCTGTGGGAGAACTGACAAAAAAAGTGTACTTCTGGAGGCTGGAAGAACCCACAAAGTCTGCATTACTGACACATACAGCTTCCTACTATAAATATTTTCCACATTAATGTTGGTCTTCAGCCAACTTCTCCAAGAATTTAACATAGAGTCATACCTTGACAGGATTCATCCTAAATCACATCTTTGTCTACATTTCTTAATACAAAAATATCCACTTTGCATTAAAGTGACAAAAGCGTATGATTTAAACTCTTAACACAAGGCAATTCACAGCTGAAATAACTGAGCAGCATAACATATCTTTTCCTGTGCAGGTTTTACAAGACATGTGAAATTGATGACTAATATGGAATACACACTCCCTTCCATTAAAAAAAAAAAAGAATTCATATTTCTAATGAATTTTTTCCAATGTCTTTAAGGTGGGACTGTTGGGGGTGGGATAGAGGTAGGGGTTTTTTAGTGCTAGTTTAACATCTCTGGGGCTTTCTCAGAAAAATTTGCCACAGAAAGTTCAGTGTCCTGAGATGTTTATAGAAATAATAGGACAGGTTTTTGTTTTTGCTTGACACAAATTCAAGAGTCTCCCAAATACTAGTGAAGAACAATGGGCCAAATTCTGCTTACTGTACGCAGTACCATTAGTGGCAGAACTCAGAAGATGAGTGCAGTGACAGGATATGGCTCATGACATTTTTCATTTTCATGCGTCTGTGCGATGAAGATGAGCAGTTCAGCACACCATCAGTTAAAAAAAATAAATTTTTTTAAAAAAATCAATTAAATTAAGAACATTTTGGTTGGTTTTTTTCTACTTGAAGAAATATTCTTCAGCTATGACCCACTACTTTTCTGTCCAAGAAAACTAGCCAGACTGCAACTCCAACAGGATGAAATTTACAGGCAATGTAACTGCAAGTAGCCTGAGAAAGCAGAGCATATAATTGGGCTCCCTCCAGACTATAACAGTATCATCATTAGCTCCTGTTTTTATCTTATTCCTAAAACGGAGGGGAGGCGGGGGGGACATACATAAATGGATAGGGGAACACAACGCACTAATCGCTGGGAAAGATTATTCTTACTTCAGTCTTTACATTAAATCTACAACGCCACCTGTTTTTCATACAAACATCAATCATTTCCCACAGGAACACAAGCAGAATTACACTCTCTACCTAGGCTTACACGGGATGTCTTAAAACATCACAGATGTTAAAACAGCACAGATGCATGAAGACAGGTCTCAAACACACACCTTCATAGATCAGTGCACTATTTGCTTCAGTTTTACATATTATTTTTGAGAAGGAAGTCAAGGTTTTGATGAACCACTAACTAAATTGTCAGGTTTGGTTGAACCAGTACTTAGAAGACAGGAATGGGTACCTAAAGTTTGTGAGGTCTGTTTTGAGAAAACAAAACCAGATTGCAAATAAAGGAGCTGCACAATTCCTGATAGGGATGGGATAATAAGAAAAAAAAAAAAACACACACAAACAAAAACACACCAACAACAAAACTAACCTTAACAAGCAATATAGTTCAGAAATTGCATATTCATTAATTAAAGCAGCTTTCACTTAGACCCAAGGTGAAAAGATTATATGACATTCTGAAGGATTTAATATTAATACCTATTGGTTATGAAAATGTTTACAACTTTTAAAGACTGTTTCAAAAATGCTGCAGCTATTAATACAATGTTTTTCACCATCCAAAAATAAGCATCAGTTATTTGTTGTTGATTATTTTCCAATTTAAGGAAAAAAAATAAAACAACCGACTTTTGTATTAAGGAGCCATTGCAATGCTATACAATCCAGCCAGCCAACCAAAACACAAAGAAAAAAAAAAATGAAAAGTTTCGAAGTCCAACAATATAAGAATTATTCATTCAAGTTACCCAACAAAATGCTTTAAAAATAGAAATCCTTCAAGGAACTTCACTATTGGCAACTGGTTAAATTTTCCCGAGCATTGAAAGGTTCAAAAAAGAGACGAAAAAAACAAGTTAACTTCCCTCAGAGGAATATCGTAACAGAGAAAGCTGCTTGACTGCAGGACTCTAAACAAAATGACAAAAGAATTTTTATGTTTTGCCATTCACTGTTGCATCTACATTATTTATGATGAAATAGGATGGTAAGAGGATTACATATTATCATGTTATTTTATTTATGCAATTCAGACCAAATTCAGTCATGACCTCCATTGGCATTATAGCCTTATTTAAATGTTTTATTTCAAAAGCACGCTTTTAGGTTGAAAAATATGACATACACAGAAGTCCTACATTGTTTTCACAAAAAAGTCTCCTACGATCTTCCTCGAAGTAATATAAGATCAGAAAAGAGATCTATTTCCTTGTAATTTTGGAAGATAAACTGCCTTCATATAAAGCAAAATCCCTACAAACCTGTGGCCACTAAACATTTATATTACACCTTTAAATCAATGTTCCTCACAGATTAAACCCTTTGAGTTTAGGCATCAAGGCTTCTTTACAGCTACATACAGTAGAAAATCCCCTCTTAATGGGATGCTACAGCACAACTCCTCCAAGGAGAAAACATACATATTCCTTTACAATGCACTAGAGAAATCATCGGGTCATATATCTGTATAACAATATGCATAGTGGAGAGTTCTACAGTTATATTTTATGAAAACATACCAGTTTTGTTTTCTCAGCTCTGCCCAACTGATGTAATGTGTCTTGACAGGCAAACTAATACAGGCAACTTTAGAGCAGGCTTCCCCTCTATAATTTTTGTCTATTGCAAAGAGAGTTACAGATATTTCCCTGGTAGCTCTGTTATATCAGTCAAGAACCAAATACAGCAAAAGATGGACCCCTGCTTCTTGAAAATACAAGATTTCTAATTTTACACCTGTTATTCAGAAAAAACATAACAAATCTTGTAACAGATACACCTTACTGCCCACTTTGCAACACGGTTATTACATTTGTTTTACTGGCTTTGTTATCCTCTCTATCAACTAAATGATTTGCCATTAAAATTCACGGCCTCTCCTACATCAGGTTACATATCATCTGAGCTGGAAGTAGACTGCTATGACAATCACAGGCTTTTTGAACAGCAATGGCATACCTTTGGGCAGAAAAAGCCTGTAAAGGAAAGTATGCATCAGTAGCACAGCAGAAGACCAGCTCACACATTGAATTAATTTGTGATGAATATCATGCATAGGCTTGTACAGGCAGTCATGCATCCACCAGACTCTGCTCACCACTTCCCACAGCCCTTGTCAGCCTTATTTAGGAAAGACATCTCAGATGATGATAACATTGCTCGACATTACTGGTTTACGTAATACTTTTTTCAAAGTATCTCTTTCTTGCTTTAAAACTGTAAGTAAATCGGTGCAGAGCTTCCTGACAGGCCACGCAGAGGCGGGGGGTGAGAGGGAATGAGGAATGTGTTTAAAAACTGTGCCCTTCACGCAGCATTTCAGGTCCTGAGGACACTAATAAACCCTAACAGCCCTGCCCATCTCCCAGGGGCCCCATTTCACTGGGACGTGGGTCCCCAGCACTTACCCCAGCACAGTGCCTGTGCCCAGCCCTGTCCCCTACTGATCCTGGCTGGGCTTCCCACACCAACGTGGGACCCGATCCATCATCTTGCCTTATAGGATGGTCCCTGGGCTGTCAGTGGATCCCGTCTGTCACCAGCCTGGCTGGGGCACCAGGGGACCTGTGACTTGTCCTGCTTGTGCTGGGGTCACCCTCAGCTCCGACTTGTCTTTGGGGCAGCACTGGTGTGTGCTTTTTCGCTGTAACATTTAAAAACACTGAGATTTTTTTTAATAAGAGATTTATCCTGGAAAACAGCAAAAATGCCTCTATTTACAGAAACGTATTGCTTTTGCTACAAAGGTGTCACTGATAAAAGAACTGAGGTGAAATTTCTGGTCAAAATTGACAAAGCAGTTCCTACACTATTATAATCCTGAATTAAGCACAGGCAGAATTTGAGCCTAAGGTTTCTGTATCTCTGACAAGTGACCAAGTCACTGACACTTTATCTGTACATGTACGCCTGTACTCTCACACACACACACTTTCCTGTTCAGGTTTATTTAACAGTGAAGATGTACATGGAAAGCTGATTGGAGAGCATAGAGAGAAGTTTGGTATTCTGGGGACAGGTTTGGGGGGTGGGGGTGGTCAGGGTTTTTTGTGGTTTGGGATGGGGGAGTGGGTGGATCTGATTCTGTTAAAAAGGTGATAAGTTTTCAAGGTTCTCACATGAGGCAACTAGGAAAAAGGTCTTACATTAGAGGCATTAGTCATCCCACGAGGAGAAGCCACTGCCCAAGAATCCAATTTACCATTTTCTGCCTAGTCAGTGGATTAATAAGACGCCTGAAGGAAAAGTCAGCAGGAAATCAGTCATGAAGTTATGCCATCCAAGCAGATTTTTGTTGAAATTGAGCCCTTTTCCTTCATATGTTACAATTTTGACAACTTGGCAAATTCCTGTCAAGACATTTTTCATTAAAAATGGTGGACAAGATCCTTTGAGAAATACTAATACTTTAAGAGAAGTAATGTTTTTATTCACTGACTCATCTTCCATTCCTACTTCTTGCCACAAAATACCTACATGCATCTGCAAATGTTACTTCTTGGGAAAATAGTACGGGGACACAACCTTTCAGCTACATTCAATGCTTTAAAAAAGATGATGGAGGAGGTGGGACAATATCAAGTGGATTCCAGCTGAATGACAGAGCAATCCCTACATTGCAGCTTGAGAATTACCATTTAAGAGATTATCCAAGCTGCATCCTTTGAAATCATAACACTATGGAAAATATTCCAGGCTCCTCCAAGACTACAAAAGTAACAAGAGGGCTATATGATCTATTTACTCTTTGGTCTGATTTACAGAAATAGCTCTTGACAGAAGGCAAGCTGATAATAAGTAGTGAAGCTTTCCCACTCCTCTTTTAAGCACATCTTTAGATGTCGTCTCTCTCTTCTCCCCCCATTAAGTGATAGATCTGAAGACTAAAAAGGAACTGAAGAAGAGGCAAGATCTAACGCCTGTTGGACTAAATACGTAAATTATGAAATCAAGTCTCAGAGCTGGGAGACCTTAAGTCAGAGTACTGGTAAATCAAGAAAGTGATGAAAGCAGTGTTCACCATTAGAAAGGGTGCTGATCTTATCTGTGACATTTCTAGCCCTCAGAAGTCTACAATATTTTTCATATAAGATCAAAGAAAATGCATTAATATTTGCATATGGTTTGCTGTATATTTCCCCCCCTTCTCTCTCACTCCCTAACTTCAAACACTGGATAATACAGAAATCTTTAGTTTAAAGGAAACAAAAAACCCTCCACTTCAGATAACTAAAATGCATATTGAAATTAATGGGAATCATTTGATTCCTTCCTGTGACAAAATAAAAATCAGACATTTTCTGGAAGAGAAGCATCTTAATCTCCCAGGTGAAACATGAGAGTAGAGAAGTGTGATTTCCTAATGAAAGCCTTTTTGTTATTCCCACATTTTTCTGCATGCAATTTTTGCAGTGTTTGTTTGTATAACTATGAAATGGCTTACGTTGTTTGAATTTCTTAACCAAGCTTTTTGCTTTTATTGTAATACAATTTTATGATAATTAAAAAGAACTTGTCATATTTAAAAATTTTCTGCATGATTGGCATTAAAGCATTCTGTGTGAGGAATTAATGAGAGTATTGAATTAAATGTGTCAAACGCATCCAATTTTTAAAACTTCAACATAACAAATACACAAAGCACAGAAGTTATTTTGTCTGCATAAGTGATGTTCAAAAGCTTAGAGCTGTCTCATTATAAGGTGCTTTTAAGTATCTGAGGTGGGGTTACCCTTTGTAGTAATCTTGGCCTGATAAAGAACCCGCTCTTTTTACCGAGATCATGTTTACATTTTTCTATTCGTTCACAGTAAACAAAACCTGGGATGTGTCCTGCAAACATTTATGAATGCAAGTGGCTTTATGTATGTGACTTCAGTTGCCCACCTCTACATTACAAAAATGAAGAGGTCTTCCCCAGTCTAAGCGTACAACCCAGTTGCATTCAAGTCCTGAGCGAGGCTGCACTACCACATGATGGCAACCCCACTTCTCTGCCCAGCCTGGTTTTTATGCAGGAAAAAACACCCTCACAGCCTTATTCAGCAAAAACAGAGTGTATCTGCCTAACCATCAACCATCAGAGCAACATCTCAAGTCACATAGAAGTATTGCAAACACAACACAGAGTCATGCACGCAGGAAAACTATGGTGAGGAGGCAGAGCTGCAAAAATTTTCAGTTTTGGTCCACATAGGTTATTAATTTCTGAGTTTAATATTCAAAATCCTCCCAAAGGCGAGTTGCAGGATTAAAATAAAATTTTATTGATTTAAAAATCAAACTCCTTGAGAACAGTCAAGCTTTTTACTTTGTCATCTACTTTCTGCCTGTCAGAATGTTGATTCATACTACTGAATCTCCTTACTGAAGACCCTCAGCAAGACCATCCACAATACAGTATTTCATATCTGCTTCTGAAAGGTAAACCATCTCAAACAGAAGGCAAAATTCTTGTGACAGAAAATCCAGCCGCATCTTTCCCTTTTTTATTGTAATATTACACATCTTTCTTACTGAGAAAAGAATACACCTAATGTAAGGAGTCAATAATTTGCAACTGTCTTATGGGAAGACTGAGGATTAATACTTACCAGTTCACAACCAAAAAAGCAAAGGGCTACATTAAGACATTTCCTACCTTTTGAATTTTTGTTGAGCGTACCATGGCTGTTAATGACTGCAATGCATTGAGCCTAAGACTATATCGTTTTGTAACAGAAATACATTTTTTCAGGCTAGATTTATGGATGGAATTTCTATGCAAATAAGAACAAAAATACACTATGTTTTACCCAACTTCAACAACAGATCAGGGAAAGTTCAAGTAAAAGTTTTTCTTTTAAAACTGTTTAATTTTTTTTTTTAATCGCACCGCTTTTCCAGAAGTATGGATAATAATTAATGCTTCATGACATTAAGCACACAGGTTAAATCGAAAATCCTATTACATACCTAGGAAAAATTAGCTGTGGAATGACATAAGACACAGCCTTCAGCTCTTCACTATCTAGGAGGAGTTCTTGTTCAACCATTCAGAAAGTCCAAATTATATATAATTCTGCTAAACTTCATCCTTCTCATGAATCTCTCAAGGATTGCTCTCAGGAGACTGGTAAGGAAGCAGGGTCATTGGGTCCCTTTTTTAATGTTACAGTAGGGACTTCCATAGCAAAATAAAATAGCTGGCATGACTGAATGTGGAAAAAATATAATGGGGACTAATGAGGTACCATATTTTAATGTTTCTGTTCCAAATTTGTTAAGCACAACAAAAACAGGCTGTATTTCCTTTACATATAAATGTATAAGAACACCGGTATGGTATTGGAATATTTCCTGTGATTTAATCAGTAAGTAATGTTTGTCTGATGAAGAATGATAATCTATAACTCTTTCCAAACTCCACATTTAAGACTAATCAGAAGTGTATCATTTTGTAGGACAGAATTTCTCATTCTAAATGACTTTATCAGACAGCTATTCTGTAGGCGCAGATTTAAGGACACCCCCATATATATACATATAAGAAAGTTATATATAAATACAAGAAAGATGATTTTACACTTTCAAACCTATTTACAGAAAGCTACAGAAAAAAAATCTTTCCATCTGCACTATAGGAATTTGGGCAAAGTGAGGATTTAAAGCATTTATTTAGATATGTTCTTTAACTAACAGGCAGCATGAAGCAGAAGTCCTGAACAAATAACCTTTTAACCACTCAAAGGTCCTTTAAGGCTACCTATCCCTTGCACAGCCATCCAGAACAGGGAGGTTGGGCAGGGATCCTGGCAGATGCTTTCACTACAGAAGGGCTCTTAAATCTGAGCGGTGGGTTTCCATGCCCCACGCTGCTGCAGAGTATTGTTAAGCTGGAAGGTGTTAATGGTTGCCAGCAAGTATGCCTCTGATCCATGGGAAGTCACAGACTTTACAAGCTGATGTACATGCCAGCAGCCCTTTGTTCAGAGGAATTAAGATCTTTAATAGAGTAAAACAGCTGAAACAACAGAAAGCCATGTGGGAAGGCCCAGGGGATTGATTGAAAACGTCGGGTCCTGTATTGACAGAAGGTAGATGTGTTGGTACACGTAGGCAGAAAACCACCAGGAAGCCAGAAAAACAGTTGTAGGCTTGGCCTTGAGAACAGAAATAGACCTCCTTGGGTAAATAGGTTTAAAAGTTTGAAGTAAGAAAACTCTCCATTATTATTCATTTCTGCTGTGTTTAGGAAAAGACAATACATTCACTGCAAATGACTAGGGATGCTCCAAAGAAATGCCTGACAAATATAAGCAGTTTTTTCTCCCCCAGAAACAAACCTCTAAGCCTAGCTAATAGTAGCAAGGAGCTGAAAACAACAGTTCACAGTGTTCAGTCCACAAAGAAAGGAAAGATCGAAGGATGGTTCAATTTCCCGTTGCGAACGCCAGCCAGAACTGCTTGCTTCAAAAGCCAAAAACACTTCATTCTCGATGGTTGCTCCCACAGTGCAAGCTTCTGCCTGGAACAGCCTGGATACTTTCACAGCTACAAGGGCCATGGTGAGGCCCATGAGCTTCCCATGCGCCCAGAGGACAAGCACATCAGTCCTCTTCACCTGGAAAGCATCTATGAACCAGAGGCACCTCAGGATAGGTGGCTGCACACACTTCACCATTAGCCACATACCTAGTACCAGGAACTTGGAGGAAATTTTTAAGGATGCTTTGCAACCATCTGTATATTGCACCAGACTACATAGACAACCAATAGCATGAATTACATGAGAACGCATCTTTCTTGAGCTCTGGGGTTTCTCTCTCACCCTGCTGACTAAGTAGCCCATTTTCAGCTCTTGGTGGTCTATTGGCCACCACCAGTGTAGCTGATGACCAGGCCCAGGCCTGTTGAACTGTTCCACCTCTTTGCATTTCAAAAGCAAAGGTCAGTTTGGGTGTGAGGCACTGTGAATGGTCTTTAGACAGCACAGACAGATTGAGTAAAAATATTGGTCTCGTTTATGTATAGCCTTGGACAACCCAACAGGAAAAAAAGAAGAACAACAAGGAAACGCACACAACCAAAACCCACAGAAAGCTGGGTAGCCAGGTTTACTTTCAACTTCCTGAGGGACTTAGGCATTCACCAGAGCCAATATTCTCGCAAACTGCTTGAATGTGACATGTATAGTAGGTACAGCTAGTTCTGCATCTTTCCAAGCTTCCAACACATGATTAAGAATGCAGACACACAACGATCGAGACCCATTACAGACTGATTAAACTCAACAAACAGCCTCTTGACTCACGTATGTGGACACTGTGCACAGAGACAGACTGTTGCCTCACACCACAATATGATTTATAAATGAGACCATTGGAATGAAGATGGATTGTTCCTAAATCAAGTCCTACTGAAGGCAGCGACCAAAGGTAAAATTTTCTATGTATGATTTCGGTATTTGCAGCAAGATTTATTAAAAATTTTGAAAAGGAAGTGGACATCAACCTTCTGAGGTACTTTTTTTATAAATACAAGTATGGCCCCAATACTTCAGAACATAAATAAGCCATGTCAAATCAAGCTCTTCAAATCCATGCTATCATTTAAACCAATGGGTCCTAAAATAGGAATATGTTTCTACATTTTTTTCAATTTGTTTGCCATGCATCTAACATATTATGTTTCTCTGTACTGCTGTCACATGAAAAATTAACAACAGTAGTAAATAACAGCTAAATACTAAGCATATACATTTGTGCTGTAGTTATTCATTCTTGATGTGACCATAATGTCTAATCTAATGCCAGATGATGAACTTGATGTTCCAAAAATTTTATTTCTCCCTGGTTAGATTCACTACAAAAATGGAGGAGAGGAAGTAAGAGACACTGGTAAGCCTTACACTGGATGTATTGTTGACAGCACAAGAACATGTTTATTTTTGTTATTCCTTCTGGTGCTCATTATAAGCACCACATTTTTGGATGAGTTATGGCCAAAGTGTCTAGCTATCAATAAAACATGGGTTTACTGAATCTGCAGCAACATAAGTGCAGTAATCTCCTGTTTACTGCTGGCACATTATGCAACATTATTTTTATTCAAACTTGACCATTGGAAAATTAAAACAACTTTGATCACTTTTGGAGATTCTGGGCTAAGATTTCCATTTGTAACTATCAATTATTTAAAGAATAGTTTTAAAGGGTTCTTAGAGCTTTTAAAAAATTATAGCAATTTATGCAGCAACAGCAGATGATTACAAGTCTTAAGCCTTGTATGGAATAAAGTCTGTATAAAATAGTCACATTGCCATCTACTGACAGCTTTTTATAAAAAGGCTTCCGTTTTTCATTAGCTGCCTGACTATATACTTAATGCTCTCTCTCTTGACATACAGTAGCACAAAAAATTAGGGATGCACAATATATGTTATTCAATACATCCCACTGCAATAATCCTGCTTCTCTTCGAATCCATTCCAATCCATTCTGGCTTTCACAGTTATATACTGCAATTAGATACGTTTATTAATGGCATTATTGCACAGTGTTGCATAGGAGGTAAAACTATTTTCAAGAAAGTAACTACAGAAGGGTATGTTAATAAATCTGTGCTACATGCACAGTACATAGGGACTTACTAATAGGATTTCCATAATAACAGCATTTATCTCACTGCACATTTTATAATACCAATCACTGCCAACCACAGTATTGTTATTATATTATGTGAAAAATAGGATTTCATGTTCAGGACACATCACGTAGCCTAAAACAGCAGTGTCGCTGATGCACCTGTGTATTAAAAATGCTTTTATCTCATATTTATACTAAAATACATTTTGGCCTGAGCCTTAATGCCCTAGTTATTCCAACAGCAACATGTAATTGCACTTTAAAACTGAATCTAGGCCTCATGTCAGTTCTACCTTACTGCAATATAGGTCAGTGGATCCTAAAAATGACCTGTAAATAAAGTGATGCAGCACTCTTTCCTGAAAGAAAATATACCAAGCTGGGATTCATCACTGTTACCCAACCAGCATTACTAATCCTCTGCATAAGTGAAGGCTGTCCTTAGCCTCACTGCTTAATTCTCTGCTAAGAATTTCTGCATGGTCTCTGATTCATGGCATAAGGTGATTTTTCCTTCACCCATGCCTCTTAATTGTAACAGTCAAGTTTGAAAGAAGAAAAAAAGCCAAGAAAAAAAGTAATCCGCCAGGTAGTGTATAGCCTACAGTATTTCTTCCCGTTTTTTCATACTCCCCAACATTTACCCACCGTAAAAGAGTTTCCAAAGCTCTAAATTCTCTTTAACACTTCAGTTACTGTCATTTCTTACACTCATTTGAACATACTCCAGCATTTTACCTTTTGTGAGAAATTACCTTGGCATACAGAAGAGCCCAGAGAAGGGGGCACCCTGCATAACACAGGGCATTATGATACCCTGTTGAGAAACTTTACACAAGTGTTCGTCAAGTGCCTTCTAAAGGCTTGCTCCTAGGCCAAACCAAGGTAGTAAAGAAACCTACCTCCATATAGCAGTATAGCTCAGTATCAGGGAGATAATTCAACTGTCATTCACCGCTCCGTATCTGCAGTCCTTGCACTGTTACCTAATCAGTGAACAAAACCAATATTTTCAGGTGACAGCTTAAAGTATCAGCTAAAACAAAAGAGTACCTCACGTATATCCAAGTTAGTTTCAAAGTATAAGGAGACCAATAAGCAGACAGAAGTGTACAATAAGCTACGGTGAGAATTTACAGAAATATAACTCTGACCATTAACTCCTTGTGTGCTCAGCCTCTGAAAAGTAAACAATCTAAGAGCATTCACAGAAAGATCCAACAGGAACTCTGTCGTATGCTTACGCCCTGTTTCACCACAGGCAGGCTACCCTCAGACCTCACAGTATGTTAGAATCCTTTCTGGATGTCCTTTCATAGGACAAGTATATGTTTATTGCACATATCCTAGCATACACAGGCATTTTATTTTGCCTCCTTTTCTGGAGTTACACAACTGCTTAAAATCTTTTTAGATATACTGAGCCATATCTAATTATCACTCACTCACTGATACATCTGTAATAACTAGAATAACTAAATCTCAGGACAGAATGATTAGCATGCACACAGTATGAAGAGGAAGGCAGGCCGCTGCAAGGTAATACTGTGTTTGGCTGAAATTCACTTTGTTTACAGATAAATAAACTGCCAGATTTACCACTCTGCAACTTTCCATTTTGTCTTCTCATCCAATGGTTGCTGGCAATAACATCACCCTGAAATCACCCTGAAATGAAGCTCTTGCAATTCAATGAGTGCAGAATAAACGACGAAAGTCACACTTGTCTCCCCTTGTAAACACTGCAGCTTTTCTAACAAACTACTATATAAGTAGAGTGAATAGAAATATATTGTACAAAATTCATAAAATTTCCCATTGCAACCATTTAAAGACAGCTTTAATGAAACTTGAATGGAGATCAATTATTTAAGGAACAGAATTTCCCTAAATAACAAAGCAAAGTCAAAGCTGTCATTTGTTTCCAGAATTAGATACCTGTTACCCTAAAACTCAAGGTCAGCATCAAATCTCACAATTTTTCCTTAAACGTAAACATCCTCTCAACTTTTCTTTTTAAAGAATGAGGATAAAGCATTTTCACTACTAAGGCAACCAAAAAACCTAACTTTCAAATTTACAAGGAAACATACTTTGAGCAACAAACGCTATCCTAGTGGGAAAACTGGAATCATTTAGTTCACTGGGATTGTGACAGGAAGATGAAATGTGAAAACACAGGACATGCATAATATTTCTTTCCTTAGAGAGCTCAAATACAGATTTCACAACAGGTGTTGAAGGGGTTTTGGTAGGGTGGGTTTGTTTGTTTTTTTTTAAAAAGTGTATTGTTTTAGCTCTTACAGAAATAAAACAGCTCGAGTAGTGGAAAGCTCTTAACCGAACACAAACACTACTTATTGGCTATATGAATTTCTTCAGCAGAATCACCTGAAATTTAGCTACTCATCTGCTCTCCATATGAGAGGATGATGAGCTGAAATGGCCAAAAAGTAGGCAAAGAATGCAAACAATCAATTAATGCAGTTCAGAAGTGAAATTACTTTGTTTGTAATGCAGAGAACACACAGCAGTGATAAATTATTGCTTTAACATTGTAACAGCATCTGTTGCACACAGCCTGGAGGGCTAAGATCTGGCCTTTGATCTACATCACTCACATTGAAAAGAACACAGTAATCCAGACACCTGTAGGACTCTCACTTGCACAGCTTTAGAGAAGCTATAAAAAAAACCAAACCCCACTCTCAAAGAATCACTGGTTTTGGGTTTTTTTTTTTCTGGACAGCGGAGGAGTGGGGGAAAAGTGTTTCATTTCGCTTCAACAAGTAAAAGATAGAATAAGAATGAAAAAGTCCATCACTAGAAGAACTTGCAAGCTGGTATATTTATTTTATGTTTTCCACTGTTTCTGTTTGCCACAGATAAATACATAAAAATATACTTACATACAAAGCATGGCTGAATGAGGGAGGAAAACGGTTAATGATGGTGGACACCAACTTCTGTGACTGATATGAAAAAACATTTCTCAGCTATTTCATTTTAGTACAACCTCCGCATCCTTAAAAAAAACCAGCAAATTCCATAGTGTCAGAAGTGTCACTTCTGCAGTGCAGAAGGTCATGTCATTCAGTACAGCATCCTGGGAGAGCCTCTGAATTAAGAGTTTGGTCTTTTAGTACCTACAACTCATTAAAAACTAATTTGAAAGTCTCAAGGTTTCAAAGCCACCAACAGCAAAAAGTAGAAGATTGGAGAGTACTTAGGAATGGTACAGCCCCAAGGGGCTTGTGTTCCTGCTTTTGAAGAAATCGCTTTATCATTGCCCATGCTTAGAATGAAAAATACAAAAAAAATTGCAAAATTAAACCTTAAAGAATATTTCTCCAAAGATGTTATGAAAATTTTAAAAGTAAATAAAGGTTTAATTGTCTGCCTTTACCACCTGAATCTGCGTATTCAGGAGAAACAATCCAAAAGAAGCAAATGATTATTTATTTTTACTTANGTGTTGTTTTTTTTTTTTTTTATTTTTTTTTTTTTTTTTTTTTTTTTAAGATGTTCACACACACGGCAAAAAAAAAAAAAGTAACTCGGCTTTCAGACTCATCCATAGTATAGTATGAAATGCCTTTGGCGGTGAACTGAAGGCACAAGTGACAGTATGTAGAGTGTAACTGTCATCCTCAATGTCTTATAACACCAGTGGCCAGCGCAAAATGTCTTTGAAGGCTGCAGTGAGTGACAAGACACTTTAAGAAGAGATAGGAAAAAAATCAGAGGACATTGACTGGTTTATACATTGTCACTGGGTAAATCAAACTTTGCTTTGTTTCTTTGTAAGGTCAAGACACTTGCATTATATTAAGGGTTCATTAGCACAGACAAGTATGATCTGTTACAGTGTTATAAGCTGATTTTTCTTTTTGAAGGTCTAAGAAAAAATAAAGCCCCGTAGAAAAGGAGGCTGTTGGACTGCCAAAAGGTTTCAGCACAAACGATGCTCCGATGTCTTTGTTACAATGGAAACACCGTATATTGAGTAGCTAAAATAGAAAAAAAAATTCTAGTTTTAGAAAACTTTCTAAACAAATTTTCAAGTCCAGACATTTTACATATTTTTTTAACATACATTGCAAATAATACTTGTAATTATTTCAGCACTAATTATTTAGCAGGAAAGTTGGCCTTATTTTTCACTGTAGACCTTAATCCAGCAAACATCTAATTTTAAGCCTGTGCTTCAGTGCTTATAAAGTAATTCCACACTGAAGTACTTAAATAAATTACTGCAGTTACATTCAGTAAAACATTTTAAACATTTGAACATTTTCAGTATGCAAAGATATCCCTAAGGCCTGGACTGAGGCTGAATGGCTAAAGTTTGCAATACCATCTTTTAGCAACCTCCTTATACATCTGGCACACCAGGCATGAACTTTCTGTATTCAGAAAATACATGTTGCCTTTTTTTTTTAAGGGTGCATCACTCATGCTAATGAATTCTGCTCGACACTGCAACCATCTGCAACAGTTTCTGTTGTTAGTTATGGGATGCAGTGTTGCAACTCTGCAATCACAAGTTTGACACAGACCCAAAGAAAGCGACCGCAATAGATGCAATTAAGGTCCCTCTGCAATCACCACACTGTACTGACTGTACACCCACTGCATGAAAATATGGTAATAACCTTTTCACCTCACATTTCACTGCATGCAAGTGACAAAAGAAACTACAGCTTACGAGTTCTATCATATTTTTATGAACATTTTACCCAAAGTTTTGATAAAGAGGCACAATTGCATGACCAAAGATGTCCTCTAAAATATTTTACTGCTCTTTGCTCTAGGACACTGCAGAGCAGATAAGATAATGTTAACAAAGGGATAAGAAAAGGAGTTATAAATGACAAGTGGGACAAAACTCACAGTCATTGGTTTAACGCATCAGCTACAGCACCTTAGTCATAAAGGGGGGGAAAAAAAAAAAACAATAAACAGATATAATTCATCACCCTGTGTTCACTCTGGTACCCAAGTTGTATCAATCCTAATTTATTAAAAATCTTGAAAGCATATGACAGTACGAATATGTCCGTTAACAGTGTAGAAAGCCTCATGATCACAAATGACGCCTATACAAATCTAAGCCCTCACTTTAGAACACTGCATATCTAACAAATCTAATTATTAGATGAGGTCTGTTATTAATATTATTTGTATTACTGCACTTTCTCAGCTGCATAGCATACCTGGTGCAAATCTGTAATATGTAATTCATCTGCCAACATAGAAATCGCGTATCTTACAGCTTGAGTGCTTGGAAGCACTGATAGCCCTTATGACAAGTTTTTAATGAAATAATGCTATGCTTGTCAGCGGAACTGAGAAAAAGAGTACGTTAGACTGACATATATCTAATCATCCTGCAAAATATTGCATCCCAGTACTGGAGGTGGAGAGTCGTAAAAGGCAGAGAGCATAATGTGCTTATTTGTGGTCTCATCCTGGAACCAGTGAGAGTTGGTGTTGACCAGCACCAATTTTCTGCCCAGAGGAATCAAAAACACTGGCGTGTGGATAAGTTCAGTGTAGAAATATCAAATTATTGCCCGCAAATACATACCCTGAAAAGAAAATGCTTGCTCCCTATTTATTTCTACAAAATCGCAGCCTTGATTTGCACTGCATTCCAAGCCACGCCAAGAAACACGATGCACAACAAATATGAACCACAGACATGTTTACCTTCTGCCTCTTACGCTGCCAGATGTCTCCATTTTATTTGCCAAACCACCTCCTCCTCTTTCAAAATCCTACTTCTAAACTTCTGAAAAGTCCTTTTCCTTTCTACGTTATGTTTTGTGGTGGAGTAACAACACTGTGTTCGGAAAGCATGTTTCAGAAGTACTTACAGGCTATTTCCAATTAAAAATTCAACCATGCTGTTACAAACAGAAGAGCTTTTAAACAGTAAAAAAAACTCAAATGACAACAGTGGCCTGTTAAAACGTGGTAGCAATATTACGATGAATTGTAATTCATAAAAGACAGAAGCGTTCAATAAATATTTCTGCTGTGTACTTCAGAGACAAAGTAGTATGTCTCAGGAAGCGATAAAACGCTTTCCTGTATTACCTTGGGAAAACGTTAGGTAGCAGCTTCTCAAATTTGACATCTTAGAAATCAGCAAATCCAGGTAACTGAAGTGTTTTAAAAGAACCAGCCAAGCGTCTTTCCAGGCTGTTAGTGACTTCTGTCACATTGGCAAAGCTTCAGAAGACTGAAGGGGAGGTAGAATTGTATCAATATGGCAAGATGGGAGTTTATAAAATCCCACAGTAATTATCAGAGTATAACATTGAGAAGAGCAAGAAATTAACTTCTACGAAGTCAATCTTATGCACAGTTATATCTCCTACATACTCAAATCCAAAAATCAGGGTCTTGTGGTTTATATCAGTCAAAAGCAGAGACTGATGTTTGAGTCAGAGCTCTGATACAAATTACAAGAACATATCAAATTCTGCTTCTTTAAACACAGAAGTGAACTGAGACAATTACCTCTCACAGCATCAGAACTCCTTCATTCATCCTGTTCCAAAAATTTGCCTTGGAAGAACACAACTTGCATCTGCTCAGGTTGCGTAAAATATTCCTTCTCCATTTCCAAGTTCTCTCCCTGCTTCCTGTGTGAGATAGTTCAGCCACACAAACATACCGCTTCGTGTATCAATAATCAGTCAAACTTTCTTCACACAGAACACCTGGATTTCTAACTCGCTCCTTTATTTTTGGATTAAAATACATTTAGCTGTGTCTCATAGCTACCATAAAATACAGGATGATAATTAACTCCACCAGTTTCTACTAGATTAACCCAATTTATACTGCTATATTCAACTAAAGAGGGACTTTGTGGATAGTAGCAAAATTGATGTTCATTGTTTTCAGCGCATTTTATATTAGTCTAATTGACAAATGTTCCCATTCCTGCAGTAAAAAAAATTGTAGCTTTCTAAGCAGTGAAGGCACGTGTAAAATTTTATTCCTTGAAATGACTTGGCTATGGGTATATTAAAAGCAATGTATTATCAGCTAACAGAGGCAAGAGACCTCAAGGTTATTTAAACTGAACATGATGGGCAACGCCAAAGTCCCACAGGCTCAGCTGATTCTCTCCAAAAGAAGTCAAGCTAGTGAAGTTGCAATACAGTGGCTCAGGTCTTGTACCTTAATTGTGCCTAATCGACACATAGCTGACTTTGGGAGCAAGAACTGAGCTGCAGTAGTCTTTAACAACCACAAATTAAATAGTTTAGACAACCAGGAAGAGGAAGTGGTCTGTTTCCTCTTCCCACTTCATTTTCTTGTTGCTGGCTCAGTTTCCTTTCCACCTACCCAGAGCCAACTCTGCTGTCACAGGACTTGTTCCAAAACAGTCCTGGGGCTGCTGATGCTCTTAAAGCCTCTACGTTACAAATATTATATTTAAGAGTATCACATAGACATGCAACCTCAATTACAAACATACTTACAGCCACAGTTTAATTACTGGTATTTTTTCTCCCCTCCCCACTTGCATAATCTCCACCCTTTCGAAACAGAACTTTTGCCAAGCTCTGCTCTCTCCACCCTACATAACAGAGTTCCACTTAGTAATAATATGAGAATTTGGATCGTACCCATCAATTCCAATAGAAATTCAGCCATTAATCCATAAAACCATCCAGCGAGCAGAATATATTAAAGCTTAGACTGGGTTCTGTAAATGAGTGATAATAATGGAATCAAACCAATTAAACTGGTGGAACCCACTGCCATGTGGACACATAAAAACATCAAGTTGAGCAACATTCTGCAAAAGCTTGAACATTGTATGGAAGTGAAAATGCTCAAATATGCAATCAGGACGAAATAACCAATCGAGAAAGATCTTCAAAGCCCCAAGTTACTAACCAGTGAGACAAATTTAAAGGTCTTCTCTGAGCCATTCATTTTGGATTATTTGATCCTGTACCACTAAGGGCATGATAATTTTGCCTTTGTTTTTTGCCCAAGAACTAGATTTTTCTTGTGCTTAAGAGATTACTGCTTCCTGCACTCATCATGGAAAAACATCTACCTTGACTGTGCTGAGACACTTGACTTTCTCTCTTATTCTGCTTTCTGAGTAGTTTTGAAAATGCTCCTTTAAAAAGACTAGTCCTGTCTTTACATCCTATAAACTTCCTAGAACATTTAGTACCCAAAGCATTCACGCAAACAGAACCAAATTTGTATATGGGAAGACCATGAAAGACTAAAAATAAGTACTGACACTCTCTCAGCCAAGAACAACCCAGGAAAATCCTGAAACCCTACATTTGTCAGGTCAGTACGCAGTCTATAACCTCTTACCAGTAATGGCAAGAATCACATATATAGCATACATAATACATATACAGCACATATAAATATGAAAGACGAAATGGAACAGATTGAGTATGAGGACAATACGATCACACAGACAGAATACCAGTGTGACAAGACTGATGGTTTTCTAATTGTTTCTAACACATTTATTTTAAATCAAGTTAAGTCACGTACCACTCTGATACCTTCCGAGGTAGGGCTCGAGGAAAAA
>VYZM01011900.1:67117-107917 GCA_013398915.1 Dromas ardeola | reverse complement strand
AGGTAGGGGCCAAGAAAAAAAAAAAAAAAAAAAAAAAAAGTACTACGGTATAGAGTTTACATAAGGATTTCCAAGCATAAAAGACAGCACAGAAAAAGAAATACAGGAGAAAAGAGCAAAGGAGAGTTCAAGTAGGGTATCTTTGAAAGACTGAATATGAGACAAAAGTATGCAATTTTGAAACATTACAAAAAAGGCTTCTCTTTCCACTAAGTGTTTGGCATTTTGACCTCTATCCTTTAAATTTTCACAACTTGTGTTTGTTTCCCAAAATCTGCCTTTAAAGTAATTTGCTTTTACTGCCCTGGAAAGAGCAATTCATGCAACTTTCAAGTTCCGCCACAGCCTCCGTGACGCTATAGCTCGGGGTGCTCCTCTTTTGAGGAGTTTCTTGTGGCTATTACATTGTAAAACCTTTACAGCCTTACACTACTAAGTGCTATAAAACTGACACCTTTCTGAGTGTATCCTCAGCTGTCTACAGGAGCTTTAGAACTTTCTTTTGAGTAAAAAGGATGGTTACCTGCAAGCATTTACTGAGAGGCTGAGTTCAAGCATACATTATAAAACTAAGAAAGCGCAAAATAAAACCATATTACTAACATCAAAGATTTCAGCTTCTCCTCTTCTGACAGTAGCTCCCAGTGAGAAACAACCTTCACTGCCAGGTTAGAGCTGGAAAGTGGCAGCAATGGGAGGAGGGATGCACATCAAAGCTAATGGCGAGCAGGGCACCTTCATTCCCTTTGAAGTCCTTCTCCGTTGCTCTTCTCCAGTCACCCATAAGGGCAACTAAAAACCAGTACAACGTGGGTGGCATCAAGCCCAGGCTGCTAAGTTTTCCTGTGAGGAAAGAAAACTGTCTGTGGCAAGCACAAACAGGGCTCCATGGTACCATTGCTCTGGGCAGCCCATAACGGAGTTTAGCCACCTCCTTTCAGCGCACCTTAGTGGAAGGCTGGGACACGTTCCTCTGGCAAAGCCCAAGAGAACTTAGCCACTTTGCCACTACACTTGCAGGTTATCGGTAACAACCTTGTATTCTTCCATACGAGCATTTACACCTAAGTTGCTTGATTCACCAGTTATGACCCCGTGACAGACTATTAGTTTGTTTTAAATTTACATGTTGTACTAAGACGAACAGGGAGTGGCAAGATCCTGTGGGTGGGGAAGGGGAGCCTTTCCTGGGGAGTATGGGAGCAAGGTGAGGAAGTGAGGAGGAGTGGAGCACAGGGTGAGGCAGAAAGTGGGAAAGAGGGAAGTGCGTCAGGAACCTGAAGCATGCAGAGCCTGGGAAACTGCTGAGACAAGGCAGGCTGCCGAAGGTCAGCGCCCAGAAAAACTGCTAGACCCAGAAAGCCAACAGAGACTGAAATCAACCTTGGAGGAAAAGAATCTGCCTGCAAGAAAAGATCTGTCAGGGAGAGGGCTGTTCATAAACTCACTTAACTTCTAGTCTCCATTTCACATCACTCCAAGATTTCTCTGCTTAGAAAGTTAGTTATTCCAGTTGATATTCTAATAAAACACGGCTTTCAGCTTACAAGCCTTATTACCTTCTTTGGGGTGCTCACTATATAGAAGAAAGGGAATAAACATGTACAACCCAAAGCTGTGGTTGCCACAGGTCCTGTCAGAAACACATTAAGCTTATTTAGTTAAATTGTTCTTATAACATTTTTATTTACACATAAAAGCATAAACAGTTAAGAGCACTGCATGCCAATTCTTCCTTTCCTAAAAGGAAAAAAACACTTTATAAAAGTAAATTCCTTTAAACATGCATTCAGTACTCGCATTTTAAATATTGCATATGAACTTTTCTATTGGAAGTTGAGAGCAGAGAGAAAAAATAACTCAACTAGACACTACTGACACATTGAAAAAGAAACTTGTCATAGCAAGACAATTTTAGATGCCAAAGTGAAACCGCCAAAGAAAATAATGGGCTGGGGGAAAACAGCAGCTTGTAGGCCATCTTTTGGAAGCTATTGAAACACAAACCATGCTGAGCTTAATGTCTCAATGAACCTGCGTGAAACAGAGTCTGACAGCGTTCTGGTTTTAGTGCAATTATAAACAAACACATTCCTGCATACTCCTTGGCTAAGCAGATGATACTACAACAACTACAAAAGGAACATATGAACATGCCTGGACATACACACTCAGTGGGTGTTAAAATATAGATAAGAATTCATATCACAGGAGAATACGACCAAATATTTCAGATAGCCAACGCCACGTGCAGATGATAAAATGCAGAAACGATGGCCAGCAGATGACAAGATCTACTTTAAAGCCTGCCCTCAGCTTCTGGCTATTTACTTTTGGGTTAAAACAAAAAAAACAAAAAAAAACAAAAAAAAAAAAGAAAAAAGCATACTGTAACAAATCTCAGATAAAGCATTTGGAATGGAAAGAGAGTTCATTACGTAGATGGTACACTTCTCAGAATTTTGTCCCTGCCCCAAGTATCTTGCTGGTCTTGTATGTATGGCTGTGAAGGGACACCATTTCTTTTTGAATTAGTTTTCTTTCAGACCATACACTAGTGTTTTGAAGAGATATCCAACTTACTGGCCCATTATTGAACTTCTCAGATGACAAAGGAGATCTATTCTGAACCGAGAAAACTTGTTGTTTTAAGAATCTGTCAAAAAACACCATGCGTTAATGACAGATTCAAAAGACATCAAGGAAACATCTATGAGACTGACTGATGTTGCTCTACAAATATGAACTATTATCGAGGAGCAAGACATGCATGCAACAGAGCCTCCAACCATCAGAACTAAACCAAAGTTCAAAAAAGTTGCCTGTTTCACTGACTTATTTCCTTCACGCAGTTCTGACAAGAGGGGAAGAGCAGTCAACCTGATCTGAAAGGGTGCAGCAAATGATACTTTCCTTTAGTGAACTTATGCAGCAGAGAGCAAAAGTCATCAAAATCACATCTTACTGCTGACTGCAGTGAAATCAATAGGCAAAGTGAGGCTGATCTGAATACTGAACTGCACTAGGTTGGGTGTCACTTGTTCACACACTAAATAGATTAAAAAACAGCCATGTTTTCACAAAGGCTGTTGTCAGACTTCCAGCAACGTCATCATCTCTACAAATATTTCTTCATGAATGCATTACTTTTATTGACTTCGAGATGAATAATACAAAGTGGCACATTGCATCAGTAGAGTGCTGGTTAGGTCTTTCAAGAACAATTAGTAAGTGACACTGCCACATATGGAAAAAAAGCAGTGTCAGAAAGACCAAACTGACGATGATAAAAAGAAATAAGGCATCAAAACCATAGAACAAAATGTAAAACAATAGTTCTGTAATACTAAATTATTTCTTTAGAGGTTGGAAACTCAGAGACATTATGTCCTAATGTCAAGTAGACAGTAATGCTACACAGAGCAACAGCTCTTCTTTTTCTCTTAACAACCTATAACCCTCCCTCCAAAAACTACTCCTCTAAATTATGAGCAATGACCTCCAGTGGTAATAGACTAGTTTATTCTAGCTGGATATCAGATCCTAAGTGCTAGAAATGCCTTAAGATCCCTTTGAACATGCAATGACCAAGAGATTTTCATAGATTTTAATTAATAGCTAGTGTTAAAGATAGTTGAAAAGTCTAGGTTCAGGATTAACATTGGGATTAGTTCATTTGGGGTTTGTTTATTTTTGGTTGGGGGGTTGTTTGATTCATTTATGTGTTTGTTTTATGATTTCAAGATGCAGATTGGAGTGTCTCTATGCATAATTTCATGGCAATAATGTGCATGCATAGCCTACCCTGCAGTACGGAGGAAAAAAGATTTCCAAACTCATTACTCAGTAAACAGTTAATTTCTAACAGTTTTATAAATAATCTGTTACTTCTATCACTTCTTCCTTGTACTCCATCAATCTGAAGAGAGTTGCTTTCTGAAAATGGGTAAAGTTGCCCCACTCTTCTTCTGAAAACTTACTTTTGCCAATAAGAAAGCTGCTGACATGTCGAGAGCAGGCAGCGCTGTCTCACTCATCTTGCACTTCATTGCCTACACATAGCTGCTGCCTCACGCACCTGCTTAGACTGCTAGATACTTTGGCAGCAGCTGTCTTGCTTTTCTTGTTTGACATTTAACATAATCTTAATTCCTGACCAAAAATTTCAGACTGCATTTTTCAGAGAGGTATAAGCCAGCCGAGAGGCCACCGGGAAGAAGTGCTGTTCCTATACTCTTCAATCCCTCCTTCCCAACAACATGCTTCCACTCTTTAATTTGCAATAGCTTGGGCGGTAATTAACTTCCTTCATGAGCCAAAACCATGTGAAGAGTACAACAGAAAACTGGCTCAGCCAAAAAAAAAAAAAAACCCAAACAAACAAAAAAACCCACCATGCAGCCTAAAATTCACTTCTGTCTGTCTTTCACACTATCCGCCTACAAGTTTTGGAGCTAGGTCCCACCTCCATTACTTGCATGGAAAGTTTTAGTCTTCTGAATCGTTACTTTCTAAAAACACAACAAACACACCCCTTAGCCATATAACATAACAGCATGTTTAGCAGTGAGGATGCACAAGCCACAGAGGAAGAAGAAGAGACGAATGTTCTTCTCCCATTCTGCCTCTGCTCAGCGTAGAGACCTCAGCAGCCTGTGACCATCACTGGTATTTTTCCATTGATCCAGTTCCCAGTTTGTGAAGCCATACCTGGCTTTAAATTATTTCCATACCAACAGCTGCACATCTGCATTTAATGGCTGGTTTAATGATCACCCTACCTACTAATAATGTTTTGGGGATAGTTGTACATCAGTTATACTTTGACAGACACTTACATTGCAGGAAGGTCTGTAAACCTGTAAAACAACATCATATCAGAGTTTCTAGCTGGTCAACATTCCCCAAATCCCTGGTCATTTTATACAAAAATAAACAGGAAATATTTCTTCATTGTAAATCAAGTACGTGATGAAAACGATCCCCACTGCAATGATGTTGAAATTTAGACTGGATTTGATATGCTGGTACATTAAACATGGTAAGTAATGAAGTAAGTATGAACAAATGTCAGGTTAGAACAGCAATAAAAATAGCTAGAATTAATATCTTAAAAATCATTAGTAGAAGAATAAGTAATACAAATGCACGCTATTATTAACTGCTTTTGATAATGAAACTATCAATAATATTTAGAGACTTTGTTCCAATAATAACATTTCACAAAAATTGGATAGCAAAAATTGGCCACGACAACAGTTTGCTAATTTACGATCGTTTATCTGAATAAGCATAATTTTTAATTCTATCCTGTAAGTCTGAACAAAAACTTCCAAGCAAATGGTTGATCTTTATCACCCAAAGCAGAACTTTTGTGAATTTGCTGAAAGCTATGATTAATTTGATACATAAACTTAGAAGAATATACAGACAGCTACAGAAATATGAATTGTTTTGTAAGTATAGAAAGCAAACCAGAGACGTGTACCATTAATATACCGAAACGATGAAAGCTTTCTGGTATATCAGATTAAGGCATTCACCACAGAAGAACATGAAGTCTCCAAATGCTTTAACATAATCAGGTACAAAACAAATGACCAGCAGAATTTGATATCTACAACTTCTCACGCATCCTCACTTCCTAATAGAAAATACTTCAAAAGTCCTGGTATAAACAAAGTCCGGAACGTGCATACTCTGGAAAACTAATGTAGCCATAGAAACTGAGTCCTTCTATGCAATCTATTTCATCTTCAACGTCACAGTTTATACAGAGAAGAAAAATATCAGCACAGAAAACTTACCTCATCTGCAGTATCTGTTCTTCCCATCAACAGATTTAGTAATGATTCCATATTTAGGGTAAGAGCTTTTCCTGTGGGAGTTATTTTAATATTTTCAGGTTTGTTGTTTTTTGGGTTTTTTTGGGGGGGGGGGGGGGGTATTATTTTAATATAAAGTGAAGCATCTTTCAGTTCTTACAGTCAACTGTCCTCATCATGATGACACTTGATTTAAAATGTTTGCTTTGCCATTAATGAAATCAGGAAGATAGTGTTTATAATCTTCCTTTGAATTCTTGATAAAAATGCATACATAAATAAATATATATTTATATGTGTGAGCATTTGATGATTTTGATCTACACTCTTGACACTTTGATCCCACTTTACTTTGAAGATGGTTCAAAAAAGAAATTTCTAGCATATGCTCCAGTACCATTATTTGCATACAAGATCCAGAACTACTATCAAAAGATATGTCATCCTTATACAAAAGGAGACAATTGTTTCAAATTTATTCACACTTTCACACAAAATGATAGCAATCAAGTGTTGTAGAGTCCCTTAGGCTGCATTGAATTTTTTATGTTATAGAATCTATTACATCTGCCAATTAATTGTTTTCCAAAATTATTTTAAGAGGTGAGCCAAGTGGCAATGGTGATAAAAGAGCAAATAGTTTAAGTCTTCCCAACTATTAACTTAACATTGAGTGATTTTCATATACCAAACATACAAATCTATGTATCGGTTCATATTTTCTCTAGGGCCCGATGACAAATGAAAGATTACTCAAGTATTTGTGTTTGCTTTTTCAAAAGCGGCACTGTTCAATAAACTGCATCCCTAAGAATTGCAAACTACTGATTCTGAAAAGCCAACAAGCAAGCATGGCCTCCAACCACTGCCATAAGCTTTCAAAACTACGATGCACATATTAGATAGCTGTCTTCTAATAAAATGGACTTTACTTGCCACTGCCATGCACTGTGTTTAGCGCTAAAACCAGATTTGATATCTGGTCACCATGAAGTGATTGTGACCTTGTATTTGTGAAAACTATTCTGCTGTATAAAAAAAAAAAAAAAAACAAAAAAACCACAAGAGTTGATGAATTACTGTCCTTTACCTCTACACATTTATTCTATATGATGAGAATAAGCTTTTAACAAGAAGGAAAAAATATCTAAATAACTTTTAGTTGTATGAAAATATGAAACTGAAGTCAGACCACAGAGAACTGGTTGCAAATCCCCTGCAGGACAGGCCTGTTGGAGGGCTGGGATGGGGGAAGACTTGATTGCAAAGACAAAAAAAGAGTTTACGTGAGAGTCAACTTTACCTCAAGGCTTCCAAGACTCTCTGAGTCTGGAGTCTCTATAAGCAAGGAAACTCTATAACAACTCCCTGCTGTGTGCTGAGGTGTAGCCTTTACTATGTGTTCCTGAAGCTTAGACTCAAAGAGGGACAACACTGATTAATGAATGACTTTGTTGACAATTTCACTTTTGTAAGACTGCTTTCTTCAGATTTTGCACAAAGGCTCTGCAAGGAAAAACTAAATTCTTCATTTAATGTTTTATAACAATATATTTATTTGGCACTATTCGTGTCTTAATTTTTTACATCCCTATTTCCCTTCCATTTTTCTCTAACTAAACAAAATTCCTAGTTTATACATACACATGTAGACCATTTAGCTCAAACATAGGCTCTTTTTTATTACCCAAAAAAAAAATACAGGTGGAAAATTCTTCTCTATATTACCCACCACAGTAAAAGCAAAGGTGGAGCAAGCCTGTTTTCTCACAGCATGTGCCTGAGCAGTTCTGAGGACAGCAGTGTCAGATCTTTATAGCCACCGAGAACTACAAGGCGGTTGTGAATCAGTGACTGTACAGCATCCCTGAGCACAGATCAGTTAAATCTATTTCATTTCAGGCTAACCTACACTATGAAACATGTAATTGGTTATGCCTTTTGCATTATTTCCAATCTAGCTCAGATTTGCATTGTAAACAAATCAATTTGCCACTTTAATTGTTTAGCTCTGAGTCAGCTTACAGGGCTGAGAGGGCAGACAAAACATAATAAATGGCTTCGTGTCCAGATTTTATCACAAGAAGCTGAACTAAATAACTTACGATCCCAGTCAGTTCTATTGAGTTATGAACTAGCTCTTCCTCCAGAGTAAATTAAAATTCTTATTGCATACAAAAAGGCTAGCGAACGCATTTTATTACTGTTGCAGGGAAGCGCAGAAATAATGGAGGTAGAGCTAAGGTAAATATATAACCTGATGCCTCTCCAGTGGACTGTTTGCTAAACCTTGTAATTTTATGCACTGGTGTTTGAATGTTGTATTTTCTGCCTGCGTATTCAGAAGGCTCAGTAGAAAAACAGAAGTTGCTGGGACATGGCAAAATGAGAGCTTTGTGATGACAGAAGAAGCTACTGTAAACAAAGAATATGTCCTAAGAGCAATGACAATTTTCTGCTACATTTTCCAATAAGCAATCTCATCCCAATTCAGGAACAATGGATATTTTAGTTAGCACTTGGGAAAAGAACAGAGAGCATAAAGTAATAGAAACTAAGTAAATGGGAAAATTATAGAGTTTAGATAAAATGGAAGCTGGCATTTATTCTATAGTAGAAATTCATAGTTTTAGACATATACACTTAACTATAATAGCACATATGTACAATGAACAGAGGAACACACGCTTTAAATTATTACCAGAGAATAAGGCCAAAGTCCCTAAATGGGATAAGCACACAAATAGAGGAACATTTGTCACATGCAATATGAAGGTGAACTGAAAAAGGTGACTGCATCATATTGAAGTTACAGGAAGACAACAGGCTAAAATTCATCCACTGGTGGCAAAATTCTTACTAATTTCAGCAGGTCTAGGATTCTGTACAAGGAAGACAACAACTTCTGCAATTATTGAAATACACAGACTCAGTGATACAGAGACAGAACAAGCATAAACCTTATCACTTGTCAACTAAAAAAATCTGACCTTTGAACAAAGAAGGATGTATTCCAACATATTTATTTTTTTCTGCAATGATTAAATGAACCTACAGCCATCCCATGCATGAAAAACAAAATACATTTTAAGTTACTAGTTAATAAATGCCAACCCAAGTGAAAAAAACAAGCGCTGATTTGAATCCACAAAGGGGCAAGACTAGGACTTATCTCAAGTTAAATATTCAACACAGTAAGATCTTAGAAGTGACTGGACAGGATTTCTGATCTAGTCTTTGAGGATAGCTCTTGAGAAAAACATGATAGTAGTGTAACTAATTGGACTCTGACATACAGAAAGATCATGATGTCAATTCAAACTGAGCAACAGAAAACAAGCTAATATGTAGACTTCAACAATAACTAAACTGATAAAAAAGAATGCATATTAAATAAAAATATCAAAACTACATGAGAAATCCAGCTCTATTACATAACTGCAGAGCACAATGAAAATTCTTGCAAGTGGACTAAATAAAAAAATTAAGTCTTGCACATCGAATAAAACACAAGCAAGCCTCAATAGGAAACAATGTTACAGGGGCCATCTTACAGAAAATGTCAGCATTTAAGGAACTGAAAGCTTGATCGATTAAGGAGAGAACATGAAAGTCTATACAACAGGGGAGGACCAACCAAAAATGGAAATTAAGAGAACTAAAAAGGGATTTGAGGAGTGACTTGTAAAGAGTTTCAGAGTAAAAAGTTTGAATATATATCAAAGGAAGAAACCAAGAAGGGATTCACAGAGGAGCAGTTTGACAACAAAGGTGTGAGAGGTGTACTTGAGATAGCTAATACCAATAGCAGAGGTTCCGTGACTGCTTTGCATTGCTGGTCCTTGCTGAAGATGTCAGGGAGGTTCTCGCACTCAGCGTACTCCTTGTAGCAGGAGAGGGCAGAGGAGCTGTATCAGCTTGGTGTAAACAAACAGTATTAAAACCAGACGGATAAATCATGTGTCAGAAAGTCTGGAGAGCCCAACAGCTCTACCAACAGTAGAGATTTCCACTGAAATTGCATTACTTCTGGCCAAGATACATAACATTGCTACCCATTACAGACAGCCACTGTGACAAAGTACAATGCAACTCTCAACTACAAAAAGGGCTGAGGGGAAGAACCTGAGACCTACACACCTCCAGAATGTGACTTCCATCCTGTTAAGACAGTGAAGTCTATGATAAATAGAAAGAGCACGTGAATAAGAACAGTCTATCCAGAAAGAGTCAGCGTGATCTATAAAAGGAAATCCTGGCTCACTAATGTGCTGAATGTCTTTAAGGGTATCAACAAGTGGGAAGATGAAGATGATCCAGCGAATGTAACATACGTGAATTTTCAAATAAATGCATGAAAAGTTTCCACGCAAAAGTTTATCTCCCATAAGACTGTAAGGAAAGTTTCTTTTATGGACTGAAATCCAGTTCAAGGCCAAGACGCAAAAGATGGGTTTAACTGGTCTTTTTTCAGGATGGAAAAAAACATCAGCAGTGGGACCCCCAGGGATCATTGCTAGGACCATTCCTATTCAACTACAGTTAATAAATTCAATATTAATTTAAACAATCTGTTCCAATTCATCAGTGAAAGGATATAAAAAGTGAAACTTAACTTTTTCAGCTGGTCAATCTGCCAGTGGCAAAGATTGCCAGCAGGACCTTTGCAAACACAAATAGGTGGGGGAAAAAAGTAGGAAATCAGTTCATTTTCAGGGAAAACAGTCTAAGCCATATTCACATGATGCTCATCTCAGAAATGGAAGTCAAAACACAGGAGGGAGATCTCAAAGTCATCCTTGCCAAATTGTTCTTTTCAGACAAACTGTCCCAATGCACAGAAGGAGCCAAAAAATACAGAGGCACATTGAACATTATTAGAAATGGTGCGAAGAACAAGACAAAGGAATCCATGTCTTTCGACATCTTTAATACAGATTGCAATGCTGGTCAAGGTCAGTTCAGAAGCATGCAGCAGGGCTAGAAAGAGTACAGAGGAGGCAATGATTAATGATCAAAGGATTGGAGCAGCTGCCTTAAGAGGAGAGAGTGTAAAGGTTGGAGAGAAGTCCCAAGGGAGAGTTGATAAAGATTTACAAAATCATGCAAGCAATATGCAGAACTTTGCAACACCACAACTAGGAGGCACTTGGTGAAACTAAAAGGGGATTCATTTTAAAAAGACAAAAGAAAGTATTTCTTCACACAGCAGATATGAAACTTCTGGGATTTGCTTCTATAGGAGGTTGTGGAGGAAGACACTATCAGAACATTCAGAAAGGAATTAGGCAAATTCATTGACACCAGGTGCATAGATCAAGACTCGAAGGACTAAAAGGATATAAATGAATACTAAAAAGCAGGGCCTCATATCCCTGATACAACTCCAAGTGCTGAGAAATAAACTGCAGAAAGTAGGCAGGCTCACATGCTTTGCCCTAGGTAGCATCTCTTTCTGTCATTGCTGGCAACAGACACGCCAAAGAAAAATTCTGCCCCAGAAGTGTTCAGAGATGCATACTTTGTAAACAAATTTAACTTAAATTCTCCCTGCATTTCAATGTAGAGGAGAAAACATTCTGCAAACCATTTAGGAAATTGGAGCACTTACTCTGACACGGAATCTCATTTCACATTGGGCATTAGTGATATCATCAACATAGCTGAATCACTTGTGAGACTGGTTAACATTAGGTTTTGTGGTGGGTGTTTCAGAACAAGGCTCTGCTGGCTTTGACACATCCCACTTCAATGGCGGGATGAGAACCAGCAACCTTAGCAGGATCCACCATCCCTCTGCTAAGCGCTTGCATAGTCCTCATCAAACCAAAAGTGAGGAGGCATCCCTTCACCAAGGCAGAATAATCCACCAATTGTCAAAACAGTTATACATGAGACGCTTCATTTTAAAAAATAAAAATCCACACAAAACTACAGACAGGGACTTTTTTTTGTCAGCTGTTGGTCTATACAGATTTTAAGACTCCATGAGGCTCTGAAGGGAACTCAGTACACAGAAGCGCAGCATGCTCTCACAGAGAGATTCAAGGAAAAATTAAGGTGTCCTGACAGCGACACGCACCTCACGACAGTAACAGCACAGATAAGATCTCAATTCTGTCAAAAGGCCAGCACTGCCTAAAACTTGCTCATAAAACTGGTCTGAGGAAGGAAATCTGTAAGTAAAGCCCAAGAATAAGCCCTTACTACAGACTTACTACATATTTTTAATCAGTTTCCAGTTTCATTTCTTCTGCTGAATCAAGAAGATGATACAACAGTCCCCCTCCCAAAACAGCTAGGTGTTTTGGAAATTAACCTGTGTATACAATAGTCTCATACTGCTGCGCTTTCAGTGCCCCAGCAATCTAGGACTGCAAAGCCCACTCTCTACCAATCATTTAGGTACTTTCTTTTTGGCTTTGAAATTCCCATGTTGAGCTGTTTCCTCACTCTTATTATCTCATACACAAAGTCATGTTAGCCATGCCTATGTTTGTTACTTCAGTGTTTCCTAAGAGCTGGAGTAAAGGAAGCTGAGATATTCCTTCAAAAATCCCAGATGCAGCATCCATGGGAAAAATAAATAATTATCTCAATAAGGAAGAATCTAAATTCAATCAGCTTCTATTCAGGCCTTGCTCAGAAAAATTCAGTCTTAAGTAGCAAGCCAACTCCAGGAAATGCTAAGCAATAAGCAGGGATTACACTCTCTCATATGACACTTTTCAGTTCTCAGGTGGCCCATTAGTCATTCCTCCCAAGTCAAGATTTCATATTTAACTATTTTGAAAAGACCAAAGCAGAAGTTTCTTCATCATTTTCATCTTGATACCATTTTGCATACACTAGCACCACAAATTCAGATCTGCCATAAAATGGGTGTTACTTCATTTCCTGGCCCCAGTTTCCACTTGACATCAGTTTTTTCCTTATAGCCACTATCAGGACAAGGGATCAAATATGTCATAAAGAGCTGTTCTCCAGCCACTACGCAGCTTTTACCACCATATATTGCATTATCAGTAAAAGGGGCTAACAGTAACTGTTATTTCTAAAGAAGAGTCAAATAAGCTCTGTTTATAGTACAGCCAGCAGCAAAATGACTTTACTAATAGGTAACAAATTGCCACTCTGATTGGATCCAGCTGTCTAGCAAAAAAAACCTGGAATCATGCATTGATGTTTCGGAGCACTTGCTTTTGTAAAACATTGGCTGGGTGCAGCACTATTTATATACAGCTCTTCTGTGTGCTGCATTAGAGATGAAGTGATAGTTACCATCTTAAGAGAGCTGTAAAGTTATCTCTGCCATCAAATTATATAAATTGGAGTATTTTTTTTTTTAATTTACTTTGGTTTTAATAAGGACGGTGAAAACTTACAGTCTAAAATAAGCAGGTATGCCAGTCTACCACTTAACATGGCAGCCTTCAGAAAGACTCGGCCAGCAATTGCATTTATTCTATTCTACTTCGATTGGCTTATACCAGATTTGCAATGACAGAAACATGGACACTGTCTGAGGCTCTCCCATCTTGATGTTCGTACAGCCCGATAAGGAGGGCGAATGGGGGGGCAGGGAGGGAGAAAAGCAGAATAGAAAGGGCACTTACTCGCTCCTTGCCACTCTCCAGCAGCTCAGGCTGACTGCATGCTGGCAGACTTTCATTTCCCAGGTCTGTAATTGCTTGCCCCAGTTACATCTTTTCTCAGAGGCCACCTTCTTCCCTGCAGACGCCTAAGCAGGGTTATCAGGTTTGAAAGGCAAGTGAAGGGAACAAAAAGCACCAAGTTCGACTGACTCTCCTCACACCTCCACCTGAATGCAGATTTTTATCTCTGTTATCTACATAAGACTTGTAGGTGCACAGCTTCCTCCCTTCCTGGAGCTTCTTCATCCATTCCTCCCGCAAAGAGATAACGGGTTTGCTCCATCCCTATGCAGGCCCTGCAGTTGGCAGTCTGATAAGAGATGAGCCATCCTGCAGCAACCTCTCATCTAGCAGGCTAGAACAAATGCAGATATGCCTCCATCTAGCAGGAAACACAGTAGCTCCTGCATTTTCACGAAAGAGATCAACAAAACAGATGCAATACACAGCAAACTTATTTGTATCTCTCCAACACTCTCTAGTTCAGGCTTTTTTCTGGTCCCCAGTACACGCTTGTGGAAGTTTGGTTTGTGATGTAGATGCTTTTCATCACTTTCTGAACAAATCAAGTGAAAAAATTTAAAAAGCTTTGGGACTATTCATAGTAGGAATTTCTAGTTTCAGCAGATTTCTTACATTTGAGGACCAAATCAAGGATATCATTACGGTTTCAGTCAAGTGCATGAGTTAGGGGCACATGCCTAGAGATGAACAAAGGGTCCTCTGAAACACGAACAGTCTCTTAACTACAGCAAAACATCTTTTCTTCTAAAAATGCTTTCTTTCAAATAACATGATATGTAGACATATGTCAGTGACATTACAAGTTTAAATCAAAATGAAAGGATAAGATAGCCTGAAGAGGCTACGCTGGTTTAGTAACTGGCGAGGGTCAAAGGGGTTACAGATGCGCTGCTGGCTTTCCACACGTATGGCTCGTGTTTGCCAGAGGAAGACGACTCCTGGCAAACCACTCACTTTTAATGAACCTCATTTAAGAAAACAACTGCTCTCAGAAAACGCAGCCAAAAAGTGGGTTGTCTGCTCACATTATTATTTTACCATTCACAAGTCAGTCACATGAACTTACAGCTTCAAAGAAAGAAAAGATTTCTTGAGTAAGAAAAGACAGTTTCAGTGCTCTGCAACCGTGGACCAGACCCTAAGCCCTTGCACATCTAAACACACTGCTGCAGCCCACAAACTTCATTTTGATTTTTACTTACTGCTAGATTTTCAGGACAACAGGAGCACAGTTTTGGAGTGCAGCACCCCATATCCTCACCTCTTCTTCTTTTCTTCTTCCCCTTGTTGTCACAATAGCACCACCTTTAGCATAATGACTCTTTCCAGCGCTAACAGAGGCCTGGAGTTTAAGGACCTTCATTTTTCACCTTTAAAAGAATAAAAAGCTGAAGCACAGAAAACCTAAGACCAGGCCAAGGCTAACCAGCCCTAATGGAGTTAGCCCTAATGGAGATAAGTCTCCTAGTGGAGATACCAAGGTCCCACAAGAGGTCCAGTTAAGCACTAATAGTTTTGCATACATTTAAAAAAAGGCAAGCACAAAGCCTAGTTAAAGTACGACTTTGAGGTGTTTCACACATTCTTTACCTCAGTGAAACTCTGAATTTTACCAGAAAATTCCCAGATTTGGTAATGAATTGGCTAGTCTTCACTAAAGCTGAAGAATCAAAAGACAACCCTGTTTGCTTTCATTATGTGTTTTACCGGCAGCAGTGAAAGAAAGATGAAAGCAAATGCAGTTAAAATCCAGCACAGTTCACACTCCTTGTCTCAAAAGCCACAGAATATTATTTTAAGTTCAGCAGAACGCAGCCTTACAGGGTGCGGCCCCTCGGGCGCGGGCGGGAGCGGGGTGGGGCTGCGGGGCGGCCGCTGTGAGGAGCCGCCGGGGCTGCCCCGCGCCGGCCACAGCCGGTTCCAGCCGGCTCCGACCGACCACCGCAGGGCCCGGCTCGGCCCCTCGGGGGGAACGCGTATTTAATAAAGGGCAAAAACGCCACACAGGCAAGTGAGGAGCGGAGAAAACGTGTGAGGGAAACAGCCCTGCGAACACAAGCGCCAGAGGAGCGGGAGCTCCAGGCACCCAAGCTGACATTCCCCCGCAGCCCCTGGGGAGGGACGTGGAGGAGCAGGGTCTTCCCCTGCAGCCCCTGGAAAGGACCGCGGAGGAGCAGGTTATTCCCCTGGAGAGGACCACGGAGGAGCAGTGCATCCCCCTGGAGAGGACCACACCACAGCAGTCATCTCCACTGCAGCCACGGAGGAGCTAAGTTAAGCCTGGGGAAAAAGGAGAGGAGAGGGGCTGCTTTAATTTTGTCATTGTTTTTCCACCATTCGAATCTATTTTAATTGTCAATTCATTTTCCCCAAGCAGAGCCTGTTTTGCCCATGGCAGTGATCTCCCTATCTTCATCTCAACCCATAAGCTTTATTACCTTATTTTCTCTCCCTGTTGAGGAAGGGGAGTGAGAGCGTGGCTGGGTGGCGGGCTGGCCAAAGTCAGCCTACCGCAGTAACCATACTTCTATAACAGCTAATCTTTAGGCTTTTCTAAATACCTCTTCCAAATGAGTTGCAGATCAACCTGAGAGCTCGTATTTAGTGCTTTCTTTCAGTTTAGTTTTAAGACAAGTCAACACAGAAAAAAAGGGTTTGGAAGTCCACGCCATCATTAACAACCAATATACTGTCCAAGTAGCAAGTAAACCATCTCCTAGCACACACATCTGTTTGATGAAGGTATATAAAGGCTGGTGGTGTTAATGACGTGCAGTCTGACAGCATTCAAGCTGTTTGACTCAACTTGTTATGATAAATCCTTAACAATTCCACCGATCTTCTGCCCACAACTTTTTCTTATACTCACACTAATAACAGAGCCAAATTTGAGTTATTTTAGGCACTTAAGGGACTTCCTCACAGCAGTATTATTCAGTATTTACAAAAGGAAACATTACATTGTTAAAAAATAACAATGTTTGTATTTTTGTAACATGGGGAAGTGTGTAAGCATTTAAAACCAATAAAGTTATTTGTTATATTGTTCAGTCAGTCAATTTTATAGAAAAATTGTGGGCAAGAGGTGAACTTTCAACTGTGATTTTACAACCACTTGTTAACACACTGGATAAGCAGTCACCATTTAAGATAGAAAACTCAAGGAGTAGAAATTTGAAAATGTCACCACTTTCCTGAGCTTTTGGGGGAGCTAAACACACACAGAAAACAGCTGGGTAATATCACATTTTCCTCATAAAAAAGAGAGGCAAACATGAAAGTAAGGCCTTTGAAATAGACAAGTTACTAAAGGCATTTACACGAAAGAAAGTGAGACTCAGAAGCGGCAGAGTATAATGTTTTAATCCTTTCTCTCCTGTCAGGTCCTTATTTTGTCCTTCTTTCCCCCCACACCACCATCTTCTACAGACTTCTGCCACCTCTCTACCTGATCCCAAAATGGCAAGTGTTTCTAAGGGCCTGTTACTAAATCTTGTCCCTGCTCTTGAATTTTGTGGCCTAAGGTTTACAGGAGATTTTACTTGTTAACAGAGATCAACATCTAGTAAACTATTACATCCTTCTAACCTTCACCCATCAGTAGCTCCTCTTCAAACTCTATCAATCACCTCTTTGCCACTAGGAGACAGGCTACTTCTTGGGATTCCTCCACACAGCAATCATCACACTACAGACATACCTAAACCAGTTATTCACAAGCTAGCTCAGGTTCTGCTAGCAGAGTGGCTGTGATAGTACAAAACTCAGGACAGGATGCAATACTCAGCTGCACAGGGCCAGGCTGTTAGGTTTCTGCACTGGCAAAAACCCTCAAGCTATTTTTTTTTAAGGCAAGCTAAGCATTTCTGCATGAGCAACAGTCACAGTAGGGACTACAATGTAGACATACTCCAAGAAACTGTACCTGCAAAGATTTCCCCTCGGAGAAAAAAACAATTAATTCCCTAAACCACAATGGATCCCTGAGGATCTGTGCAGAGGTCAGGAAGTTTTCTCTACTTTAATGCTGTTCACAGCACAGTAACATCAATAATGAACAAGTGCTCAACAGCTGCCACAGTTTCAGAGGGATTTGTGTGTCACAGAAAGAGAGTTTGTAAAACCATTCTAAAAATAAGTTCATTAGCGACCCAGCAAAATTTCTACAGACTAGGAAGGGACGATGTCATGGAGACCAACTGTTCCACTTCCCTACAGTGGACACTCACACTGGTAATGCTCTCAACAGGAGACAGGCTAGACATGATGACAGAAGCATTGAACCTCACCAGCAGGCACCCAACCTTCTTTACGTGGGGGATTGTTTGGTAGGTTCTGCTGAAAGGTGCAAAAGGACAAGAGAGGTTTTACTGACTTACCAGAAAGAAAAAGTATATATGTTCAAACACTTCCTCTGGAGAACATAACCACTGGTCACACTTTAGCAAAAAAATATTTTTCATACCAAAGGCAAAGACTATACAGTGTAAAAAAAAAAAAAAACCACCTATACTCAATGTAGTGATTGTTCTCTGTGTTGCTGGAGCCAGATTATTTCAGGCAGCTGCCACCATATAAAAATAATTCCAAAGCATTTTGTACATTCAAAATGCATATAATAAAACTGAAAGAGACCGTCTCAATGCAGTACAATATACAAGTAACTGCAAAGAAACAATTGTGTGTTTTTCTGCCTCCTGGGTAGTTAACACTGCTTTTAATTTCATCTCTGTCTTTTCATATTATCATCTGCAAAAGCTCATGGCCAAGAGTTTGCCCTGGTAATAGCTGACTGTTCCCTTTGATATCATCACTCCTTGCTCTTTATGGACAGGCCAATATTCATTGTGATTAGCAAGGGACAGCCCTGTCTATCCAGATTAGTCATGAATACTTAGCAGTTCACTCCATGCATCATCACTAATTGCTGTGAAAGAAAGTGTCTGCATTTCTTTTTTAAACAAAAAAGACCATAATTTTCTCTCTCCAGGGAAGACAACAATGCTTCACTTGTATTCAGCACAGTTGGTACGCATTTGTTTCCATCAGTAATTCCAGGAAATAATACCATATTGGTCAGCTTTTTTGTTCTTTCCCTGAGATTTAATGTTCCATGAACCTGTACTAAAATATTACTTTCTAAAAAAAGACTCAGAAAAGTATTATCAGGCAATTTATAGTTATTCCAGTCCTTAAACTGCATGACCATGCATTCCTAGATGATAATCCTACGGAAAATTTAGTGACAAGTCTTCCTGCCATGGAAATGAGCGTGGGTGAGTGCGTGCATGCCTAGTCCTACAAAGACACGAGGCATTATTTCTATTCCCAGTTTCACTCATGTTCTTAAATGAAAAAAACCAAACCACCACACATTTAAACAGGATATAAGTTTTGTCTTCCCCCATATTAGGGCAGTCTCTCAGTGGGAAATCCATTTTTTTCCCTCAAAAGTTACATTTATAAAAATTATCAATTATTTTGCTTGTCTTAAGAGACATTTTTAAAGTAAGTTGGGGTTTGGTTTTGTTGATTTTTGTTTGGTTGGGTTTTAACTCATCTGTTACTGAAGTCTGTCCTTGGTAATATTTCTTGATTTGTTTCTGATGGTGACTGACATGCTTAAGAGAAACATGGCCTATTTATACTAACTAAAATAATACTGAGCTGAACCAACAGTATTTTAAAAAATTCTTTCATAAATATGACATTCTGCATCTTCATTCATTAAAATAAAAAGAACTATGCAATGTGTAATCATTGCATAAATCATGTACATACCATTTTCCCCATAGGATATTATTTTATGTCGGAGAATACTTTTCCATCAGATTTTTTTTCCTGCAACGAAAGAAAGTTTGTATAAGATTGATTTACAAAATTTTATCTGCCAGAAAATTGCTGTTTTCTGATACAACCCCTTCCACCAAGAGCTATTTTTCTTCTATAGGACAGCACTAGAAATCACACTGCTGAAATGAAGGAAGTGTAAATGGAACAAAGTATGGCAGGTGAACAAATTTTTTAAAAAGTCATTATAGAACCATCAAAGATTTTACAGACACTAGTTTTGACACAGTCATGAAGGCAAGGAAACAGAAAGTTTCATGTTAGTTTCACATATATGACTTGCTGCTACCTTTCCTCTGCCACAGCTGCTAAATATGACCATGCCAGGTCAAGCCAGAAACTGCAGTTCAGGATAAAGCTCTCTTCTGGGGTTCATTTTGGCATGAAAATAAACTCTGATCACAGAGCTGACATAACAAATAAATCCTTTCAGCCATCAATGGCTCTCTCTACATCAGTAAGTAGTACAGTCCAGAAAAATCAAGTCCAAAAAGAACACCAATAGGTACTCAGGAACACTAGGTTTATTTTGCTTGGGTTGCTTTGGTTTTTTTTTTTTTGCTTTGGTTTTTGCCTCCCCCCCCTCCAGACTAGCTGTAACCTTGTCCCATGGATTGAATGCCAGTTAGCAGTTGGGGCATGCTAGGTGCACTCCTGGACTGCATCTTCCAGGTCAGGTTCATCCCAAATGAATCCAGTCCTCACAGACCGAGACAGCTCCATAACACAAACCAAAGCAGAGCGAGCAGGGACAACTGACAGATTCCCTTCACAAACGCGTTCCTTATCTGACCTAAACCACTTAAATAGATGCACTCTGGATAACTTAAAAAAAAAAAAAAAGAGCATTTTGTTTCCACAAAAGTAAAGCATATTTATGCACAAAATAATTCAAGTCAAGAAAGGCTTTGCATTGGGTAGGAACGTAAGTTACTATGTTAGTGATGAGTTAGTAAGGCATCTTCTATCAAGACTTTTTTTTAGCTTAGCTTTTTGTTGAACATCTGGCAGACACACAGCAGAGAAGGGACACTTCTAAAAATGTCCTCAGTCGATCAATACATGATCACTTAAAGAGAACATCTAAGGAGGATTTGTGTGTCCTATTTAAAGTTTTGACCTGGAGCTGTCATCATTTAACATTCACCGTAAGCCATTTTGATTACTATTGTCAAACTCCACATGGAAGATGCAAGCCATGCAAGTGGAATATTTAATTTAAGATCTTTCTGCTGCTCTTCTGCAAATCTGGTAATGAAATCAATCTGCTAATTAACTAGCTGCTAATTCATTTCTGTACAGCCATTAGTGTGCTGTCACTCCTGCACCTAAATATATTATGTTAGTTTTCTTGTATTGTTACTTTATTCCACATTTTTTCAGGAGATACATTGTGAACATTATTCCATATTCCAAAGCCTCCGTGGCAGTATCTACATGTACGTTACTGGTATTGATAATACAACATTGCCTATGATAATAATTTATAAAGCAGCTGGAAAAACTTGTGAGAAATTGAAGGTATTGAGGTTCTTGCAACTGCTTCCATATTGATTATGATAACATTTTTCCATACTCTTTTAGAAATCTTTATTGTTTACACTAGCTGATGCTAAAATACTAGCTGTTCTATAAAAATTATCAAAGTTCTTCTGAGAATACGTGCTGAACCTTGAAACTGTGCATAGCTACTACTAACTGTAACGGAACCCAAAAGTCCTCATACACATACTAGTTTGAAGAATCAGGGCCTTAGATTTATTAAATGAAAAATGCTATTTTTCTAATCGATATCAGTGCCTGTAACCCCTTAAAAACGTATTTTTCCTATAAAATCTCTTTTAGCTTTCTAATCTCAGGCATTCCTAAATGACTAAAGATGAATCCAAGACATAAGATTTAAAACAGATTTTGTCTGTCAATCTAAAACATCTATTCATCTGTAAAGTCTTAATTAACAACATAGATCTTCGTCTTCCTCTCTCTTTTTCCTGAGTGACTACGGTGTAAGTTCTATTTTAAGACATTTTAATTGTGAACATTCTGGTCATCAGCATGGTATGCTGTAAATTCAAGTCTAAGAATATCTGAAAATAAAATTCAGTAAATAGAGGTCTGCAGTGTCACTTCTGCATTGTTAACTGTAAGCTCAGGCTGTACTTCTTGCAGGAGAGAGAGCTGGAGTAAATGCGAGATGTATGCACACTCCTACTCATCTGTCACCAACCATCAGGGTCTAGAAAAAAATAACAGGTGCAATCTTCAACTGGTTGTTGACAGTGACACCTTTGGCAGGGCTTAGATCCACGAATAAACACGGACATTCAGAAGCTCAAACAAAAGTGTCATGTTAACAGTCCAGGTGATTTTTACACCTATTATTCCTCCATTAATGGATGGAAGAAGTTCAGTAAGAACAAGTCGATATCCAGGACTAATACCATATTATTTTATCTCTGTTCCATCTGCAGAAATTAAGCTGTGCCTTAACTGCTGATTATATAGGCAATCAAATGCCCAGTGCACCTGTGCCGAGACTAGTCCTAGCTCTAAAGCACAATTATTCTTAAGCCATCATTTCAGCTGCAGGTCTACTTAAAACAAAATGTTTGTTTCCTCTGTGGTCTTTTCACTAGCCAGGGTGCAACTTTAGTGGGTTTAGAGCTCTATAGGGTCAGCAGTAGAGCCACAGAGATCTCTTGGTTGGGAACAAAGGGAATGCTCAGTCTGATAAATTCTTTCCCTTCTTTCCTTGCCGTGCCTTTTCTTTCTGCATCTGAGGGGAGAAGGTCATCTCCTTGCTGTTGCTTCACACACAACACACATTTATTTTGTTCAAGACTTCCGAACAGGGAGTACAACTCTCTGTTTGTCTCACCAACTGACTCTCATGCTGAGAGGAACTGCTTTTTCTGACAGCTCTGGAATCTAAAAGGTGATTTTTATTATTTTTTTCCTCATGTAGTAAGATTGGCAAAGCGCCATCTGGCATCCAGAGGTCTGATCTGGGATTTAGATTCCAATTCGTGCACAGTGGGAGAGTTCCAGTAACACTGGTAGGTTAGAAAGAGTCAAACAGAAATCCTTGTAAGTCAATAAATTGCCTGGTCACAGCCTGAAGTAGGAAGGAATATATCCCGTGCAGTCAAGGCCCCTTGGTAGACCTGCAGATGTAGATGAGGGTCTGGCCTCCACGCTTACCCAAAACTTCCTAATAAATCAAGAACCATTAGAATATCTTTGATGCAATCCTGCCAGGTAATTTGGAGCATACATGCAAGTCAAATACAAAGGTATAAATAAAGTTAGAGTCTCCCTTCTCCCCGTGTAACTCTTATTGCCTATATCACAGTATGTACTGATACAAGTGAAAACTGCCAGTGACAAAAGTCACTTCGTATTTCTATATTTTTCTAAAGCATCCTGGAAATGAAAATAGGTTGTTTCCATATGTAATTTGAGACCTTTTCACATAAATTGAGTGACTTCAAATTGAATTTAAATAAATACATAAAAATAATCTTCACAATTTACTCCAGTTTCTCTTAGAGAAATATTTCATGACTTACCTACAGTGCCAGAGAAATGTTACCTGCCCCATTACAAAATCTCAAGGGAGACATGATGCTGTAGTTTTTTCAAGGAAAACTAGACGAGATCACATATATGGAGGGAATGAGGGCTGGAAGAAGTGAAATATATGGCTATAAGAGACTAAGTAACTAATAGAAGAAACTACCGACTCTTACCTATGCTGTGCTTTTTGCGGTGTTGGCATATGTCACTTATCTTGCTGCAAAAGATGAAATATAAATCTTCTTAATAATGAAGACAGTCTAAAATTCACTGGGAGTGAGGCACTGTGTAGCAATTTGCACCGCTTGCAATAGTTTTAAATATCTTCCTCCAGGTTAGGCTTTCGTAATGCACAGCAAATACACATTCACTCAGAAGTGAACGTGTGACTTGAATCAAGTCTGATTTTAGCGAATTCGTTTCTGAGACAAATGACCCAGTTGAGTGTAATGGCTCTGTGAAGCTGCCTAGAGTAAAACATATGAGTAAGTAAGTGATTGCATGATTGAGGCCCAAGACATTAAGAAACATACTGCTGCTACCCAGTAATAGCATCATTAATGCAGCCATTTATTGGTTTATTTTTACTTAGAACAGGAGAAAATGCATTGCCCTTCTGAGACCACATGAAATCAATACATTTTCAGCTTTTAATAACATGATCTAAACCAGTTGCTATAGTCTGCAGTGAAATCTGTTGGGGGTATATGACGCCATTCATTCTCTTCACAGTATTATTTGCATTTTAACAGACACAAGCAAAGACTTCAGTGAAGCAATAATTAAACCTATGCCGCACTACCTAAAAATGAAAGTTACGTACATTAAGAAGCCGAAAAAGTTCTTCCAACTTCTTTATTGTTTTCATAATAAAGAAAACAAATATAGTTACCCAAACGTACATGTTGTACAATCACCAACTCACAACAGCACCAACAAGCTTTGTATTAACAGGGGGTTATTGACTACACTTAGGCTGTAAAAATGCCAAATATCACACATACATAAACACATGCTGCATCAAATGCCATACATGCTTATTGGACCTGTTGACACTGTTTTGAGAAAATCCATTATTACATATTAACATTTTCATATGTACTTTTTCCCTGAATATAAGTATATTGCAAGTAGGGAAAGGCAGGACTTAGGAACTCGATTATGACATTAAGTCTCAAGTTCCCTGACCAAAGCAGTAAGCACAAGTACTATCTTGGGAGAGAGACTTTATTATAGACCTTGAAAAGGAAAAAGGCACCCCTGACTCAGTAAGAGGAGCTCTTTCAGAAGCTTTATGCCTCCAGGAGGGAGGGCAGCACTCCTTAAAGACAGACAGACAGGCATAAGTAAGGTCAGTACACATCACTGTTCCTGGATACCAATGCCAAAAGCTTTAAGAAGTAATTTACATTTAATTTTTTTTTTTAAAGTCTCCTTACTCCTTATTATTTTCACAAGAGCTAGGCTGTAACTCAAAGAAACATCATGGGTTAATCCTTGGGAGTTCATACGTGAAACTTTAGCTTTGGGGAAATTCAGTTTTAAAAGTTGAAAACTCATAAAGACATCAATAGTAACTGAGCTCATCTGGCTTAAAAAACAATTAATTTGCAATAGATATAATACAAAATAAATAGTTTGAAGAGCAATCATTATTTCACTGACTACGATATAACAGCCTTTTCCATGCTACAAGCACTTAGTATCCACTGTGGGCAGCGTTTTATCTTGCTCACAGCACGATGGTTTACAGCATAAGAAAACATCTCTCTGCTTACACCCAGTTTGTTCCTCCTTTCAGTCACACCAGATCAAGTCTACAGATGTTTTAATTGTTGTACCTAATATTTTATCACCATTTTTAGGACTCTCATAGTATTTCAAAAGTCTAAGAGAACTAAGACGGCTCTTTAGGATTCTCATCTGTTGAGGTTTTCTGAAAACTCCTAAATTTTTAATGTACAGATTCAATTTTCCTGTGTCTTATAATTAAGACATAACACCCCAGAGAATGTAATTGGGTAAGTTCATTTTGGCCACTCTATCGAATTATGAAGTTTCCAGTGCTGTAAGCTTCACCGATGAAATGGAAGTCTGTAGGACTCCACCTGGGCAGAGATTGTGCTATAGGAATATATTCCAAAAACCTAATCCAAACAGCGTTAGGAAAAACTCGACTCATTCCAAACACAATGAGGTTGCTGGTACACTGCCCAAACATATATGTACTGCTATTTGTTTTTTTTCCAGACGAATTAAGAATACTTCAACAGCATCAGTTTGCAATTGAGCATCACTCAATCAAGCAGCTTAGGCAGACACGCTCAGCATCTCAGCTTCTGTGAATCCTAAACCTTGGTGCCAATGAGTTAACATAAAGGGGATTGCAGCTGACATAAATATTGAACCACAAGCACTGAAATATTTGCAAATATAAAACCTAACAAGGATGATGGACTCGAGAAAACCAAGAAAATATAGCCATCTCATGCTTCTCATTTGCTGGTTAGACAGGAGTTTGTAAAGATAGTTACTTTTTTCCACCTGCCTTTGCAACTTGACAGTAACAGTGGTTCTCCAGTGTGGTATTGAATTAGGAAGCATTTTGTTTGTATTGTTAAAGCCTTAATTGAAACAGTCAGAGAGCAATGTTTTATTACAGAGAGGGAAAGGGCTTTTTTTAATAAGGCTCTAAGGAGACTCAGTTTTAATGATGCTTAACACAATGTTTTAAACCACACAGTACATCTACACGCTATTTCTTGTTAAATGTTGGTTATTTAACAGCAGGCTGGCACCAGATTGCCTGCTGCGGATAGTTAGGGCTGGCTCGTACAAGTTCTGACAGTCTCAACATTGATGAAAGACAGCGTCAATTTTAATTCTTACAGTATTTCACTTCTTGACACTTTCTTTCTCAGACTACTATTTATAACAGATGTTCTTCGCATGGCAGTAAGTGTAAACACAAATATAATCAACTGCTAAGCTGTATGTCCCGACGTCACTCGGAGCACTAGGTATGAGACCAGGATTATAAAAATCTGTTCCTCATAGGTGTTTAACACTCAGCGCTTCTCATACCGATATAAAAATGCAGATATAAAACTCTAGTCATTAAAACCTAAACATCATGAGTAAGCAGTTGAAAAGAGCAAGCACAATACAGGAAAATAGTTTAGCAGTATATTAGTAAGTTAGATTATATGGATATTGAGAATAAAAAACATTGATTAGGTAAGCGTTCAGTTAAGTTGCTTAGTCACAGTCCAGTTACATTTCAAATCAGCGGACAACTTAATTTTCAAGAATTTGTTTTTCCTCCCTTCTCCCACTTGGGGAATTTTCACATTTTTACTAGGGATAATACTGGAGTGGTGGGGTTTTTTGTTGTTATGGGACAGCATTTTAGGGGTTGGGTTGTTTTTGTTTTTTTTTTTCCTTAAACAAGGACACTGCAGATACTGTCTCAGATGAAGAAAAAAGATAGAAATTTTATCCATAGAAGATTAAAATAGAAGCAAAATGAAGTGTAATCCATTACAAAGTTACAGAGCATTAAAACTTGAATCCTTCCCCTTCACCTATTGCAGACCTATTGCAAGCAAATTTTAAGCAAGCTGTCTTTAAGAAAATCAAAACTGTCAAAATGTTTAAAAAATCACAAGTGCAAAAATACGCTTTTCTGTCTAGGATGTGACAACTTACATGTATACGGGGAACTTGTGACATACAAAGAAAAGGTGAGAGTTCAAAGACTAAGTGCATGTCATGGACTGAAAAGCTGAACTACAGATACTCATAAAAACCCTAGTGACAAACTGCACATAGGGCATTTCTACCCAGTTTTGAACAGGAAGAAATACTCACGAGTTTTGCATTAGTTCTGATTTTTTCCCATAGCCCCTTTCTGAAAGGCAGGTATACCCTAAAGGAAATGGAAAAAAAAGTAACAAATCAGAAATGTTGATAAGGTGACTCAATCAATCATGGGACATATTAGCAGTGGTAAACAAGGTTGTCTAACCAGAGCATTAACCTTCAGGAAGGAGGCAGAGCTAATGAAATAATCTAAACCCCCCAAACACATCAGTTGGTATGCAAATCTAATAACCAGTTACTTCATTATTGAAGCTGACATTCCTTTCATTGCTTCAAGAGGGGAATTTGCATTTTGTGGTAGAAGAACTATCTACAGGCAGGATATAAAATGAAGTAAAACATCTAAAAAAATCCTAGCAATTGTCAAAGACTTATATAATGAACTAGACACAGCACAGAATAATGAAAGTAAACATCTCGGCTTACATAATCAAGGTCATAAAAAGTACTTTTTGCTATGTTTCTGGTGAGTAGAAAAAAGTGTTCAATAACACATTGAAAACAAAGAAATTCTTTCCAGATGACTAGAAAACACACACGCAAAGAAAAAAAAAAGGAAAAAGAAAAATAATAGCCAAACTTCTTGCTTAAGTACTTCAAGTCTAGAAAAGTTGTAATTTCGTAATTCTATGTATGGAAGACAGAAAAGTAATCTCAATCTAGAAGTCCACTAGAGCATATAGCATAGTACTAAGCAAAAGCAGTTTTTCCAGGGACTCAGTACTTGTATATACTCAAGTATTTAGCAGTGAAGGACCACAGCTCTCTGGATGGGCCGTGTGTTTGTAGATGTACACACAAGTGGAACGAGTTCTTACTGAAACGCCAACTGAAAAACTGACTTGAAGTGCATTATGTACCTGACAATATGAACAAAATACAAAGCGCCAGAATTTAGGATGAGGAAAAAACTTTGCATTTCCACCTCCTAGGCATTCTTAAGTCAAACATTTAAATTTCCAGACAACTCCACACACAAGACCTATCCTTTTCAGGAATTACTGTATTCATACACTCATAAATACAGACACAGAGATCAGAGACGTTAAGAACACCATTGGTCCATTACTCCATTCTTTCAAAATGCCTGTCTTTTCTAGCCTTCACATCTTCTAATGCTTGGAATAGTTACATTTTAAATTATGCCGGCAATGGATTCTCTGTAGCTTTTCTGCGGCCACCGTTCTAAGCCCTAAAGAATTTCCTTTTCATTGACTTTTTTTCTCCCCTCTCCTTTTATTGCTATTCACCTTCCTTCTTTCTGTAAGTTAATTTTCTACAGTTAAATTAACCTTTTCATTTTCATTTTGTTGCTCTGAACTACATTTTAAATTTCTTCTCTGTTCAAGCGTGTGAGAAGGTTATATCCCTTCAGTTACTATTTCCCTGACTACGTCTCCTTTTTTGGCTGTTGTCCCTCACTGCCTCCAAAACCAAATACATAATCTTCTGTTGAATTTTGCCTGCATGGAAAGGGCACAATCAGACCATTTAATCTTTTCCCACTAATCGGTCTCTTCAGTCTCCAATCTCTTTGATAGCTTTTTTTTTCCCCTGAATTCCTTCCAGCGCATTCGCATTTCTGTTGTGCCAGCTCCAACAGTGCTAGCATACGTAGGCTAATGCATGAGTGTTTACATATTGAAAAACATACATGCAAATGTTGAGTACAAAATAGAATGAATTTAGAACAGGTTTTAGATAAAAACACAAACCAGTGCAAATCCTTTGGAGAATACCCAAATGTCCTGGAATTAAACTTTACCCTAGGAAACAGATGGAAGTGAATATGTGGTAATACATACCTAACTTGATCAACAGATGCAGTAGAAGAACAATGGCTGTTTATATCATATGAAGATCCAAATATGAATATTTCCAAAATTTTACAGTTAAGAGCTGTATATACTTCCTTTGTTTAAGACTCCGTCTCAGACACAACAAACACAAAACCCATAATATTTAGATTGGGAAATTAGACAATTATTACATGCACTGCAAGATGCTCGTATACCGATACGCAGTGGATTTGAAGCGGGCTGAAGGACTCCAATTTGAAGGGTTAAAACAGCTTACACTGTCAGGTAGGGAAAGAGGGAGTAGCCATCTTGAGAATCAGTTTGACCAATCTGCTGAACCTAGTACAAAATATAGTTGGAAGAAAGTGTAGCTCAAAATACAGCTGACTAATAAGCATAAATCCATCCAGAGAGGACAGTTAGTGGCATCTCTGTAATCCTTAAGTGTTTTCAGTGTGTACATACAAAAAAAAAAAATCCAGCTTGGTGTTTGCCAGGTGAGATCCGGAGCCTAAAACAATCTCTGGTCATCACGGCCAGTCTTCATTTCCAAACGTCTGACCTTCTCAACCTGAAAAATTAATTGCGCTAGTCATAAACAGACTTTTTACCATACATATGCTCCACCGTAACCTTGTGGTGCCTCCAGGTAATTCTCCATGCTGATTTTTTCTAGTTTGACATCTCTGTGCTGGGATTTAGGTTAACATTTTATGCTTCTATAACAGATGCTTCATACACTCCAGTCAGGGATTTTGTTAATTGCTTCTCCAATGGTGAGAACTTCTCAGCTGCAAGGGATTAGGAAAGAATCAGGAAATCAACAACAGGTAAATTAGAAGTGGATCAGACACTTCCTCATTGGAAAAAAACGTAAATGTTAAAAGCTAAGTTTGATCCTCATGTTCATGCATGCTTTCAAAATAGGATTTGTCAATTGCAGATGCAAAGCAGCTCCAATTTGATATTAGTCACTTTGTCTAGTTTATATTCTGAAACATTAAAACTGCATAAATGACCTGCCAAGTATTGATGTAAGCTTATTGACAAAACAGAACGCTTCACAGTAAGGGCATCATCTCACAAGGCTCCACACAGTGACTCTGTAATTACTGTTTCAGCCTCTGCATATCAGATCTCTAGTATACTATGCATGATTCACCAAAAAATAAAAAAAGAAAGAATTAGCTAATGTAAGTAGGAATAAATTATCTGAAACCAATAATCTTTGAGAACTCACAAAACCAGAATTATTCTAAAATGATCAGTTACACTTCTTTCACTAAGGTTTAGAAATAATGGGTGAAGTCAGTAATTTCTTTAAAAATTCATTAAATCTTTATCCAGTAGTGCGCCTAGATCCCTACCACATTCTCTAGAAAGCTAGGGCAATAAGACAAAGTAACATAAAAAAAAAAAGAAGGATAAGAAAACAGATTTCTTTCTAGTGTTCTGTGTAAAATGATTTTATTGTGTAACACACACATACTTAAAGCCAGGAGAAGATCATAAAATCTAGCCAAAGCTTCGAATTAGGGCTGGGCAGGGAGGCAGAACTGTTACGTTATTTCAGAGGGAGGAAAAGGGGAAAGAAAAAATTAACAGAAATGGATACCAGGTCCAACTAGACCTACACACCTCAAGTCTATAAATTATGTCTGAATTTAGTTTCTCCTCTTCACTTTCACTGTCAGCTTGTATGTTCATTCTACATTTCCACTTGCTTTCCACTGTCCTTGACGGTCTGCTCTTGCTTAGCAGTTTGCAAATTTATTTGATTGGGAATATTTTCACTGTACTATTCATTGGTAAGAAAATCAAGCTTTTTAAAAAAATAAATCAAAATCTTAACTGTTTTTAATCATCTGTGAAAAGCAAACAAGTTTATGCAATCTTTTGGGAGTGGTTGTTACACTTAGCTCTTCCACCAGAGAAAACAGCTCTAACAACTGGATCGCCAGCAATCCCTGTTGGCCTGGTTTTGGGTGCTTGTTGGCCAACCCAGGGCCATCTCAAATGACTACATAAATCTGCCTCAGACATAAAGGCTAGAGCAGGTGGCACAAGGTGACAACACAAAGGTTTCTTTCAAGCCGTTCGTATAGGAATGACCACCTTGCAAATGAACTCTGAAGACTGACTTCACAGTTAAGGAGTTGTGCTACGAGGAATCACTCCTCTGTGTAAAGAGCAGGCAGAATCTGGCACATAAACGTGCATACTTCAATAATCCATCATTTCAGTATCAATAGCGTTATTTATTCAGCTGTGTAATTTTTGTTCAGTTGCTATATTTCCAAAAGTTTTTATTTGGAATTCCTTCAGGTTTTTTACCCCTATTAATATTCATCTACCAGAATGATGTCTTTAAATATCAATAACTGTCTCGCTTCATCCATAATTTATGAACTGCTTCTTAACACAAAATCCATAGGTATCACTTTTTGCCCCTTGACTCCAAAAATTAAAGCCAGACAAAGCTGTAAGTGAACAGCATAGGAATATAACTGTCATTTTCTGCAATCTCAAAGAAATCTGCAGTTTAGCTAAAGTTCATATTTATTTTACATCTGAGACAAAAAGCTATTAGAAGCACCCTGTGGCTTCAAATCCATTTTATTTACATTTTAACAATGTTTGACAAGGTAAACCTCTTAAGAAATATTGTATCATTTGCGAGAAAGGGTGCTGAATCTTAAGAAAGCAAATATTCTGAGCCATTACAAAGGGTTCCCTCAAAGGGATATTTTCTTTAAATTACAGCTGTCAATCAAAACTATTACTTTGTTCTTTGTTATGTAGAGAATAGGTTTCAAAGGGAAGGCTAATGTAGAAAAAAAAAAAAGCTTTACTGAAATAAGGATAAACAGGAGACTGGATAATCAGAAATATTCCAGAGAAAAGACAGAAGTCAAGTCCATGAATCAGGCTGAGAAATATTTGGAAGCATTTCCTAATATGCACTCAAGTTATTTACAAGTTAAAAGATGTCATTCCTGTTGGTATTTTCTAAATCTAAACAGCAAATTTAGTATCTTACATAATACGGAACACAATGTTAACTAAATGTTAACAGTCATTTTGAAAGACAAGGATGGACGTTAAGCACAAGCAAGCCCTCACAATTCTATAGAACAGTGTCCAATATAAAACTGCATTTAAACAATCACATGTGTAAAATAACAGCACAAAAAATAAAAAAAATATTAATGCAGGTGGTCATGGAGGGCTGGACTCTGCAGAGATTCCTAGTCTACTTCCCGAAAAACCCTCATTAGTCACGTCTACACAACAGCACAAAAGCATGCAGCACAGAGAACCCTGAACTGACAGAGACCCAAACAAATCAGTCCACACTTTGCAGTCCAAGAAGCACCATTGCCGTGTTCTCACAGCACCAAAAAAGTCAGCCTATAAAGCCCTGCCTCCTGGCCCCACACCAACGAACACAGAGGTCCCAACCCAAGCTGGCCCATCACTCCTCCAGGCAAAGCTTCCCCCACCCACAAACCTCAGCGCTCCCAGTTTCAAATCCAGCATGGGCAGAAGTGACAATGCCCAGACAGTGGGGTAGACAGTCTCAGGAAAGATCTGCCAAGTCTTGTGATGATACTGGGAAACCAGTAGGAAACTGGGGGACCCCCTGGCCAGGAGTGAGGGGGGAGAAGGAGAGGGATAAACCATAAGGAAGCATGCATAGAGTAAGACCTATTAGTAGACAAGCACAAGTGCAAGTGTTTAAGAAACGTTTACAGCTGCAATATTATATGCCCACATAGAAAGTTACCCATTTAAAAACTCAATACTTGCACCCACGCAACACACAACTACTGTTGTCGTAAGAAAGCATAAAGAACAATAGTTCAATGCTAAGCCGTTCATTTCGGCAACCTTCATCTTGTTGCCATTTTTATAGGAATTACTGTCAGGGCATCAGGTAGTCATGTTTTTTCTATAATTCTGTCATTCAAGTATAAATCATGATGATTGATTTAAGTCCTGCATCATAGGCTTGCAGGCTGGATTCCACTTCCAGCAGAAAAGCTTAACACAGAAATCAGTATTTCAATTCAGAATCTATGCAGGTTTTAAATAAGTTTAGTCGGTGAAATTAACTCTCTTACTCAGCAACAAAAAGACAGTTTGAATACAGTATCAGAAGGGGAAACATCCAGGCAAAGCAGATATCTTACTAGTATAATCAGTCTTCTAAACTGTTGATGTTCCAGCGACACAGTAAGTTGTTCAGCTTGCTGACCGTGCTTTATAAATACCTGTATGGATAAAGATATTACACACACAGAGCACCTACTTTCCAATGTAAAAAGTGCTTAGTGTATGAAATCTCAGAGCAATCTCAGCGATAATTGTGAACAACAAAGTGCTGACTAAAAAGATTGGTCATTCTGTATTCCCCGTGCTATGAATTATGTTTTTGATGGTATATGGGACTAATACATCACTAGGCTTGGGTAAGGTAAAAGTAGATTTAAATTTTATATATAGGCTTTAACTTGCACCAGTGAGTGGCTGAATGGTGTAGCAGATTCTTTACTTCTCATATGATCATTTCAAGTGGTATTTCTTTGGTAGATCAGGTAGCTGTGGAGTTAGTTTCATCACTAAAATGGTGTGTTTTCTCTGCTGGTGGTTTTAGGCTATCAAACGTAAATAACATTCTGCTACTCTGAAGTTTTCTCAGTGTCTCCCCAAAGGCAATGCATAATGACTTCTTGTTGAAAAGATTAAATGTAACATTTTTCAATCTCTCTCAGGATAATTCTTCTTTCATTTCAGAGATGTTGCAATCTACTTGACCAAACTGTCTTCCAACCTGGAAGGCTTATCTGTACAGACACACACATGCACAGAAAACCAGACAAATTGTTCCAAGAAAGCTTGCATGAAGTCAATTTGTGTGATGTGCAGTGATACCACATCCTATGAAGTTATTAGGATTGATCTGATGAGTTTCTTTAAAAAGAAAAAACCCCACACATTTAAGGAAAAGCAAGTATATTCTCGCACAAGTTACCTAACCTGAACTTGCCCTAGGCCCCACCTGTCTAATGTGGGAATAATGCTTGCAACATGGATTTGTCACAAGGTTAAAATCCAGTTGTAATTAAGCAGTGTTGAGACAGTAAACAAACAGACACGTGTAACAAAGAAATACAACTGGCTGAGATTCAGGCCTTATAGTGGTCTTTCTTGCTGTTCATCCATTTACTAAGTCTCTTAAGCACACATTACCAGCACACACAAAATGAATTACATTATTCATTTTGGTAGAGGGATAGTCAACGACTATTTTGGAGAGAAAGTCATTTTTTCCTGATACAGTAACAGGAGGGAGCATTTACATTGCCAGCATCAACGTGTACAGAGATTTCTACTTTCATTATCGTTCACTGAAATTCTGGTGTGAAGAATATCTGGTGTTTGCAGCCAGCAGTAAGGCCAAGAAATCTGGTGGGAGCTAGGTCAGTTTAAGCGACCCAAGTGCAGAGAGATTAATGCCAGCGTTCCGGTATCTCTTCATGTAACTTTCTCACTAATTTCAATAGGTGCTACACAGATTGTAAAGCGCATGAAAACAAACATTTGTAGAGGTGCAGATCTGTTGTTTCCTCCTCCTCCTCTGAATTTTCTTTTCCCCATCCTTTAATACTTCTAACTCGGAACACTACTTCCTCCACACTCATTCTTTGACACGCATTTTCCTCTTTTAATATTTTATATTTATTTTTACTGTTTAATTGCGTACCATTAGAGCCTAAGTCAGCCCCAGAGAGTTCAACTGGATTTCTTTTTTTTTTTTATTTAAATTTATCAGACCCCATCTACAAATTGTGTTCAACACCCAGAAGCATGACCTTCACTCTTACACATGGCTCTGCGCTACACAAGACTGTGCTCTAGAAGAATTTTGTGCCCACCAGGACTGGACTGAGACCTCCAAGTTACATTTTCTTTATAGCAGAGCCATCTTTTTAGTCACCCCAGAAAACGTAGGCCACCTGCTATTGTTCCCTGGCATAATGCCTCTCCAGGCTCCTAAAAACTCTACATGACTTTAGAGACATTGCACATCTTTACAGCAGTGCAGTAGGCAAGATAAAATCGAGCTTTAAGCCCAAGAGATTGCAGTTTATCAGTGGTGAAGTTGCGACAACACAAGGTTTGATACCAGTTTGCCAGGTCTAGAGCAGCAGTTAAGGGTAGGACTTGCTCCGCTTGCACTGACATCAATATGACATGAATATGTCTAAACCACAATCCAGAAAAGTGTGCCTACAGCTCCTGTTGCCATATCTGAGCAAGGTTAAATTATTTGGGCTGGGGACCAAATTCGATTTCAGTGTGATCTATTTGAACTGGAAGGTGTATAACCTATGGCTGAGGGTCTCGCTGCTGCAGTTGCACTCTTTGCTGCGCTGACCAGGCAGCGGTGACCGCGTCTCCAAAACCTGCAATTGCACCCCTGCATTGCAGCCAGGCTGTACCTTTTGCTTCCTAGCCTGTCGTGGCACTAACCTCCCACCAGCTGCCATCGTGACACGCTTCCGTTTGGGAGCAAATCACAAAGGTCACGCTGCTGGTACTTTTTAGCACTTCAGTGACTGAGCGCAATACTCACGACAGAAGTCAAAAATCTAAGTAGAAAAGGCCACTTGAAGTTAAGTGATGCCTTGCCCTACTGTTTTTAATCTGACCTTATACTATGCAGACATTGAAGCAGTCCTGCTTGCAAAACTTAAAATCATCAGATAATGACTTAAGAGGAAAAAGCAAACTGTGTTGTGGCCATTTTGGTTTATGAATCCAGTTGCACTACAAAGACAGACACATGCATCAACAATGAAGAGAACTGCAAAAAAGGCTGCTTTCCTCTACAATTGTATGGTAAACCTTATTATAGTTAGTACCAAGTGCTATCTTCAGAACTGCTTTGTTTCCGCTCTGCCACACAGTTTAGAATATACTTAAGTTTCCTTCTGCTCTGATAAATTGATTTTTGTACAGCATGAGGGGATGTGTTCTGCTTCCGACTATAGATTCAAAGAAATACTACACATCACCTTACACTGAGTAAAAAAATCAATTTTCTACCTGTAGGTGATGAAACTATTTCTCACCCCTGCTGAGCAGTCATATATCTCATAAGGCTTCAAATCATAAACTGATTCATTTCACCAAAAGCAAAAATAAAATATGATCTCTTTAAATATATTATTTTGCGTTACTCAAGTGTTCCTTTCCAAAGGTTATCTGTAGTTTTATCTACTATATTAATATTAAGCTTGATCCTCCTCGCTCTCATATGCTCAGCTGTTATCAAGAGACTTTGGTCTTGGTAAAACCCCAAAACACATTACATCTGAAAAATGCAAAGCAGTTGTCTCTCCCTTTCTCCTGGTGATAAAGGGCATTCTAGAAGAAGAGCTGCATTAAAAGCTCAGATGTGAATCTGAGCACAACAGAAAGCCAGCTGTTAAGATTTGGCTGTAGACTGCTGCAAAATTATCTTATTTGCAAAGCTCGCTATGTGGCGAGGCAGATAAATGATAACACCGTGAACTAGTAAAAGGCAGAAAGCTTTATTCTACGCAGATCTGGGTCTGACTTCAAATTTGATGTTGAATATGCAGCTTTGAACATATATTCATAAACATTCACTCCAAGCAGGACTGCACATGCAGCGCTTTAGTATGGGGAAAGCAGCACTACGCTATTTCCCTGCATAATGGTACAGAAACAAATACTTTAACAGTCAAGTGGAATAAAATGTTCAGGGAAAAAAAGAAAAGGCTGGCAAAAACAGGGCTCATTTCTGGCGAAGGATGGATTTCCAGCCATATGAGAAAAACTTCTCCCTGTCAGTCAATCAATCAGCACATAGTTTATTTTAAGCTGGTGATAATATGGCTTTGGAGATTAGGAAACTAGTGAGCTACAAAGAAGATCAAATTAATTTTCCCTAAGTGAAAAAATAAAAACCTTCAACCAATAAGCACAAAACTTAACCCTCTCTATCAAGTTCAAAATGGAAAAACTATTCAGAAACTCTGATGTGAATTTGGTCAGTATCATGAAGTGGAAATAAATGAGCCAGCAGGAATTATGTACCGCACGTCTGAGCTGGAGGAGTTTATTATCATGGCTTCTTTTGTTAATTGACTAATTAACAGAGCTGTGCAAATACAAAACAAAGAATGGAAAAAAATTACTGCATAGACAGCCTCAGCCAGAATTTTCAAATTTTAATGCTTAAGGTTAGCTGCCGAGATACACATATAACACTTTACCCGTAGCAGCCTCATTTTGAAGTCAGGTGAGCACCCACAAAACGTACAGCTGCTGCAGAGGTTGCAAGTTCAGTGCCCAGCAAACAAAGCATTTTTGATTTAAATTCCTAAATTTGGGTCCAATGTCAAACATCCACGTCTGACAAATTTCATCCTCTTTCATCTCCCAGCTAAAAGCAATGGGCCACTTCTGCATCCCGTGAGAGCCAGTTAATGATGTCCTCTGCCATCCGCAGGGGAGAGGCTATGCACCATAAAGATGATTAGAAGGGAGCTGCTCCCCATGCACGTTTCCAGTGTCTTATACTCAAACTTGAGGATGGAAGGCAGGGACTTGGAGAAAAAAATAATTTGTGTCCTTCCTCTTCCTCTAAGAGCAGGTTCTTGTCCCACCTTCTTATGGGATGGTGACAAAAGTCACAGGTCCCAGTGTCCCTGCCTCAGTCTAGCATGAAGCAGCTCCCCCAGGGCACAACACAAGGTGATACCACACAACAGGGACAAGGTGTCTGACAGCACCACTGTGCTCATAGTTGAAACATGCAGTCTCTTTGGCCCAGTACGCTCCAACAGGCAAACTGGTCCAGTAGGATCATGTAGCTACTGGTCCAGTAGCCATGTGTGCTGCTCTTGTCTTCCATATTATGACAATAAAATTTTAATCGAAAACCTACTGGAAGTTCCTTTCAGTTTTGCATTAAAAAAAGCCATATTTTTTGATCAGCTAGATCTTCATCAATACTGCTAAAAAACCACCCCCTCTGATTCCCCAAGAGAGGATCACAGCTAAAATGAGACAAAGATTGTTCTAAATGGTGGCACAAACCCCCAAAGAAAACATGCCTTTCAAATAAGTACAGCAGCTTTTAATTTCTGAATTGTGCAGTCAAGCATACACATTCTTGTCTGATGAAGAAGAATATAATTACCTAGGGGCATGTCAAAAATAACTGTTGCTTTTCCCTTCCTATCCTTTCTTGGGAGAGCAGAGTTTGGTGAGCCAATCAAGAAATTAAAAGTGACATTTCACAAACTGATCGTCACGTTGCTATTTATTTATTTTTTCTTCGCCTATTTAGAGTGAGTACAGCTATGAGGGAAATACACGGAGAATCTGACACAGCCTTCAGCAGTATCTGAACTAATCCTTAAGAAAATTAATTCCCTAAACAATAAACCAGGAAATCTCAGGAGGTCATTGTGCTGTCCTACATCTTGTACAATGAACTGAATGCTTTCAGGTCCGGTATAAACAGTTTCAGCCACCTACCTTTCATTTTAAGAAATCTTACATTCACCAGTTAAAGAAATTTCAAGTTCACCTTGGTTTGAAATAGCAGACTGGTTATGGGAAAGCAGCAGGTTGCTTGTTTTTGTTTTTTCTTTATTAACTTTCATCCATTATCAGCAGAATTATTTTGTAGTTGTTCTTTACTGCAGAACAGGATGCTCATAAACTTCTCTTATTTAAATACAATGGTTGCAATTCATTAGTATTTCTTTTATTGACACAGCATAGCACACAGCAATGAGATAACTTTTGGGTGTTGTGACTATTCATCCCCAAAGAATATCATCCCCAAACAAAACAGTGTACAACAAAGACACTAGCTTTGTTTACACAGACACCCAAATTCGGTGGTCAGCTCTGGAAGTCTTGACTCCTCTGTTTCAGATTTAAATAAATTACTGCACGTTACACTATTGTAACAGCTAAAAATTTGGTTATGATTTAAGTTAGTTTAATTTCGAGAACAAATCTGTGTAAGCAAAACAGTCTTGTCCTACAGATCTGTGGCATATTAGGAAGGAAGTGTTTGCACAACTAAATGTTAATCCTTGACACTAAGCCTTAGCATACATGCATTAATACTTCCATTATAAAGACTATCTAAGCAAGATGACAAGGGTCTGAGATAAAGACTACTGGTTTTTCTGTTACAAGTCATAGCTTCCTCAGGGATACTGACAGACTTTCAAAGAATTATAAAGAACCTTTCCAGTATCTGAGATATATGCTTTTTGGCAGTCACACTAGGGTATATTCTAGAAAGGACAGTTTCCTGGGTTTTTCTCTAATGTTTTCTACTACATACGAAAAGAAAAACGCAAAAACAAACAAAAAATCCAACTACTTGAATATTTAGAAAATTCTTCCCGGTTGTTCGTATTTGTAAGACTTCATAGAATCATAGAATATCTCGAGTTGGAAGGGGCCCGTAAGGGTCATTGAGTCCAACTCCCTGTAGACTTCAAGTAGAAAGACAATTTCCTTTAAAAGTTTTCATGAATTAAACAGTATTTATGAGCCATTAGAGAGAAATTCAGAAGTTCAGAACTTCAGTTGTGTCTTGGTAGGTATCAATACTTTCTTTTAAGGAACCATTAAATGGTTCCTTAAATTAGTAACTGCATGTGACATTAGCCGACTTGCTATATTATACAGAATTCACATTGCTAATTACCAAACAAAGAACCCAGAAGTTATTATTTAGAGGTTCATTAAAACATGCACACTACTAGCACACCTATCAATATGCTCGCGACCATCTCAAGTACTAAAAAAGCAGCCAAATTTTACTTCATTTAGAAGCGATACTACTACGTTTATGACAAGTAATACTTTTAAATAGGATGCATAATACCCTAGTCACTTGCTTTAAATTATTACCTTGCATTAGATGTTGGTCAGATGCAAGTTTTAAGGAAAAAATAATTCTTTTCTTGAATGCCATAACTGTACTCACACCTACACATTTTTACCACTGTTTAAATTAGCTGACCTGGTGATGCTATCAGCACGCTGGTCATGGCAATGGGGAATTTATCATAAACTCATTTACCTTGAAAAGCTCTCCTTTCAGTGAATGTTGAATCCATAGTTTATGGCACATTTTTCATATTATTGCTCCTAGGTGCAAGAGCTCTGCATTCTTCCTAGTTCTCAGTTCTTTAAAAAAATAAAATAAAAACTTTGACCATCAACTCTTAGCAATTTCTAGGATATTTATAGTATAATTAACCATAGCAGAATAGTTCACATATTGCAAAAATCCCTATAACCTACATCCATGCACTTATATGTGTATACATAGGCACTCACAATTTTTTTCAAAACAAAGAGATTGAAAAAAACCACGCTAGGCAGAGATTATCCGTAATGAGACAGTTCATTATAAATATCTCATTAACTTTGGTCAGATTAAAGCAAATTGGTAATGGCCTCCAATGTAAGACAATATAACAAGCTTATTAAAAGATAACATTCTTGATAACATAACTATTAATTAAAATGCAAATAATAACAACTGCCATTAAAATTTAGAGATTCTGTCCACAGTAAGTAGGAAGTTTTATCCTGATAGTATGAAATACGTGGCCACTATTATAAGACCGTAGACAACAAGCCAGACATTTTCTCCTGTTCCTGAAATATTACCATGATGTTCCAATTCAGTTTAAAAATATTTAAAGAGGCAAAAATTAGATCAAGTGCTTTGGTTTGTACTAGTAGAAATGGAAAAGTATCTGCCTCGCTGTTTTGCAAAACCACAAGTCGCGCAAGATTTACATCATCTTCTTTCCAACACAAACTCAAAATTCACATACAACTCAACAGTTAATATACGCTTTGTGTTTCAAAAAATCTGATTCACTGAGATGGTTTCTAAACATGGTAAATAATTTAAGAAACTGCAAAGTGTGCATGTGGAACGGTTCACTTGAACCTTCAAAATTCTTTTGTTGCATTATTTAGTATAGTTATAAATGTCAGATTACTGTTCATAGAGGTGCGTCTGTTTGGAATAGCATTTGCAGAATAACGTTTGCAAAAGTTCATATGAGTATTCCTCTCAGTGCTGCTGGCAAAGATTTCTTT
>VYZM01011900.1:37258-67087 GCA_013398915.1 Dromas ardeola | reverse complement strand
TTTTTTTTTAAATTCTTCAGTGTGGCAGTCCCTTTAAAGGAGATGCTTCATCTGTGTTCTGTTTTCAGCTCTGCATGTCCTATGGCAGGTCAAAAACATTCCAGCAGCGTGTAATGGTTATCGCTATAATCTGTTTTAGCTGCCCACAAAAGCTCAGATCAAGTAACAGGATTCTCCACTGAGCCTGATGCTGAACAGTTACGGTGTAAAAAACAAGCAAAAAACCCCACAAACCTCTACTCTAAGGAGTTTCTACTCAAACTAAGAAAATAAGTTAAAGACAGATAATAAAATATAAGATGACAAAGGAAGAAAATAACGGATTTGCCAAAATATATCCAAATGCCAATGGGAAGATTTCATTTAATTAAAGGCACTGAGCCTATGGAGTACAATAAGTCAGAACAATCACTCAGGACATTAGGTTCAAAATACTCGTCTTCTGTTTTCACTCTGAATTCTTTTTGTAGCAATTGAAGTGATTACTGCATGTCTGACTTACACCTATTATTTATGATCATGTAAGCAAACCTCATTCATTGAAGTGCCATCTCAACCACCATTACTTTGAAGTTTAGGTTAAAAAGTGGCAGACCAACAGGAGCTGAACAATTAAAAAACCCTACTTGCTCTTTAGAGATGCTCTACATATTGTTCAAAACATTTGAACTTTTTTGACACACATTTTTTGTTCAAGGGTGATCACTCAGAGCATAGTTAAAAGATGCTTTGATTTGCAACTGATCAGATCAAATTAGGTGAAAAAACATCACTCCCAGGCCGCTATCAGACCAGCCAAGCTCATACCTAGAAGGAACTCATTGAGGAATGCATTGAAAATAAGCAGCTATAATATATTATTGACTGCTTTCCCACATTCTTCAGTAACACAACTCAAGTGTCTACTGATAAAACACAGCATGAAGTACCAAGAGACAGGGCACCTGCAGCATGCCATGTTTCATGTAAATCTTTGCAATGTTTCATGTAGATCTTTGCCAAGTTAACTCTCATTTAGCCCAACAGATAGATTCAAATATTTCCTAGAAGATACAGTTATTCGGTACACAGAACTGAGAACAGCAAACATCTCATTGGATATGCCACAGAAGTTCACAGATTTGTTCTTTGAACATCTGCATACAAAAAATACAACTAATTACTCTAAGATGCACCAAAACAGTACCCTAAAACTTTTCTTGTCGAAAGAGGAACACCATTCATGGTGCCCACAGACTGCTTCAGTCAGGCTGTCACTGGGACTGTTGTGTTCTGCAAGAGCCTTGCTCTGCCTTCCTCCCAAAGCCACCTTTCCCACCAGCGAAGACAGGCTGAGTGTCCAAGGTTGGAGGTGCATATGCTTAAAGACAGGCGTGAATAGTGTCCATGAATCCAATGGTTTCACATTGATTATCCAGTTGTCCAAGTTACCCAAATAAGAGGAAAGATCATTATCATAAATTTTTTTTGCAGACAAAATACTACTACAACTTAGGACTTAAGACTCAGCTTAGTTGCTATGCTATTTTAAAATACGGTTGATTCATAGAAGAAGAAAAATAAGTTGTCATATACTGGTCACAGAAAACATTTTTAATTCCGAAATCTGATTTCGTTCTAAAGCAAACAAAACAGATGTTACGAAGTCTTACGGTTCTCTACTACAGATACTTATGAAAATCAAATTTTAGGCTTCAATTTCAAGTTTTATCTGCCTTGTTTTTCCTAGAAGTATATTTCTTCATGACATCTCAGTAGAGGATGGTAATTTAATACATTCCATTTCTCTCAGTTAATTTCTGCTATTTCAGTAAGTAATGGCTGTTACCATATGAAATTCATGAAAGTATCTTTCAGTTTTATCAGTGCATTTTCTGTTGGTTTGGGGTTTTTTTTGTTTGTTTTTTTTTTTTTCCTGGAACAAAGCAATCTTTTAAAAAAAAAAAACAACACACAAAAAAAAACCACACAGAAAACTCAAGTTTTTTTTCCCCATGATCTGCTAAAAAAATTTTAATCAAAATAACTTCTCCTGATGAGAGCTTTTTCAAGGGAAAAATTCTTATCTGTACAAGTCAGAATTTATACAGAGAACAAAAGACTGAGATATCCCAGGAAATGTCTTACATAAAATATTCTAGTTGTTTGTTCTAATAAGTGAAATAAGAATTGATCTAAATGGCAAAGGCAAACTAGAAATTTTTTTAAAAGTGCACCATTCTTTTGCTTGGCTTAATCCATAACGGGAAAGCCAGCAAAGTCTGAAGGTGTGATTTACCCAAGTGATGCAGGTTGCACTATAAAACATGAATTGTTATCTACAGAAAACCATTGGAGAAGAAGTGAAGCTCCTAACAGCAAAATTATTGCAAGTAGTAAATATGAGACATGCAACACGGCAAATAAAATTCAATAACCCAAGTTCTGAACTACCAACTTTGGGTATATTCTTTAGATATTTATAAGTTTCAGCAAATGCAGTCTGACACCAGTTCTGCTCCAGAAGTCTGAGCGGGGCTCAAGCAGTTAATAAAAGCATGAAATAATGTGTGCGTAATGTGACTAAAAGCCTTTATTCCAAGCAGACCCTTAGGTATTTCACAAACATCACAGCCAAATGCCTGGTAAGAATTTCATATAAATATTTACTGCTTACTCTGATCTCTGGTTCAGCAACATAAAACACCTACATATGTTTATCAAGTGATACATTCTACATGCTCACTGGCCAGAATTTGATCCGTAACACTTTATAGTATGGGTGCATCTCAAAGCCCGTATCAAGCTTCACCAGGATCAGCAGAGTTCCCCATAAAGCCCAAGGTGGGCCCGTGGTGCTCCTTGAAGGCACTGCCATTAACTGAGAAAACTCACTTCTAAGTCCTTGCGAATGCTTTGCGCTGTGGTTTTGATAGCATTCCCGAGACTCAACATTTCATACCATTTACCATACAGACCAACACTAGTGACTATTTTAACGCCAGGAATCAATGAACAATTAAATGTTTCTGCTGACAAAAAGGTTGCCTTCTATTCTGAACTACATCTCTCTACAAAAGATGTTAAACATCATCTCCTACTTAACAAAACGTACTTATTAAAAACATTGTTCATTTTCTTAGCACAGGTGATCCTGGACTACCTACTTAACAGGCAAACTAGATTAGTCATCTACGTGAAGCACCTGAAGAAGGGTGAAAAGTTTAGATCTTTGTGTAGAATGAATTCTCTGAAGTCCAAGTGTTAAAGGATTCCTAACACCTATAAGAGTATGAAAAATCAATTGGTAGCAAATAAACATACGTGGACATTAGCTGCTACTAATCTGTGCACTATTTTCTGTTTTAGCTGAGATAATCTTAGAGAAGTTTGAAGGTAATGTTCACCTTCACCTCCTAGTCCCATTCAAGACTCAATATAGTAAAAGAAACTTGTCAATAGTTTTGAACTGCTGCTGTTCACTTTTAAAATATAGGAAATAATTTATTCTGTCTTCCAAAAAATTCAATTTCAATTGAAAATGAAATATTAAAACAAAAAAGTATCTTCTTCTTTCTCTGAATGCATCTTACTGTGCCATCAAAACACAAAAGCTGTCTTTGTTGAATTGTTCTCAGTAACAAACACCATCTATTTCAGAGCGCCCCAAAAGCTGCTGTTTGGTTTTTTTTTTTAAATTCATTTTCCTGAAATGATCTAAACATTAAACAAGAAAAAGTCAACTGCCCCTAAAAGTTATTGAACTCCATGAGAGCATTTTAAAACTATATATTCTAGACCTTTTCATTCAACCTCTGGTTTCTAAGAGGACACACTCATTTACATTTTGAACTTATATCTTACTTCTTTTTAAAATATAATTATTTTTTTCCCCCGAAGACAAAAACAGATTGTTCTATCGCTGTTGACCGCAACAAGAAAAACAGCAAGTTACCGCAAAACTCATTAATAGATTAAAAGTGCTGGCAGCAGAGGATCAGAGCACCTGTAACAGAAACTGATGTTTACTACGTTTTCCTAGCTTCATATTTCTATGTTTAATCTACTCTTTGCTAAAACTGGAGAGTGAGAGACATCTAGTCTCAGCAGAGCTGCAAAAGGCCTGGGAAATCGAAATTTCAGTTGAACTGAGCATTTTAAACTGCTTTCTTTTTAGTTCACAGAAAACTACCTTTGAGTTTTTTCCCCCTCTACTCTGTGGTTTCATTACCCCTGGTGCTTTAGATTCTAGAGGGGAGAGAAAAGAGAAATCTTTGCTGTCCTCATTTCTCCCCCCGTCTTTAATTTCATCTGTGACTTTAATTACATTTCTTCTCATAAGCTTGTCTTGCCTTTATTTTATTTTTAAAGAGATAAGAGCTTGCAGCAAGGCTCCCTAAAAAACTCTTTCAGCTCTATTTTTAATGCACACAGTAAAGTCAGAAGCATATATTAAAAAATACAAAGAGTAGCTGATTATTAATTCCAGTTAAACTATTACTGAGAGAGAATCACTGATCAGAGTTATACTAATTAATTTTACATAATCAGTGATTTTCTACAAGAGCAGCTTTGTGAGCACTTACAGTCTGTCAGGCATTGCTTAATGTTAAATCCTCACCTTTTGTGCTTGCACGCTTTACAGCATTGTTGGAAACTTGTCGACAAAAGTAACATTTAAACTTTTAGTATATGCGTGAGCTAAAAATGGAATTACTTCCTTTTGATAATTAATTACTGCTTTGGAATCGCTAAGTAAGAGAAATGTTTATTAATCTATGTACAAAGTTCTCTTTAAGGGTAATCATTTTATCGTTTTGCAGCATGATTCCAAAACACAATTCAGCGCTTGACAGCTTTTGTTAAGCTTGTTTTTGATAATTGGATACAGAAGTCGCTTGTGGCCATTTGGATGGAACTCCTCTAGTTTCACGGAGCTTTTGAAAGTGATCGGTCTTAAACATCACTCATTCTGCTGAGCCAGCTTGACAGTTTTGATAGCCCATTACAGTAGCTTATATTTCCTTTCTGGAAGATTTCAGTAGACATCTCAGAATTAGGCTACCTTGGAATCTCAAGTTGCAGTGGGCTCTGACTTTGATCTCAGGTCATCATTACTTAACGCAAATAACCGGTGGTGAGTCCTTTCATATTAACATTATCTGGGAACTTCTGCAGTGCTACTTTCTCGCACCCTTCTTCATTTATAACCGTGTTGGGCACCGCAAGAGGCACCTCTGTGAATCATTGAGAACTATTTCTCAATTCTTCGATTAATAATTAAATCGAACAATAATTAACGGGTATGATATTTGTTTGGTTAAGAGCAAGTCAGCGATAGCCTTGTGGAAAGTGAAGAAGTTGTTTGCATTTTATTACAGGGGAAGCGAAGGAGAAATGCATATTGTAAATTCTCTCTGTTCTTTTCTCCTTTGAAATGGTAATAGCAATGCAACGGGGAGAAAAGCTGGATCAGGACTGAGCAAATAGGGGGAATGTTATTTTTTAATATTCTATGATGTACAAACTAAGTTTTGACTTGGTATTATTCGTGCCCTACTGTTTAACATCTTAAAAATTCATAGGGCCAGTAGTGGCAATAGTCGAACAGTAACGTTGCAGTTCAATCAACGTGACCACAGAAGGAAGACAGGCAGTTTTAACTTTCTAAAGAACAACTTGCAAATGGAAGCGATAGTGTAATATGATTGAAAAAGCAGCAGAAACTCATCCATTCCCCTAACGAAACGTTCCAGTCATCCAGCTTTATAAACCTGTTTTATCACCAGCAGCAATCTGACCTGGCTCACTAAACCAAAGAGCATTTACTGTCCTTTCCCACAGAAGACTGCAAACATGCAAGGAAACGTGAACAGCTTTCTATACGTTCAAGATAAAATACGCTTTTTGAACTGTAAGTAAAACTAAAAACAATACCCCACAAGAATCTGACCAAACAGTCCACTGTGTTTAACAGAAACACTTCCACATTGTACTAGATACACAACACACTCCGTTCTGAACTCTCATCTCATCTCTTTACAACATAAGGTGCACTGAAATTATTGTCCAATGTAAGGCAATGCTAATTTAAACAATATTTACATCAGCTAACAATCTTGCCTCTAGTTTTAAATTAAATTACTGTGATTTAGACTGTTTATTGGAAATACAAGATAATACATGAGGAAAAAACGTAAAGAAGGAAGGGAACTACCCTATTCTCTTTAGGATTTTCTTTACAAAAAGACCTGGATTCGCATATCCATAGAAGACCGGTGGCAAACACAGAAAGAAAGTATCCAATAAACACAGTCTGTGCAACTGGTCTCAGCTAAGTTACTTAGAACTGAAATGTGTTCACAAATTACTAAAATGTTTCTGAACAATCTGAAAAAAAAAAAAAAAACAAACCAAAAAACCCACAAAAGAAACCCCCATACTCCGTACATTAACATAAGCTACTAAATAACATTTCTATCAAATATGACCAGGAAAGGTTACTGTTAGGCACCCCAGAAAGCCATGCACCCAGAGGTGAAACAGACACTTTTATAATCCTTTTTCTTTCCTAAGCTTAACAGTATAAACCTTATTTAAGAGAGATTCGTAGAAGGATTGCAGAAAGGCACATGCCACAAAGTCCTATCCCACCTTCTCCCCATCTCATTCGGATTAAGTGAATCGTACAGAAGCTTTTAATCAGAAGGCACTTCCACATTTTCCCACTGCACGTTTTCCTCTACCAGGAGAAACACAGGTTGAATAACGTCTCTTACAACTTCTGCAAAGTTGTGCCTGAAGTCACTCACTCAATACAAAATTAATACATTGCCAGTGTTGACGAGGGCAATGTGTTACTGAATTATGTCCTCCAACAAATATTAATGCTGCTGTTTTCAGCACAGGATTCTACAGGTAACGCTACCAGTAGCAAACCCTACTTCTCTTTAGCAGCAAATTATAGAAATACCCTTCTATGGTTTTTCTTCTTCATGGTAAACATAATGGTCCTTGGTGCTCGATGAACATTAGGGAATAACACTTTACTGGAATGATAAGACAGACAGTTACTTTTCTCATTTATATATGGAGATAAATACAGCTCAGAGAAGACAACCAACTAAGTTTCATCTTTAGAAGCTTGTGACAGAGCCAAGAACAGGACTTTCTTAGCCTTGCATTTGAATCACAACTAAATTAATGACCGGTATTATAACATTCACATATTTAAGTTTGAGCTGTATCTGGTTATGGTATCTTTATGCAGCAGCCACTTAGAGGACACATAGATAAGGTGGATGTATGATTAAGGAAGTCACGTTTTGCTACGAGACACTAAAACAATAGAGCAAACCAGAGGGAATAGCAGCAAACAGATTCAGCCTACCGTGAAAAAAAGTCTTGGCAGTATCTACTGGAATGAATGTTAATTAAAATGAAGAGAAAATTAAATGACTGTCGCCAAACAGTTAAACAGCATCCATACCGAGAGCAAACTAGGAAAAGGTCTGTCAGCATGCTTTGCAGATTCCTGGTGCAGATCACAACAATTCTTTTATTTTCTCCAGAAAAAGCAGTTCAATGTAGAGGTGACAAGGTATTTTCAGCCACGAGGGCCTAGGGTTTGCACGAGTTTGAGAGTGTGAGCATGTGTTTATGTGACTTATTTTTAAATTTGGCTTTCAATTCTTAAGATTCAGTAGACAGTCCCTTGGATGTCAGTATTTTGTCCCAGTTGTAATGTGTTGGCAGCATATAACTGAAAGATGCAAGTAAGCAAAGATGTTACCAATATTTGCAACAAAACCTAAGGCATTATTTTTTGTGAAAGAGAAAAGTCAGGGTTTTTTAGTAAAATGCATAATTATACTGGGCAGGGACATTCACATAAGTAGACTTTGATGTGCCTAAAGTTTCTAACATTGAATTTCGTAGTAAGTTGATCACTAGCATTAAAAACTGGAACTCACAGAAATCACAGACTGGCTTAAGTTGGCAGGCACCTCTTGAGATCACCCAGTCCAATTCCCCTGGCTCCAGCAGAGTCACCTAGACCAGGTTGCTCAGGGCCACATCCAGTTGAGTTTTGAATATCTCCAAGGATGGAGACTCCACAACCTCTCTGAGCAACTTGTTGCAATGCTTGACCACAGAGTAAAAGAAAAATAAAAAAAGGGGGGTGTTTTTTCATTTAAATAGAATTTCCTGGTCTTCAGTTTGTGCCCATTGCCTCTTGCCACGTCACAGGATAGAGAAACAAGTTTGTCCCAGTCTTCTTGACTCCTGCTGACCTAGTGTTTATACACATTGATAAGATCCCTCCTAGTCTTCTCTTCCTCAGGTTAAGCAGTCCCAGCTCTCAGCCTTTCCTCATAAATCCGATGCTCCCAACCCTTCAACATCTTCACTGTCCTTCACTAGACCCACTCCAGTATGTCCATGTTTCTTTTGGAGAGCCCAGCGCTGGTGCCCGCAACTCCAGCACTGTCTCACCAGTGCTTTGTAGAAGAGAAGGATCACCTTCCTCAACCTGCTGGCAGCAGTCTTCCTAATCCAGCCCAAGAGGCTGTTAAGCCATCTTTGGGCACATTGCTGGCTCACGTTCACCTTTGTGTCCACCAGGAACACCACAGGCTTTTCCACGGAGCTGCTTTCCAGCTGGTCACCAGTGCAGGAGATCATTCCTCCTCAGCTGCAGAGCTCTGCGTTTTCCTTAGCTGTACCTCACAAGGTTTCTGGCAGACCATTTCTCCAGCCTGATGAAGTCCCTGCACTGAATTCCACGTGATCTATACTTTGGTAGGCTTTCATCACGTTGCCTCCAGTCATTTCACCAACACTTCTATGAAGCAGTAACAACATACATCGTGGTATACACAGTGAAGGTTTCCTTGCGTTAGTTTTGCCAATACTGAATTACTGTCTACTATTTAAAGTACCCAAATTGCTCTGTACTATGAAAACTTTCTGCATCTTAGCTATAGGTCACCAAACTGTTCACCATCTTTTCATGATCCTTAACAAAAACACAGAACTGTACAAGAAGAGTGGGATGTCCTAATCCTCCTTCTCAAGGAATTTTTCTGTAGAACTGTGAAATCTTTTCCATGTTTATCTTCCAAGTTTTCACTTATCAATCGCTCCTGATGATTAAGTTTGCCAGCCTGGATGACAGCTTTGGTATAAATAAATGGACTATTTTCAATTTCTCTCACCCTCACACAGCAAGTTATTCTTACAGTTAATTCTTACTGAATCCCTGTTAAATAAAAACAGACATCTATCTCAACGCATGCAGTACACATCTAACAAACCACTGCATTTTTAGACTCTGATTAGATACTTTAAAGCTGTTGAGTAATCACAGAACAGCAGCATCAGTTAGGAATAATGATTTTGAAAGGAAGTTTGAAAATACAAATCAGACTGAAAAGTTATGTTTGCATTTACTGAAACCACAGAAGTGGATTTTCCTCCAATGCAGACCGAAGGCATGGGCAGCATGGCACATTTTAAAGATGGTTTCATTTGACACCGAGTCAAAGGACAGACTAACATCAGTCAAACCCATGTACTTGAAAAATGTAACCCTTTTAAGAACTGCAGATCATGAACAACAACACGTCAGAAATTATCGCATTTGACCAAGAACTGTTTCTTTTTACCCCTATAATAAAATTCTTACAATGAGTTTAAATGGACTTTAAATTAAAAGAGAAACGTATATACAAGAAAGCACTGTAGTCACTTAGTTTCTGCTTCCTGTAACATTTATCACCACAGCAGATGAGCACTTTATAAATTATAAAATCCTTTATACGGGCATTTCTCTCTCCATAAAATCCTAAGATACTAGATCTAAGTTTAGTACACAAGGCATGCAAACCATTTGAAAAAGTCCTAGAAGCGCTCTGCCTAGTTCACCTTTTTGCTTTTAGAACCCAAATTCTTAAATCCACACAGAATAAGACAATAATGTTAAAAACCCCTCCACAGTATGTACATAACCAACCTGATCAGCTTCATAAGACAGACAGTCCAATGTGCAAATCTTTCCTGGCTGGACCTCATGTCACTACTAGACCCTTTCCTGGCACTAAGTTTGATCAAGCAGCTGGTTTTGTCCTTAAACTGTTATATCTTGGCTCCACGCTTCTTGGGGTCAGCATCAACTCTGCCCTTCCAACAAGCTACCAGTGAACTTCTCAGCTAATCCTTCTTTGAATTTGAACCTTATAGCTCTGATTCATAGCTGCTAGATACAAATCAGAGATACAGCGTGACTGCTGTGAAAGACAGCAGTGGAGAACCAGATGTCATACAGCTCTTGCTCAGCCACCTCCTCCTGCTTCCTTGTTCCTTAAAGCACACAAACTATTTCCAGTAAAAATGCTTAAAAACCATGTCAGGCTCCCAAGGCTCATAACATTTATAAAGCAATTCATTCTTGTCTTCTGAAAGTGGATTTTCCAACCGTTTGTGTCACCAAACTTTTTTGATAAGTATAGAAGTGTATCCCTTTATCGAAGGAAGAGATTCTTAGGTAAGAAAAACAAACACACACACCAAACCAAAAAACCACCACCTAGCTGAAGCTTTCACAAAGAACAGTAAGAAAACTCATAAAAACCCAAGATAAGACAGAAGAGTTGGCAAAACTGCCAGCTAGCCTCTCTTTCATGTCTGGGATATTATTTTCCCAGGAATTGTGCCAGCGCAGATTTGCTGTGCACCTTATGGCTAGATGCACAAACTGGCAGCCGGGGCGGCAGTCCTGAGGGAGAGCTTTCCATCAGTCACCGCACCTCCAGAGCTCTGAGCGCTGGCCTGAGACCCAGGTGATGCAGGACACTGACCTCCTCCATGGTCAAGTTAATGACAAGTGACTTACAAGAACTACTTATTATTATTTTATTTTAACCGGAGCTTTGGCTGGGAGATCAGACTGGCAAGGAAGGTTGTTTTCTTGGTCTGAAATACTTTTTTCAAACTGCAGTTGAAGTGTTTGCTGACGTAAAGCTGCTCCATATTTAAAAGGACATTTATTTCCAACTTTTTGTTTATGTATTTCCAAATGGCTGTAGAGGTGAGAATTTCTCTATTAACTTACTATTAAATCTGAACAACTAATTGAAATTGCATCCACTTAGTGGCAGCTCTAACTTTTTAGCTGGTGGATTGTTCACCCTGGAGAAGGCTCCAGGGAGACCCTATAGCCCCTTCCAGTACCTAAAGGGGGCTACAGGAAAGCTGGGGAGGGACTCTTGATCAGGGAGTATATAGTGATAGGATGAGGGGTAACAGTTTTAAACTGACAAGAGGGAATATTCAGGTTAGATATTAGGAAGAAATTCTTTACTGTCAGGGTGGTGAGACACTAGAAAAGGTTGCCCCAAGAAGCTGTGGCTGCCCCATCCCTGGAGGTGTTCAAGGCCAGGCTGGATGGGGCTTTGAGCAACCTGGTCTAGTGGGAGGTGTCCCTGCCCATGGCGGGGGGGTTGGAACTAGATGATCTTTAAGGTCCCTTCCAACTCTAACCATTCTAAGATTCTAAGATTCTATGACATCCCCGTCACTTTGTGTTCTGGAGTGCACTTCTACTCCAGGATGCTGCAGTGCCAGGCTTGCTGCTTGTGAAGGTACCAGCCACACAAAGTAAAGGAGGGAATTAAGACTCAAACACTTTGCCATAATGTTCTCTACTATCCCAAAGTAAAAATTGCCCCTGCATACTCTTTAAATAGCAATAGTGCCATCCAATACCTCAAGATTACAGAATTAGAAAAAACTGCTACTGCAATGGAGTACAAATACCTTTTTTGAAATATTTTAACTAGCATTTCTTTTTAATAAATGAATTAAATAGCAGTTTGTTGAAAGTTTTGGAAGAAATATATACAACAATTAAGGAAGATTTACAATAATTTTACTTGCCTATACATAATCAAAATAGAAGGCATAATAAAAGAGAAACAGAAGTTGAATGCTGAATTTTAAAATAACCTTGTCGTATTTTTCAGTACAATCTATTTTTAATTTTATGGCATTTATAACATAATAGATGTTTGTTATCAAGTCTCATTAGCATAATAAAGAACTATAACCTGTAGCAGTTGGGAAACTAAATTGCTGCCTTTACATTTAAGTATTACATTGACAAAAACATTGACCTTTTCATTATTTTATGCTTAAAGGTTGAAAAAATGGGTTATTGTCGGTTGTATTGTCTTTTTATATACAAAGGTTCCTCTGAAAGGTCTATTGAAGGATAAAAGATTGATACAAATGGGGGGAGGGAATAAGTTATTAATATCACGGGATAAGTTAGACAGTAAGTATTCCACAAGGTCAAGACTAGATATTCCCATGGGAACAAACAAAAAACATAACTGGAAAACAACTCTTTTGCCTTTCTGGGGATACTCATCTGGGAATGGCATCTTGGGTGGCATTATTTTTTTAAGCTTTACCTCGCACTGACTACAGTCATAATTCATTTGTTTTGGGTTAGGATACATGTTTGTATGCTTCATTCATAAAAATTATATGAAGTTTCTTACAGCTGCTTTTCAGAAAATGTCAAGTGACAACTGGAAATTTGCCACATGGCATCTGAGAGATAGGTAAAACAAGGCGACGCACAAAGTTTTCTGGTCTCTCACAGGGGATTTATTGCCTAGCCCCTTCTGACACTAATATAACTATGGCAGTTAGAATAGAACAGTTCAGTTGGAAGGGACCTACAACAATCATCTACTCCAATTGCCTGACCACTTCAGGGACTAACAATATTATAATAACGATTACAGCCATTGCATTAGAGTTATAATAACAATTACAGTCCTTGTCCTTATAATACCTGGTAAAGCAAGTCTGAGTTTGAGAACACTAATGATTCATCAAGTCCGACTACAGTCTTGCTAGCTCATCCTCAGGTATGGAAATTGTCAGGATCAATTCGCCACTGGAGAAGTAAAACACCAAAAGTGTTTTGTGGGGGAAAAATAAATCTTATTTCTGGTTCAGTTTAGGAATTTCTCTCATCTTCATCTCTGTGGATTCCAGAGGCCCACTCAGAAGCACAAAGCAATGCTAAGAATCATAAGGCTGGGGGGGGGTTGCATCTTCTATGCAAAAAGGAATGAGCTAGACATGACAGAAAAAGCCCTCCCATTTCCGTCCTGATTTGGTTTCAACATCCTTGTGGCAGTAGCACCGATACTCACAAGTAGAGGGACAATACTCCTGAAATTCCTTTTAATATGGGTTTTCAACCAGCCCTTTTCTTTGGCTTGCAAGCAGTACACTAACCTGGGTGTTTGCTGACTGATCTGTTCGGATGATGTTAAACTCACTCTGCATTTTCCCCGACTGTCTGCAATGTGGCATATTGATTTTGCCTTTCCCTGGTTCACTTCTAAAACCTACGCAGTCAAAACTGTTACTTATTTGAAGCTTTCTGTTTCTCCAGCCCTGTTCTGACAGATATCTGTGTTCTGACACCATCTGCTATCTTCATATTCCATCACTGAACCACAGGCTAGCACTTCTGCTGTGACAGCTTTTGAGGTGTAAAATACACTTCTCTTGACATCTGCCTCAGCTCATCCATCCTCCAATAGAAAAGGCCTGAAAAATATTCTTGAGAGATACTTTACATTTTAATTTCTCTATAGGATCCTTCTTCACTAGAAGGGTGCCAACTTTCTGTAGTTTATTGTCTTTAGATTTTTGAAGAGAGTTCATATTTTTTATGTACAAGCTCACAGTGCAGTATGCAGGGAACACCTGACACGCCAAATTAAAGCTGCTTATTCCTGTCTGCTGTCTGTAAAAGCACGCAGAAACATGCACGCGTCCCTTATAGGCATAAGAGGGCTAGATATTCCAACACTTTTGACTGCAATGATACACTCCAGTTAAAGAAACCATCTGCTCTCCGAAAATGAAAAGGAAAACACAAAGCAAGCTGATTAGATGCGTTATGGTCTACTGGACTAGGAAGTGGAAGCTAATCCTATCTGACACACTGCCGCTACATGTAAACAGTCCACCTAATATCTTTACCTTCCATGTTTTGATGGCATTTACTTGATTTTCTCACAAAAGTATCACAAGTTAGTTAGTGCTGTAAAAGAACTTTGACAATTCAGGATCTAAGACCTAGCTCATTTTCCAGCCTTTATCAACCATGGTGCCACAAAGCTATTCTAGAGCACGGAGTGGCTTCAAATTATCTCCATCTCTCTTTTCATTGCTCCAGTTTCTTTCTCAACTCTGTTTTTAGGGTCTTCCATGGCTCATTTTTCCTAGCTATACCTTTCAGCAATAAATTTGCACATATTTTAAGGAAAAAACCTTTTCTCTTAAGTTCCACTTTTGTACTTTTTATTAGTTCTTGTCAAATGTATTTCTAAAGCTTGTGCTTGCCTAATACACTGCCACATAGATTCACATTCTATCCAATATAAAGACCTACTTGCATTAAGTAAAATAACAGTTTTATACCTTTTATATAGCAGGTCCAGGGCTCTCATAGTATCTGCAAATAGCCTGCCCATAGTAATTCCCAACTGATCCAGGTGCATGTATCTAACTAAAGGACTTGCCAGTTGATCGCCAGCACGCTGACAAACATCCCTCCATCAGCAGTTATTCGTGAAACAAACCTATTTTGTAAGCAGTTAGCAAAGCTCTCTCCTTTTTTGCTATTATAAAAACCCTTACTTCCTTCCAAGAGAGGAGGCCCTCCTCCTTGAATGATCATAACAGATGAATCTACCAATGCAGTAGTTCACACTTCCTTCAGAGTTCTGTAAAATGAAGATACGGGGATACCTAGGCCCGCTACCTTATTTATCTTAAGAATGACTTCACAAGCATCCACGTAGTACTTTGTGATGGAAGTAAGAAATTTTTTCTCATATTTCTAAATGACTGGACAGATACTTAAGATAGTGTAATTTTAATCTCTGCTTTGGGTTTTTTTATTTCTCTGTAGCACATAACGCATAATAGAAGTTGTGCAAAATTATCTGTTACCTCTTATGAAGTAATTAGACTGTCTTGCCAGAAATTTTGTATCAATTTCTTTCTTAAAATTTTTTGCTAGAAGTGTCTGCACTAGCATCCTACTGTAACTTGATATATTTGTATTCAATATATAAACACTATTATATACATTTAATATTTACCTGTCTTTTTTATCTTTACATATAAGTTCTCAGTTACACATATAAATACTTAAGACACTTTTGTTTGCACACATACACATAACTTTTCAGATTACTCTTGTACTTTGTTCTACTTTATCATTTTGCAAAGTGATTCACTTTAGCTTCTTTAAAAATAAAGAAGACAAAAAAGAAACTATTTACTTATGTTTTAATTCCAGGAATGAAAGGACCTATGAGACAAGCTTTCTGCAGTTTTAGGAGATTTTTTTTTTAATTTGTTCTGGTTTGGTCCTTTTAGAAGGGGAGGCATCGCCAATGAAGTTACCTATAATTACACTCAGTCAATACTCCAGATGATTTCTTTTTCTGAGTTAAAATGACAACAGTTCAATTGGTAGTCACAGAACTCTGCTCAGTCCCTGAGGGTATTACTGGGTTGCCCTAGTCCCATAGTCCAAAACCCTAAACGTGCCCTGTTGTTACACCTCTTAGCCTTTTCTGCTTTCCCCAAAAGATGTAAGTTCACCTCCACCCTGCTCACTGCTCCACCTCTGCCCAATGAACCCCTTACAGTTGCCCCTAAAAAGCCAGGCAGCTCCACTGCAGCATCCCATGGACCAGGCGCTCAAGTGATGTTGCAAAATTGGATTTCAGGACTCTCCCCCACCCCACTTCCTGCCCCATCCCCTCCCCACACAATTTCTTCCTTCTGTCACCTTCTTATCTACGCCTTTCTGGTTGCTTCAGAATGTGTCCTTCCTGCCTCCTCCTCCATCATTATCATGGGAATCATGATTCTCTTTTTCAGTTTTATTCCTTGTATATTACTGTTCAGAGTAGCACAACTCTTAAATAGCTTTAATATTGATATTTTTCTTCCCTCCCCCTTGTCTTTTGGATCTTTTTACTCTTGAGCTTACCAGTTTAGCAATCTGCACTTCGGTGTGTTCTCACTATCTATGTTGAAGAAAAACTGAACTTTTCATACTCTTCCACTAAATTCAATTTCTCAATGAGTTAATCCCATCCTTTCCATTCTCCATGACGTACTGCTGGTCTTGATGTGTTGAAAAGGTAAAAAAAATACCCTATTTTATATTTTCTTTTTCAAGACAGACTGTAGTCTTCCTCAGTTCTTTAATTCTCAGTGTAGCTTGTGACAGGAAAGGATTCTTCTCACACAATTCTTCTTGTGTTCTTCATTCTTCAACACAAGACTGCCTCTCAAACTCTTGCCTTGGTTTGACTAACTCCACGCCTTGATCATCGGTTTATCAGTACTTCAACATACTTCACAGATGCTACTATAACAAAGTTCAGTGATTGGGCCTCTCCAGGAATAAAACATTGCAAGTTTTACCAAGCTTATGAAAAAAAACTATTTTCATAATAGTTTCATGATTTCATAATGATTTCACAAATTAAAATCTCCACTTTTCACTTGCTTTAAGTTTTACCCCTGCATTAAATTTAGCATAGAATTTTATTTGCACTGCTAGTGGGCCTGAAGCCATTTGGAATAATATTTTTTTATATTAAAGGCTAGAAGAAAACCACAGACCGTTCACCTTTAATTAGGGATGTATAAAAGCATGCTTCCACCACTGTCCTAACCAACAGATGTTCTTCCCTGAACACCACCGGGGACCAGAGCCATCCAGTTTGTGCAGGGAGCGCGCTACTGGTACACGTGACAGTTTGGCAAACCACAGGTGGATGTCAAACCTGTGAAGATGTGTGCAACCTCAAACTTCTGCAACTACATCCAGCTCCCCTTCGACGGCGCCAGGCTTTGCGCAGCTCTGCTTTGCGCACATCTCATTGAAAGATCAGCATCGCTCTAGATGAGTATCGACAGACCTATCTCATGCAAAGGAGAATAGGACAGAAACACTGGACCTGGCAGAAACCTGCGTCAGGGCTGGGTGGTCCACACATCCTCTGCAGAGCACAGGTCAGTGCTTGAGCTGCTGGCTCAGGACCAGAAGCATGGTTGGCAGCCTAAGAGCTACCCTGCACATGAACAAAACAGCAATTCTCAAAGCACAGGCAGAGTCATGCTGCGTCCAGCGCACAGGCTGAATAGAAAGGAACTAGAACCAGATCCTGATCAGAGATACTGGGATGAAAAGAGCTGGGCAGGGAGGGTGGTCAAGCAATAATGCTTGAAAAACTAAGAGCAAACATGTGCTCCCTTGCCTTCTCCTTTTGTAAAACTCAGTTACTGCCTTTAACGCTTTTCCCTCGGTTATTTTCCTCCAGCAAAGTCCTTGCAAATAGAAAGAGTTCTGTCCATTTTGGCTCAAAGAAAAGATTACAGCCCCTTAAACATGAGAGCAGGATAACCATCCATCATCCAAGACACCTCAAAACCACTCATGAACTGCATTCTTGGCAAACATGGGAAAGAAAATGGGTTCCTCATTCCCGGCTCTAAGCCCAAGACAAACGTCATGCTTGGCAAGATGACGCCTTCAGTTCCTCAAGATCATAAATCACTTTGGATTTACAGTGGGTCCTTCATACTTAAGGACCCCAGACTCCATATTACTGTAACACATTTGCAGGCTCTGGCAATAGAACAGTGTATTTGTAACGTTAAAAACAGACAGCATTTTTAGTGACATTCAGTGTCACCAAAAAGAAAAATAATTGCTCACCACTGGCTATAAATTAAGTATGTTTATTTTGCCAAGGGCAACATTTACTAGAACTTGTAAATAGCAAGCAAGTCAGAAATCACATAAATCACGATCCTAGCTAATTAAATCCTGCATCTAATGGACTAAAATTTATTGACAGCTCACTAAAATGAATTAGGAAATGCAATAACTGTATTTGTTGAATGTAATAAAGTGTTGTTGGTTTTTGTTGTGTGTTTCTTTTTTTGTTTGTTTTGTTTTGGGGTGGGTTTTGTGCAAGCACTTAGAAGGTTATTATAAAATTGCTCTGGGCCACACTGTTAACATAAAACAACCAATTACTGTTCTTTAATCAGAGAAGACATTCCTATTTCTTGGAAAATAACTAACTTCGGCTATTGTTTCCAATTTTTATTCCTGCTTAAGAAATTGGACACTTACTAAATATTGAAACCTATGAAGGCCATAGAGAGATGTTAGTGAGATAACGTGTGCCAATTTACTTTATTAACTTTCTTCAGTCATCTCGGTATTCCCATCCTGTAATTTGGAATGAATTAATGTAAATATCTTTGTTATTAAACTAACTAATAGTCTTCACAGTGGGAGAATGCATGTGTTCAGACCTGCGCTGAGATTTGCCATATGATTGGCAGATCATATTTTATCTTTACTTGCAAAGCACACCAGCTTCTGATCAGCCCCATCCATTGACTGGTTTAGGTGTTAAGCCCAAGATCAGAAATCACAGAAAACAGATAATCTGGCAACAAGAAGAATATAAAGGTGAAGCCTGAAGAAAGAGGCACATTAATGAAATCAAAGGAAGAAGCTCCACTGCTCTGTGGTAAAGGATGACAATATGGGCAGGGCATTAAATAGGAAATGAAAAAAAAAAAAAAGAGCAAAGAAAAAGAGGGTTAAAGGAAGAGAAATGTGCAGCTGTCTCAACAGAGCAAAATTTTATTGACAGCTGTACTGGGACAAAAAAAATTGGTATTTTATGGCATTCCCAAGAGGGCATTACTGAAATAGCAAGGATGCTAAATGCAGGAACTGGAAATAACCAAATGTACAACAATGGAGAGTGTATGAGCAGAAAAAAGTTGCCACAAATTCCCCCAGGAAACAAGAAGCTGTTTCTGAGGTTAACAATAGTTGAAGAAAAAGGAGAGATGTCACTAACATCTGTGCTAATTAGGAAGCCTGAGGATTTGTATAGGACTTTCAGACATAGCCTCCACCTCAACTGCAAAGGACCAAACAGATCAGCAGCTAATTATCTGAACAGACTTTTATATTAACAGTGATGATCAGCACAGGAACTGTTTATATCCACCTTTAATGAAGCTATGCAATTGAATAACAACTATCCCCGTCATTCCCACATATTTCCTGCACAGTAGGATGGTAAATTCTCTGGGAATATTTTCTCCTGTGTGTGCCTGGAAATGCTGAGCATGACTGATTTCTTCTCTCAGCTGTGTTTTTTATTTTAGCACACTTGCCTCCAATTTGATATGATTTTTAGATCACATTTAAATTACTTGGTACTTTTCTGTAAAAGCAATCATCAAACACTTCAATTCATGGACAATATTTATCTTCATTAGCCCAAATCGAAGGTGTAAGTCTAATACATCGCCTTTAACAGTGTACAATACCATACTTAACTTTCTGGTCTGCCTCCTAAACATTGAGCTCCATGATAAAAAAAATCTTTATATTTTATTATTCTTACATGCATTCATAGCTGCTGCTTTACTGAAATCACTTATTTAATGAAGATGTTCCTGCAATAGCATCTTAAATTAGTAGGCCTTAAGTCCTGAAACAGAAACACTTTGTGTCACCCTAAAGCTCTTCCAAGACCACTTTTCGCGATACCCATGAAGGGGTAATGCCAAGGGTGGAAGAGGATGCCGAGAGCTGGGCTCCGTGGAACCCAGCAGCAGAGATTCTGGCCTCAGCCCAGAGCTGAGCAACAGGCAGCAGGCATCTCCCTACCAGGACACATATCTCTGTCACCAGCCACTATCATTTACGGACTCAGAGTAACAAAAAATTTTTTATATATATATACACATATATATATGGAATAAAAAAAATTATGAATCCTAAAAGAACTAGTTTGCAATTCAGTTGTAGCATGTATTTATGGTGCACAGCCACATATAGCTTCACTTCAGAACCCCTGGGCCATTTTTCTGTTTATATTCTGTTATCCCAGTGAACACCAGCAGAAAATGCAATTCGGTTGACAAAAAGCTTCCCAATGACTACTTTAAATCTGTCATACGGTTCTTTTGACAAAACAAATGAGAATCCTAAGGAACCCTATGGGTTAAGCAATTTAACTATTCCCTTCAGATCCACAATAAGTGAAAAATCAGTTAAAGTGTCTCAGACACTACTAGTTTGGCTTTAAATCATCATTGATCAAATCGGAGAAACTGAACTTGAACTCCTTTCTTGAACACTCCTATGCTGCAAGTAAGCTTAAGCAGCTGGTTCATGGATGGTGTATAACTGCTCTTAATTCTCCTCCTTGAGATGGGCCACCTGAAAGTATTGACATAATAAAAGCAAGAGTTTTTTTTAACTGCAAAGTATTAAAGAGTTAACAGTGCAGTCTGTGACAACAATACTAAGGGGTATTGTCTCACTGATTATCAGAGCCAGTATCGCATGCCTTATCTATCCATCTTCCAGACCAATTATACACCTTGTAAAGTAATTTCAGTTATTCAAGAACTTTACAAAATCCTAACTAAGTTTAAGAGAAAGATCTTTTGATCATCGATGTTTCTTTTAAAAGCCATACCTAACAACATGTAAAAATTAAGGAAGCTGCTGTACAAACTAGGTTTTCTAGGAAATCGTTTCCACTTGGGATGAATGTACTGATCTGCAGTGCCCTGCTTCAGAAGGCAGAGAGCAGTGTCTAGGGAATGCACAGAAGTTTTTGGATGGTGTTCTAGAGGATTTCTAAATGCCTTATTCAAGCAAACTTTCCCTTCTGTCTCACCTTGACAAGAAAAAGAGAAAGTGAATAAAAGAGATTAAGATAGTACAAAAATCTTTGAAGTCCTTCTTGTTATTCCCAATGAAACCATCATGTACACAAGACTGAAGTATTAAGCAGGAGCTGTTAACACGCATTTTGATTTGTAAATATTAGAAATTTGATTAAAAGAGTGCTGGAGAAAAAAGCCCATTAAGTGTAACACAAATCCACTACTTTTTGTACTAATTTATCACATAATCTTTCATTCGTATGTAACAAATTCTCTGTCCAGCTATGGCTCCTACAGGGATACATGCTACGTTCAGAAGCAGAACCACAAGTTATTCTATTTAGGAATGTACTGCATGCAAGCCAAAGATTAGTTCAAAACATGCACACATTGAGAATTCAGCCATCTACTGCCTGGATTAGAGAAGTTGCAAGCCACAAGCAGAGGAGAACAGGGCTAAACGCAGGTGGCGAAGGGCTTCGAGGTCTGATAGACATTACCTCAAGCAGGTGGTAATAGCAGCGGCAGACAAACAAACCCAACATGGTTAGAAAGCAGTTATAAATGCTTCACTATTTGTAGACTGGAAATATCCACATGCACCACCACAAGACACAAGCAAGAACCAGGGAATACAGACATACACACAAACTATAAGCATGATGATTTTTAAACAGAAAAATCTTTACTGCCAATCCCTAGACCCCAGTAAAACTACAGAGCTCTGGGTCATTTTCAATTTCCTCAGCATCTCAGAAAGAGAGAGTCATAAGTTCAAGAGGTAACAGATAGAAATTAGAGAACATTTTTTACTTGCCCATGCCAAAGTTAGCATAGAAATTAGAGAACATTTTTTACTTGGCCGTACCACAGTTAGCAGATACAAGCCACACGTGGCCAAATGGATCAGCTTAAAATTCTGCATCATTCAAAATCCTCAGACTTTTCTTGGAGAGAAATCAGAAGAAGGAAATCAGATTAACGTATCAAATTCGTAAAACACATGAATTTCCCTTGACGCATTTAACTCCAGAAAAGGCCTGGCACTTTGTACAACCCCTGAGGCAAGATCTTGCCTTTTCTTCTTTCAAAATTTAAGATAAAACATTCTTCTCTTATTAGTTATTATTATAAATGTACCATGCCTTACCAAGATAACCAGTGTGAACAAAAAACACTCTTAAAATAAGCAGATGCTAACCCATGATTCTCATAAGCATACACAAAGGTTGAACATTTTAAAGGAAACTAAAGTAATAAGATGCTCAAATCTCACTGAATTAAATGGGAGTTTGGCACCCAGTTCCTCTAGATTGCTTTGAAAAGGCTATGTTGAATAATTGCTAAAAATAATTTTAAAAAAAACTATTTTAAAAGCAACCAAGTTGTCCAGAGGTATTTTGCAAAGAGAAAGGAATTAAATTTAGGCAAGTTCATCTCAAATAATTCTACAACCTCCACTCAACTCTGCACACCCTATAAATAAAAGACAAGATCAGACTTTCAAGTGGCTTGGCATATGGCATACCTTTCCATGACAAATCAAAGAGATCAATTTTTCTAAGCCCTTTTATCTTTGCTGTACAGCGCAGTCCCCTGGGTTGCAGGAACTTCTGTCACTGAGTTTTCCATTATTTACATATTTAGCAAGCTACAAGTTATCCCAGCCGTTACAGCTGTCAAAAAATTACTACTACTATAACTGAATTTTATGTTTGCAAGTGATAAAAAAAAACCATTAAGGCAATACTTACAGAAGATAGGTGTACTTGGTTCTTTAATTCCTGAACTTTGTCTCTGAAGGAAGGTTGTTTAAAATATTCAGAGAGCTTCACAGTAATTTCCAGTCCCCACAGAAATGAGAATTCTTACTGGAACTTTCAATTCGCTTTTTATGCAAAGCTATTTAATTTCATTATCAAAATATAAACATTAAAGACATTAACATCATCTGATTTAAATAATAATCTGACATATATGATTGCTTTTCCAGATTTAATTTTGGAATTATTTCATAGAGAAATAGGCAAAATAAATTAAAATGATGGAACACATCACTTAAGAAGATATTAGTAAACATTTATAATGCCAGAAGTTTCCTTCATATTGCTGTCAAAGATAAAAAGGTGGTTAGATCCTTTCTTTAGTAAACTAAACATAGCTGGAAGTTTCCCTGCAAGGCCCCTGCACATTTATGCTGACTACACAATCGTGGAAAGAAACACTCCGCTACTGCAGCTGGATCCCAGAGTCACTCCAGACATATGTGTGAACAACTCAAACACGAGCTTCAGGGGAACCGGGGAAGGAATACCCACCAGGGACATGGGGCAACAGCAGCGAAGGAACAAGCAGAACTTTGCAGAATTACTGGACTACAGCAAGGACCTCGTTGTCAGCTATTCTCCACTATTTAGACTGTCCTTGCACAGGTATCAAATACTATCAATGGATTTCAACGGCATTTAAAAATACACTTTATGCAGATGTGACTACCACCCAGGAGAAAGGCCAGGAGTTGTTGAAGGATGATTTAAGACCTCTGATGATTACTTCACAGCAGTCTTCATAAAAGTCATATAACTCTGTTATTCATAATTAAAAACAGTTTCTATCCATTATCATCTGAAAAACGACACTGAAAATACGTAAGAGGAGAGCTACAGGTAAACTTTTTGTCTAAGCAGGTACAACCTTCACCATTTTTGGCTTAAAGCTATTTTACCACACGCCTCCATCTCATATCCCTGTACTGAAACAGCGTTTGGGTGTCATGTACTTCTAAGTCAGGTGTTCCTGCTGCAAGGCATGGCCATCAGACAGCAGCAGCTCGAACTGACTCTATAGGTACACGAGATCTCCGGCAGAGTATTGGACCCCAACAGACTGTGCTTTCCCATCATGGAGGCTCCCCAGGAAGTTTAACGCAGCCCATCGATCCATGAGCGCATGGATGGTGTGAGCAGCAGGAATGCCACTGAGACTACTCTAACAAAACAACCACCAAGCAATACCTTTATCAGCACTTTGAGACAGATTAGCAAGCAAAACGTCAAGTCTCTCAGGTAGGATGAATTTCTTTTAAGTTAAATATACCTAATTCTATTTAATAATACCTATTGTCTAGAAGTAACTAGCTAGCTGATAATAGTACACAGGTTGGGATAATCCTTATACCTTTATTTAATGGGTTATTACACAGCTTCCATCAGTACCTGGCACATTAATTTACATCTCTGCTGTTCCATTTTCTTCTACCTTGCCTCTCACTCTTTCACTTACACTTTTAGCAGTCTTGGGACGGAGACCAAGCCTTCATCAGAAGCAAACAATTAGTCTTCTGCTGCGTAATCACACAGCCCCAAACTCCGGTTAGTTTTCACATTACTAAGCGTCATAACAACCGTGTCATAATACAGCACAGGCAATCAGCTCCGGTGTAACAAGCGCCAATGGTACAGGCAGAATTTAGGAACTTGTCCAACTGATGAACGACACAGTATCCCCGAGTGAAGATGGCCACAACAGTCCATCAGCAAAAAAAAAAAAAAAAAAAAATAATTTACTGCAGCGTTCAGCTTTTTGTCCCTTGCATCTCACACAAACAAGTTTGCAAAGAATGAAACAATCTGAAGGACAGTGAAAGAAATAGCGTGTCAGGTTTTACGTTTCACTGAAAACTCCTAAAATAAGTCTTGTCATCATTCACTATGTTGTCGGACATAAAATACTTTCTCCAGCTGCAATGTACTGCTAACGGAGCCATCGTCAAATCACCTTTTAGTACACTCACATCTGACCACTGAGAGAAATATATTTACCTGGGACTCAAATATTCCAAGTTATATCAATTTGTTATCCGTTCTGCCCATGCAAGTAGAATCACTTTCCTTCGACCCCATCAAATAAAGGTTCAGACCTCAGGTGCAGGCCCTTTTTGGATTTTGAGCTGCACAGTTCTACACTAGCTCAATAAAAACAGCTGAAGAAAGAACCACTTCTATGTCACTTCTGAAGTTATGGGGGAAAAAAAAATATTAAAGTTTGTCTTCTCTAAAACAAAATTATGAATAGTAGCACAAAGCAGGAATTCTCAGTTACTCCAAAGTTAGAGGATGTGGTAGACAGATTTCTGAGAAAACCCAAAATCCTTCCCACGCGGCATTCTGCTCACTGACTTTGAGCAGGCATACTTTGAGATCACTGTCAGTCTGGAGGTAACACAGTGTCAGCTTTGTACAAAAAACACGTTCCCCAAACCTGGCTTTCAGATTCTTGCCTTTGCATTTTCATGCGTAAAGACTATGCTGTCAAAACTACTATGTACGGCTTTCAGTCCTAGTTTCCTAAAAGCAGAACCTGCTCTACGCAGAATGAGATCTCCGAGCGGTCAATACCATGAAGGAGTCAGGATCTCCTTTTCTTCTTCTTCCTCCTAGGAAAAGCAGCATGGTTCAGACGTTGAAAGGACGGGAACAGCTGTTCCCGTCTGAACAACCATGGTGCGGCTATTTGTTCTCCGAGATCAGAGAACAAAAAGTACTTTTTAAACTTTAACCAGTAGTTCTCTGGAGAGAACAGACTGCTTTCTGAAGAATAAATTAAGCATTCAATTAAACTCTACAACAGGTAAGTACTGTTCTTATCCTTTTGGGGAAATAAGTTCAATGCTATTACTACAATCCCCTGCAAATAAGTCCAATAAGTCACATCGAACTGAGAAATTCTCTTCTCAGTTCAAGCAAAACATTCAATATAAACAACACATAGATTTAAGAAGTGAGAACAACAAAATAAGTACTTCAGTTATTTTGCAAAATATTAAGAGGTGTGGAATATTAGCACTACACCAGACCTTGTTCCACAATTGCAGGGCTGCGTCAGCGCACACCTCCATTTCTGTGAAGATCCATACGTGCACAAGGGCTTCCCAACCCGTTTCTGGTTCTCTGCTTCCCAGAATGACCAGATGGATATATAATGAATACTGAAGTACTTCTAAACGCAAAATAATGCTATAGAAATATGGCGTTAAAGAATTGATTTGTCTCCATTGATGGAGCATCTAATTTAGGTTAAATGACTATGTTTATGAAATAGCTTAAGGATTTATTTGGTTTAGCATGATAACTCGTCAACTCCCATTTAGCTTGCAGGAATTTAAGCAGAGAAGTTAATTAACAATAATTTCCAAGCTGCCAAAAGCTGCTATAGGTTCAGTAAGTATTCTATATACATATGAGCATGACATAAGTAAATAAATAAAAAGATACTGCTTCCAGACCACTGAGCTTATTACTAAAATTAATTGAGCAATATTGACTTGGATATTTTAATCATCTAGAACACTTAAAGGCAACAGTAGCCTCTCAAGATACAAATATTCCTTTTACTTTCTATTAAAACACAGTGACCACAGTGATTTAATTAAGCCGCACATGCATCTCTAGCTTCAATACATTTTAAGTAAATATTTTGCTGGATAGTAGCTGCCATGTTGAAAGGAGTTCTCCAAGTGATTAGCTTGACAAGGTAAAACAAAAAGAGTCAACCAAAACAGTGAACCCATTGTTAAGGTTTTTGGTTTGTTTTTTTTTTTTTACTCAATTTAGTAAACCTATATTTGAACAACCTAGTAAGGATGGAGGAAAAAAACAAAAACAGCAAAATCTGTGCCTGAGCATAATTCAGAAAAAATATTTCATATATTAGTAGAAAAAAAGTGTTCTATCACAATATCATGAACTAAACTTTCAACTCTTGATCAGCAATAGCTGTAAGTTTCCATTGAACATCTACTTTTCATTGCTGTGTCTTTCAGGCTATTTTTCTTCGCTTCTGGATCTAAAGATGCTGTGGCCTTTAACTCTTAATTACCTCATTGTGTCCAAGCCCTCTTGAGCTGTAGTGCTCTTTTAAGAAGATCTTATATTCTATTTTCATGCAAGCAGATCATTATTACAGGCCTGATCCTTCTTCACTGTAAGACCCTTTTCACTGTTAAAATAAAGACTTGCAATAAAGAGCAAATGCAAGAGTAAACAACAAATAATTTATAGTTAGCTACTCTGAATGAAAGCAAACATCATTTCAGAATACCGAGCAAACAACAAACAAGAAAGTGTTGCCACTTGGGTAGGATTATTAGAATGAATAAACACTACTTTTGTAAGCATTACAAGATTGTATCCTCAAAGCACATTTATTAACAGTCTAAATTTAATAGGGCAGATGTGATGCAAAGAAAAAACACCCAAACCTCTCTGTGTGTGTGTGTGCGTATATATATGTCTAAAAATAAAAAATATACACACACCCCTTTTTTTCCTGGATAGAGCCCCTGCTTTCTTGACCTACCAGCGTGCTACAATCAATCTAACAAGAGAGACTGCACTGCTGAAACAGTATCTTAAATCACAATCACAGCATTATTTTCCTAGTTGCAGTTACCAGCATCTCTGAAACGTGTAAAAATCTGTAAAACAAAGACATGCGATAGCAGGTGAGAACGGCTTCCAGCTTAGCACAGCTCTTGAAGCAGCGCTACCAGATTTGCCGATGGGATGTTGGTAATTGGTTGATCCTGCAGGAACCTCTCTAAGTTGTTCTCTGTTGGAAATCACTTATGTCCAGTACCAGGATGGGAAATACTGCTAATTGGCTATGTCTATTCAGAGAATCTGAGCTGGAGTTGGCAGCCAAAGTAACTGGCAACAAGAACATTGTTAGCTTCTACACTTCCTAAGCTCTCCATCCAGGAAACGTTAAAACGGAATGCATACGAGTATCGTTATCAGAATACATGTTTTACTTCTGTAGTCAATGAAAAAGGCGTCGTGCCAATTTTCCACAATTCATTTGGCATTACCAGAGTTTCTTGTGATTTCCATCACTCAGACTCTTTTTCTGCAAATAATAAGCTGAAGGACAAGCTATTACATCCCTTGGCTAAGTTTTTTTGCCCTTTGGCAACTAAAGATCTGTTTTCTGACTGGTGCATGGGAAACCTGTACTTTTACTTCTGCACTGACCTATGTGTCCACCCAGGCGGGTGCAACTTCTCAGCAGAGCTATCTGCCAGGGTAACACAGAATAATTTCTGGAAAAAAACTCTTTTATTTTTATTTTGGAGGAAATACACATCTGTATGAACCTGCTCACGTAACTCTAGCTTGGAGTGGAGAAAGAGAGTGTGACAGATGGTTAGGAAATGAGAAGGATTAGATCAGGGAAAAAGTGCTTTCTTGAGATCCAGGTTCTTAGACAGAACTGCTGAGGCAGAATATAAGGTATGAATAATTTTAAACTATCTTTGCCTCCCAGGAGGCTGGTTTTATGTGACAGAGTATGCTGTGGTACAAAGGTGTGACTGCCACAGATGAAGTGCTGCATTTGATATAGTTCCCTCAGACACCAAAAACCTCTGAATTCACATCGGCTTGCATTTCAGGGCAGACCAGTGCGGGTATGAGACAGTTGTACAGCCATGCAGGACCCCCTAACTGCGGCGTCTCTGGGAGCCCTGAGGTAGGGCAGGTATGTCAAGCCAGGCACAAACGCAGTTTAGAAACAAAGCAGAATTTTGAGGTTTGCCTTAAATTATACCCACCCACAAGAGCCCTCTGAGCTCAGCCACACATGTCCCCAGCACCCTGCCTGCTCCCCTGCTGAGTTCTCTGTCCCTAGACAACTGCAGACACTTGCCACCACCCAAAGTCACACAAAAGCCTGATTAGCAGCAAGAAACCAGTCACAGAAGCTGCGTTTGAGATGTCAAGATTAAGGAGATTTCAGTGGGAGTCTACTGAAATCGTGAATTTAAACACAACCATTAAGCCAGTAAAATTACATGTCAGTAGGTGTGATAATTGTCAGATGGAGGGGAGAAAAATCAAAGAGAGCATAGATAAAAACTACAGCTTGGGCATTCTGCTAGAACGATAAAAGTATGTGGGATGGAACTGAGAAATGAGCTCCAAAGGTGACCTAGGTGAAGAGAAATGTATGAAAAATGTAATTCCCCATATGACTTGAAGACTTGGCAGCTAATTTTCAAGACTGGATAAATTGTCTTTGAGCAATTTATTTCTTTTTCTTTCCTTTTTTAAAAATTCTTATTAAGAAATAATATTGTGTCAGTGGTTGGTAACTCACAAGATTCTTCTTACACATTTACATGGAAAGTGCTCCAAATATCATACTTCAGCCTTTCACTGTAAAGCTCTTTAAATAGATACATACAGTCAGATAAACAGGTCATGGTCATCTGGGCAGATCATACATGTAATGCCACAGCACAGTGTGGTTTGGAAAGCATCCTCCAGCAGGCAATACACAATGTAAAGTACATAGACGCAGGCTGCAATGTTTGAAAGCAAGCCATTTCAAAGACCTTTTACGATGCAATCACACAGGTTTAGAAAGAGGTAAACATTTAGAGGTATAAATTCCCATGTCAGATTCACAGACTGCAAGAACAACTTGTTTGGATCAGAAAATGCATCGCTGAAAGAAAAAAAAAAAAAAATCAGCATTGGCAGTGGCATTGCAACTCCTTTTATTCTGAGCAAGCCTTCAGAGTTTTCCTATACACCCACATCTTCAGAAACAGCCTCAAACCTCTGAACGCTGGAGCATAACAGAAAGCTATATATGGAGAAGCCTTTCTATGTGGGTGAAATTACATAAAGATGATAAAAAGAAGTTAGAGGAAAAGAGGATTGCCAAAGTGAACAGCAGGCATAAAAAATAAAAAGATAATCCACTTCATTTCTGGTGTTTCCCATATTCATGAATTCCAAGCCAGTTCAGAAAATAGAGAAATGTATGATTACCCAATCCAAGAGCTGCCTTTCTTGTTTTCTCCTACATTAATCACTTCAGTTAATCTATTTACACATGTGGCCTGTTAGGACAAACGTAGTTGCTGCAAACTGAAAATTCAGGTCCTACACCTATATCACTTAACCTGTGAAAACAAGAACAAATGAGATGCCTGGCTTTTTTCTTTTT
>VYZM01011900.1:1142-37224 GCA_013398915.1 Dromas ardeola | reverse complement strand
TGTTGGCCTGGGGGGGGGGGTATTGGGGGGTTTGTTTGGTTTGGTTTTTTTTTCCAACTGCAGAGGCAAATGTTTCACTCCATTCTGCTTGCTCACTGGTCCCGCGATTCCTGCATTTGTTGCTGCACAGGGAAAAAGTCTGAGCTAACCCTGGATGCAGGAAACAGTTGAAACAACATGATCAAAAGTGTAAACTTTCTGAGTCGTCTAACTGCTGTTAGACGTCTTTATGAAAGGACACTAGAAGTATAAAAATATATATTATATTTTTTTAAAAAAGAAAAGTCAATAGGCTCAAACCCTACTCAGGAAGAAAACTTAATTCAAATACCCAAGCTCCCAGAGGGCACAGGGTTTAAGACCCCACTCTACACCTCACACTTAGGCAGCTTCTAATTCAGCACAGAGCTTTTGGATTACCAGACACTTGCACCCAATGAAGCATTCACGTTCTGCTACTGGAAACGCCCCCAAAACCAAGACACCCTCCAGAAATTTAGCCCAGTCGCGTAAGGGTTGGCATATTACTTTATGAAATCAGAAATTAAGTAAACCCCAAAGATTTCTACTAACAGGCAAGTGCTAGTATATCACAAAACTATAGGCCTGCCAGTAAAGAAAAAAGACATCAATGTTTTACTTCACATGTTGGATATCTAATCTTTTTTTTGCTTTTTGAGATGATAAAACTTATAAAAAAAAAAAATATTTCCACTGTTTATACTTGAACCTCTTATTCAAGCTTCTGCCCTGGCAGGTGGCTGCAGCCTGCCCGTACCCAAGGAACCGGAACTGCAGCCAAACCATCAGATGCCTCGCTACGGTCTGAGGTCATCGGTCCATGCACACTCCTGCTACAAGGACAAAAGAGTTCACTAAAATAGCTCCAGCTCTTATTCTCAGCTGAAAGACAAAGCTGCCAGTAGGCAACTGTTTTATCCCCTTCGGGACAGGAGGCAGAAAGAGTTCAAACCTCTCTTCCACTTTATTCACAAGCTGGTATCGGACATGCCATCACAAGGACTTGTTCAACCAACAGAAAATCCCAGTAAACTCAGTTCTCCATTACCTACAGGTTTAATCAGCAAAGCATTTCAATTCTCCCGAAGCCCAACCAAAAACAAAATCTGACACAATACTGCCCAGTTATTACTAGATAGGGGGAAAAATAAAAGAGTGATGGAAGTCAATTATCTGTTCCCTTTAAACATTCCTTAATGCTGAGGGTATTTCCCTTCAGCTTGTTAAACACATGTGAAATTCTGTGAACATTTTGGACCTGAAACTGTTAATTGCTCTCATTAATTTCCACTTAATCAGCTCAGAACATTCAAGTACATGCCATGTTCTGACAACTCAAAGGAAACAGTCAACAGAAACATTAAAACACAGAGATTTCACGGACTCCTGGAACAATCATATTGACACTCTAAAGCTGGGAAGGGATTAAATGTTCTCAGGACGTCCCAACTGGAATACTTTTGAATTCCAGGGAAGAAAAATTCTTAAGGACAACTAACACCCAATCTTGTAGACAGAGCTAACGATATTAATGGGTGCGTATGAGCACTTTTCCTACATTACCAAAAAGACACAACTTGATTGGAAACTCCAGAATAGATGGACAATCGTCTATCATGAAATAAGGAAGATAAGGAAAAAGACTTTTGATCAGATTTTGAATGGATTTACATTTGTTAAATTTTCTCTCCTTTTAACCCCACACAGACCTGAATTATTCTCTGTATTTCACACTGTATTATCATTTACGCACATAGAAAATGGGCATAAAGCCCACTCTCTAAAACAGGGCAGCTTTAGACAGATCCTGGTGTAATTTAAATGCAAAATGGCATGGGATGAACAAGTATCAAGTATCCTTTTCAACACCTTGATCTTAAACAGCTTCTGAAAGAAACTTAGCAGTATTCTCCAAACAGTTTACAAAGAATCAGGCCCAGTCATGAAAAAAATATAGCAGAAGTTCTCTGTTATAACAAACCACTAGTAACCACAAGTAGCAACTACATAAATTGAACCGGAATGGTGAAATATGAGTTCATGTAGAATTGTAAGTTACCTGCTGTGTAATTGCTCTGTTCAGTTTTGACATCAGCTACACATTTTATAATCAGTGAAAAGCAACAGAAATTCCAATTAATTGTATTTTTACTTTAACACATTTTTGACCTTCTATGCAGACTAGCTACTATGAAAACCAGGTTTTCAAAATAACTAAAACCCTATCTGTAAGAATAAATCCACATTTCTGGGTTTGCCCTTTTTGATACAAATGTTTTAATTTCCTGTTATTTCTGTTGCAGTTCATACCTACCAGCCATAACTGCACAAAATACAAATCACTTTTTCATGTATTGACAGCTGCTCTTGTATGTCACGATCAGCCAAATCATCCTCTATAACCACCGCTGCTAACACCAAACAGTCAGGGGAAACGCTAAAAGAGGGTATAGCAATGTATTTTACCCGGTGCCACTATGCAGATACTTAGTTCCTCTGAACCCTTGATTAAATGAAATAGCTTATTTCTTGGTAAAGACACTTTATTTAAAGGCATAAATACCTTGATGTGTAGATATATCTTAAAAATCCAGAAAGGAAGTTGGTTTTTATAAAACAAAAAAGAAAGATCATAATACTGCTGATGAATTTCCTAATCATTGTTGGGGAATGACAGTTGTAAAAGGCGGAACAAGGTCTGCTGATCTGGAGAAACAAAAAAGAGAAAAGGCACACAAAAGTGTGATCCAGTAGGAGGAGAAAAAAAATATGAAAAGGTAAGCAGAAGACAAGCGAGAGAAAGAGAAGAAAAGCTGCCAGCAGGGTGCATTATTAGAGGAGGGAAGATGAGAAGGATACGCATTTGGTAAGATGTCTGCAACGTACATGCTGTTATGGGACGACTCCAATAGCATCCCAGACTACTGCTATTCAGGTTTGTTTGGCTTTACTAAAAGTGAATTAAAAACATCAGCAACATGCTTGTATTATTTAAGAGCTTCTTTCTGCTTCTTCTTTCTATGTTCCCTAAAGTCCAAATCTGGGATAAATTAAATCTTCTGAAGAATATTTCAGTTCTGAAGCATGCTGTCATCTGTTCCCCAGTGGGAATTCGACTTCATTAGCAGACCTGGAGGGCATGCTGCAAGGCACTTCCAGTTTTGCAGCCTGCTACACAGAGCAGGGATTTGATCAAGGTGAGATCAGCATATAGGAAAACAGGTTAACGTTGCTGAATGGTTGAGTTCTGTCTGTCCCTGTAATTTGTTTCAATAATGAAGAAGATCTGGAAAACAGCTTTGAGTAAGTGAATCACAGACACTCAACCTGCTGAAACATCTCTCTAGACCTGAAGAGGACATTTTATGCAAGTTCCAAAAAATTACTGGAATGTACAAGCCCTCAGGCTTTATATGAAAGCATAGAACTACAGACAAATTAAAAACTGAAAATACGGAGTCCATGAAATTATCGATTTGTTTTACCAACGAGAACAACTCCCGGAGAACAAGATAACAGCTCAGCTCTATGAGACGAGTCTTTAGTGTGACCTATCAGGATAACGTTAGCTATTGAATAGTTGTTCATCAGCTATTAGCATGAAAAATTTTCTATATTTAGTAATCTATCAATCTCGAGCAAAACTTTACACTCAAAAGGAACCGATCTGTGGTGCTCAGAACAGCAGATGTTACTATGCTATTACACTCAAAATGGGATTTAAAAGCAGAAGAGTCATTGGTATCATATGCTGTGCATTGATCGCTTGCGTGCACTTCACTTTCATAAAACTAAATGAAACTAGAAGAGTTTCCAAGGACAACATCCAATTTATCCCACCAGCATGAAAAGAGGGAGGCATTCAATGATAAAGCACTAGCATGAGTATTCACATGCACTCAGGCTTCGGCTTGGAAGTGGAAGGCAACAGCCCTCACCTACAGAGAGGTTTTTGAACACATTAGCCCCATTTGTTAATTTTAAAAATGTTTGGTTTATTTATACAGGATCACTACACCCCGGAGGCCTAAGAGTCTATCAATTACACATTTACGCCTTCAACAATGATAGCAAGAGGCTGAAAGGAGTTTTGGTTCTTCCTTCTTTACATACCTTTATAAATCTGGATATCTAAGCATTAGTTTCTCAGAGCAACTCCCATTTAATATTTGTATTATGTAGAGAATTACATCCAGCAAACTAACCAAAATCTTTCACGAGGAAATAGATTTTGTTATTTGTAACAGTAAAAATATTTGCCTTGGACTTTAAAGAATTTTCTCCCTGCTAGACCTAGACTTAAATGCATTGGGAAAACTTACTTTCGTTGTAAGTCTAATGCTTGCTATGAACCTGCAACCCATTCTCTTCTACTGAGATCGTCTTTTGGTTCAATGCAGTACTTGCAGAATTAGCTGAATTATGTTGCTGATGTCCAGAACTACGATCCTGAGCAGTTCTCCTGAACTGCTGCTCAATTGCAAAGGTTCCCTTATTTCTCATATTTTATCTTAAATTCTCAAGGTGCCTAAAACTCTATCCCCAGAGTCGTCAAAGACCAGGCAGTACTATACGGCCTAACATCTGTTTTGAGTTGCTCTTAAGTGATTTAGACCTTGTAACGTAACAGAGCAGAGAAAATTCCTGACTACCAGGTTTAAAAAGAAGCCCCTATTTGCTGGCCAAAACGTATACAGTATTAAAAATAGATTTGATAGAGCGACCAATTTGGCTAACCATTTGTTTTTACAGAACATTTTACTCACTTTTCATTTAATTTGTACCTGCTCAGCAGATTTAATCACCCAAAGAGATTCAATTAGGCAAAATGAAAATTTAAGACTCATGTTTAAACTTCAATTTCTAGGAAAAAAAAAAGTATGTTTTAAACAGCTTCTGTCACTTAGAGAGAAGGCTGTGCAACCAGCCCAGATCAGAAAAAAAGAAACGCTATCCCACAAAAAAGGATGTTTAAGTCAAAAAAGATTTAGGAAAAAGTGTGATCACATTTTTAAAAGCTGTGCTTCTATCCTGAAAATAAATAAAATAACAACCCTGTGAGATACATTGTTTATTGTGTCTAATAAAGTAGCTTCAAGTTTAAGAACAGTGCAACCTAGCAGTCCCACAAAATGCTTCTGGATTTCGGAAGTTGAAATATCTTTGATCTAGTTCGTGCTTCTTCATCACCAACGAGGAGGACAGAGTCCACTCTCACGGCTATATTCTGCTCCCCAGGTTCCTTGGGTTTTATGTTATTTATTAAACTGAATGTCTTATTAATCTACCAAATAGCAAGCAATTAGCCAGAGACAATATGAAGAAAAATGGAGAAACAGACTCTTTAATATATATGTCAAAGCTTTAGGTAGACGTATTATGGCTCTTGGGACACTGCTTTGAAAAATTTAATTATCATTCATAAGTCTAGATTCACATGTTTCTTTCTAGAATCGAGATCATTCAAAGGTCACTTGTGAAATCATTGAGGAGCATATATCTCATTACAGTCTGTGACACGAGTTATGTTTTCCCAGTAAACCTGGGGAAAAGAAAATATACCCCAAAGAACAGCAAGGTAATAAAATCTGACAGTCTGACAATAAGAGAAAATTTATCATAAAAAAAAAATCTAATAATGGCTCCTAGCACTTTTTAATCACAGCTACTGAACTGTTGCATCCTGAGGAACATGCCTTGTTTTAATTATTTATTGGGAGTTGATGGTTTATTTGGAAGAAAATGCAATTATATCCTGACACTTTAATCACTATCAGTTTGTTTTGTTCCCCTGCTACTGCTAAGAGGAAGGTTACCTTCCTATGGAAATTCTGACATTTCTATAATTGGTTTTGCAACTCTTCCAAGAGACTGAGAGTATTCATATTATTAAATTTGTGCAAAAATTTGAGTTAAGATATTATTAAGATTGATGGCTAATAACACCGAACCTCAAATAGATTAAATTTCTTTTCTCCTTTCCTGTTAGACACACGCTATATATAATCTTTGGGAAGCAAAATCTCCACTGACGTCAGAGATGGAAATCAAGCACAGCCCCTTAACAGACCCATTCAAATAGCTCCAATATCCAGAAGAAAAAAAATATTTAAAAAATTAAAATCAAAGACTAGGAAATCAAAGGCTCATAGGACAGGTACAAGCTCTGCCCCACTGAAGTCAAAGGGAATTTTACTGAATTTAGCCTTCAGGTTAGAGGTTCGTTCTTGCCAACGGATCGAAACCTGGAAAAATAAATGACATTCTCGAAAATGCTGTGGAAAGCTGTGGCTAGTTTAAGTATTCAGAATATTCAGTAAAATATTCACACAGCTGCAAGCAGCTGAATTAAATATTTAGCTTCAAGATCAAGTTAAGTCATTCAGCAGAGATTCTAATGTTGTTTATACATAACCACCTGATGAACCTGCTAACCATTCTTCAAGGAGCACTACACACACAGCTGTAAAAGCGTCAAGGCAGAAGAAAAGGAAAACACCATAAGCAGTGGGACCAGATCATAATGACATCATTTAGGCTGCCTTCATCACCCATACAACTCCACTTTCATCCTTCTACTGCTCTGTCCAGGGACTCTAATGCACACCAAGTTATTCTGTAAATGAGAGACAATACTGGTTATCAGGTCACTTCTAAGTGACCTGAACGTGGCTTGGCCTGAGCTTCACGCCACAATTTTCAGCAGGACCGGTGCTCTGGCTTAGTGCTGAACAAGTGGTTACACAGCTCCTGGCCAGCACAGAGCAAGCTCAGGCCCCTCTAACCCTGGTGAGGGTCCCCTCCACGCTCTCTGAAGAGCACAAGCAGCTTGCAGGGGCAAACAAAGCAGATACCAAGGGCCAGGCACTTAGACATCACACCTACAGACAGGGACACACATTTGTTTCCCCCCCTAGAGTCTTACTTCGCCATTGTATAGTTCAAGTAAACATTAAAACACCTACCCGCTTATCTCTACCAGACCCGTGCTGTGTGGCCTTAAAGGCTTACCTATGTCAACCAACAAGGTAAAAAGTAATCCGGGGTTGCAGGAAATTGGATGGTCCAGATGCTCAAACAAAGCCTAGCTTCCTAAAAGCAGACAGTGTTTGGACAGTGAATAGTTATGGCAAATACAGCAAAATGGAGAGTGATTTTAAGTTCTCTGTAGGATTTGGAGATAACAGAGGAAAACACACATTGGTGAATCTGTCAAGCCAACCCAAACAGTATGAACCATTGAAAGAGAACTGATTTAAAACACACTTATCTAATATTAAAGTAGCAATAGGTAATTTGAAGAGAAAGATATACTTGTTCAAATTATCCTCCATGGCTCGTAACTACCTCGCTTTGTGCCCTCAGAGTTTATCAGTGTTGTAGAAGGCATTTATTGACTTTTATTTTCCCTTCTGTTGCCAAAGCACACCAAGGTTAATGCAGTTACTCAGCACCTCTGATGCAGCCAGGAGAACATTTGACTTTAAAACATACACACTTTAACAAAGCAAATATAACACTGCTAAAGGAAATAGTGACAAGAATTGTTTTCAAAGTGTCACAGTAAATGACGATAACAACTCTGCTCTTTACTACCTGTAAGGGCAAAAATTAACAAGGAGCTGAGCATCTGCAGAAATCAAATGAGTTCAGCATGGAATTAAACGCCACTCCACAGAAAGCCATTAACAAGTTGTTGAAGTGGGATCTCACAAAATTGATAAATACTGATCTATGAGTCCTTTTATTGGAAGACACGGCCCTCCTCAGGTTGCCATGTGAATTCCTCAAACTACTTGTCTGTTTTCTCTGTGTCACATCTGAGACCCGAACCACAGCAACCTTTGCAGGTAGTCCCTACGCTGCATGAGTCTGCGGGGGGAAAAAGAAGAAAAAAAGGCACCCGCGACAAAAGAAACTCAACAAACCAAACCAACAAACGCCTCCACCCCCCTTCCATGAAAGAGAGCAACTCCTTTAAACAAACCTGGCACCTTTCTCAATATTACGATATTAATTTAGGAAGTTAATCCCCCCTTTACAGTCAAGACAGAGTGTGCGCTTTCCCATAAGGAGAACTGATGCACTGAGATTGGTTTATTTGCCCACCATCCTAGACCCGATTCACTTGCATACAGCCTGTTCAGGTGAATTACAGGATTCCACTCACTAATTTTCCAGTCTCCACGCAAATAAAATGCATCAGGTTTTCTTAACACATGTGCTACAGACATTGTAAACGTGCACAACTGATAAACTTCATCAACTACAAACTTATTCTTAAAAGCTAAGGTAGCCTGGGGTAGATGGCTTTCCACTGAAGTTTAACACTTTTTTCTTGTTAAAAAAGAAAACCTTCTTTAGCACAAGTCACAGCTATTTCTTGCACATGAAAACATGATTTCAAATATACTGCAGCTCTTCATGGAAATCCCAGGGTAGGAGGAGCTGCAAATCAATTTTTTTTTTTATCCCACATATTTAATTCAAATAAATTTTGTGCCATCGGACTTATCTTAATCCAGCATAAGACTTGCTTTATCTTTTAGCTTCATTTTTTTCATTCTAGCTTTTCATTTTTAAAGCTGACTTTATAATCTACTTTATTATTGCTCTTATTAGACAAGACAATTTTATTCCCAGGTGCAGGTAATTTCTTACAATCTGCTTTTGTATTTCTGGGCCCCCAGTTCCTGATGCAATACAGTGAGCTCAAAAGGCAGACATACAGTCTAGTAAAACAAAATATCCTGATATTGCCAAGACAGACATGTTCTAAACTAAATATTGTTGTTGTACTATGCCTAGTGTAAACCACTACATTCCAGCAAATATTGATACATATCCATTTGCCTGATTTAGGTGAAAGATTCTCATACAAGCTTATTTCCTTTGTTTGCTAATACACTGAAACATGAAAAATATTTAAGCTTATTCCCAGATGAATAATATGAAATATCTAGGTTATTCACCTGCATGCTATTCCTTAATTACATAGCTCTTGGTACTCCCACTGAAAGAATACATTCCATTATAAACCAATGAATAATCTGCCGAAATACCATACACTGATGAACTCCAGTGAAAAGGTTTTCCAATACGATTCAAGCTTTAATTTAAAACTAACCGAGATCAGAATAATGTGTAGAGACAGGGATACACACTAAGAAGAGGAAAAGCCAAATCTATATTCTACAATATGGCTCTCTGTTTACAGATGATGACGTATGTATTTTTGGTCTAAATACTCTCACACTATAAAATGGAGTGTGCCATTAAGTTATCAATGTCACCAATGTTTTTTTGTTTTGTTTTGTTTGTTTGTTTTGGTTTTTTTTTGTTTTGTGGGGTTTTTTTGTTTGTTTTGGTTTTGTTTTGTTTTTTTAATATTCAGTACTTTTTAATACCTAGTTAACATAGACTAACCATAATTACAATACGAAATGATCAAATGGTTAACTGAAAGCAAAGTGTAAGGGTAGTATCTAAACAAAGTACTTGTAAAAAGTGAACTGACAAGAAGGTGTTTATTCGTACAACTATTAACATTTCAGAGGTCTTACTACACCACCAACAAGCATCTATGAACAACCGATCTGCTCCAAGGACACAAAAAAGCTCAGGTGAGAGAAATTTCCCACTCAACTCTTTATGCATCAGGTTTTTTTTTTTAACATGACACCACTCACATCTGTGAAGCTATACTATCACATCATAAGCAAAAGAATAATCAAGATACTGATCACTAGCGGAAATGGAACACAGTCAGAATCTTAAATCCAACCATTAATCTCCTAAAATTTAAAGGTTGCTCCTGAACTCTTTGATCCAAAGCTATTCTTGTAACGTTTTTGGTGCAGTTCAAAGTCAAAGAAGGATAAGACCTATTTTCCAGATGTACTTCAAAGTTAGCCCAGGCTGGCTGAAATCTCAGGAGATCAGTGCTTCTTTTTCTTTTCCCTTTTTAATCAGTATGATGATAATTTCAGTCTCTCATGTTTAACAGATTCTTTCAGTGCAGTTGTCAGCCACTTTTTTTTTTTTAAATTTTAAATATTCTTCTCACATGGAACAAACTTTTCTTTTAGCGTCCTTGAATTCAACAGGTCCAGAACACCTAAAGAGCACGTGTGTTTTCACCTTGAATTTGCCTTCCTATTAATGCATCTGTATTTTGCTGTAAGAAACATCTGGGGCAACTTTGGGCAGCCTTTCAAAAATACGATAGTCCATATGGCAGACCAAATGCCAGGAGAGAAAAATTAATTCTCTCGTTATTGCCATTTAGTTTCACTTGTAGTTAAAAGAGAAAGTAACAAAAGGTGTTTCTACAGCCAGCAGCCTGATCTGCTGATCTTGTGGGCCTCCGAGCCAGAAAACACAAGAACAGCCCTCTTCTTGGCCTAATCACCTTATATTGATGAAGGGCTACAAAAATAGTATCCTCTTAAGAAAACCAGGATGGACAACCAAGCCCAGTAATTACGATTACAACCCATATTCTTTAAAAAGAAACTAAAGTCTAAACTACATGATATACTGAATTAAAAAACCAACTACCACTAGGCCTCTATTGCAAAAGGATGAGCACATGCAGGTCTGGAATGCAACTTACATATTTTGCACAGAAAAATCAGAAAAAAAGCTCAGAAAAAAAAAGCTCAAAAAACTCGTAAGCAGGGACAGGAGCCCACGTCTTTCCACCTGCAAATGAGCATCCTCACAACTAGCCATGTTTTCTCCTAGGTTGAGGGCATTCTTTGCTTGTAACAGTCAATTCTGCTCTGAGAATATATTTCATTTCACTAAAAATCTTACCACACTACATGAGCATCACATGTTTTAATTGATATACCAAAGCAAACCTAGATAGTAATAACCCCCACCATCACCATTTACTTAACTCACTGAAATAGTAGGTTACACTGAAAGAATGTAACACAACTTGCTATTTTTTTTTTAATTAATAATGATTCTGAACCATTACATTCAAACTGAATGTGCACAAAATAGAAAAATCAGTTTTGTTCACATTTGTAAGTTACGGGTGCATAGTATATTATATCACAGTAACACCCTACGTACAGACTAGAGAAAAACATTTTACTGAGAGCGGTAATCCTGGGAAGGGTAAGCAGCTCATAGACACTAGCTTTCTCCATTGTGAGAATTGCTAGGTGAAAGTTATAACCATAACCAGATCTAGGTAAATTCTCTGGGTAAGGAGACATGGTGAGACCATATCAGACAGCCTTGAACAAGGAGCTACGTAAGACAAACCACTGTAGGAACTCCCGTGCTCAGAAACATGCTTGAGGCCTAATTCTGCCATTAGTCCCTTTTATGAGAGGGGATTAAGAAGTAGCTGCTGATATACCTCGGTTAAAGATGAAAAAGCTTGGAAAAGACAGTCAAGTTTCCCTATGGTGCTCAGAGCAGGGAATTAAAAAAAAAAAAAAGGGGGGGAGGGAATTGCATTAAAAGATGGAACTTTCCCCAGCCCAGAAAAACATAATAGCAAACATGCAGGAATCATCTGAGCTCTAAGTAGTTTCCTATGAGCAAAGAGAAAGGGTGAAAGCAGATTCCCCTAATACAATCATGCCAATCAAATTCCCACTTCACCTTAAAGCAGCAAGAATTTAGTGTTTCTTTATTGACTATCAAGGCAGTGAAATTTCATCTCGATCTCCTCTCAAGTTTCACTCTTACTTGCTGTAAATATGTTCCTACATCAAGCAAGCACTGGTAAAATAACATAATGCTACTCAGCTACTGCACTTCTCAGAGTATGCTTCTAAGACTTATTAGAATAGTATTTGTGCCATTGGCATAGCTGTGTCCCTCACTAGAGGCAACCACCTACATGATCATTTTTTTGTGGAAGCAGAAGTTTTAATGTTTATGGTATTTTATGCAAGACATTTCGTAGTTATAGAATGCAATCAGTAGACTTATTTCCTTAAAAGGCTTTATAAACATTGTATATGCCTCAGAAGAAATCATGCTGTATCTTGTGTCACATTTTTATGTAGCATTATGGTAACAACTGTTTAATACCCCTAAAAAAAAAACCACTAAATATCCTCAACACAATTTAAAAGTTATAAATTCCAGTACTACGGAAAAAACATTGGTATTTGAACTGCACAGATAACGTAACTGATTTTTCAGCAGATTCCCAAAATGACATATAGAACAAGATGAAAGCATAGATCTTGATTGGATTACTACTTTCACCGACCTTTCAACCTTCCTGAATTTCTTTGTGGCTTTATTAAAGGGCTTTTCTTCCCAGGCTTCAACCACAGACTTAACAGGTGCAACATTAATTGAAATTCTGGTGTGCAACCTCCAGCTAGCCAGTCCTACTGATTCGTTTGTCAGTCTCGCCCTCCTGCTGAACCCAAGCAAGCCCACCCATTCAGGACTATCCGTAGGGCATGGGAAATCAAAGCATCAGGTCAGGAGTGAACCCTCTTTCTTCAAGCAAATCTCTGAGGAAAAAGGCTCCACATGCTGACTCAGTACCAGGGCTTTGCTTCAGGAAGGCAGCAGCTGATCTGGAGAACACTTCCATCAGCAGGAACTACGGATCTGCTCCCATTTTGCTTTTCCCTTTTCAAATTCCTCCCTCATGTCTCTCATCTCTCTCAGGCTTATCGAGGCACGACTGACCATGCTCGCCCCTCCTATTAACCCCATTAGAGACCTACAAAAGACAGACCCAGGTTCACCTGCCCGAAACAGCAAAATAACTGGAAGCGAATTCAGAAGCACAAACAAGGAAAAGGCTCTGCATCGTGACAGCGGGCTGCCATCCGTGAGCAGCGCAGAGTCCAGAGCATCCTTCAGAAGGCAGTGGGGGCCAGCTGAAAATCAACTCTGTTTCTTCACAATTTAAGTACAGGTCATCCTCAAGCAACCAGCCTGAAAGTCATGGTAGGCACCTAATCAAGCCAGAAATTGCTCCCCTGGTGTCAGCTCAGATGGAGAAAAAAGAAACTGCATGTCATCAACCCAAATAGCTAGCTGGAGTTACATTTCTGCACGATGGCAACTTTCAAGTAACACACAAACAGAACAGCATGGGTCCAAAAATTTTGCCCTGTAGGATTTCTCAGAGGACTTTGACACGACTAGGAGAAAATCCCATCCGTAAAATTATGTTTACTGCATGAAATAAAGTTAGTATGAGAGACTTCATGCATCCTCCAGATACTGAAAAGGGTATTGAGAACAACTTTGCTGAAGAAATAAAGGAAAACCAGTTGTAGTGAAGGAGATGTTATGAACTAACACTTACACATTAATCGTTAACACACTGAAGACACATTGAGCTCTGGAAATGTCGGAATCTCAAATTAAACACTTTTGAAACTACCTTAATACTGTTCAGTGTACTGTAACAGTCAAAAGAGTAATACGCTGCTATTTTACACAAGAAAGGGAATAGGATAAGGTGAAAGATAGCATAAAGTCATCACAGAAATCAAATTTATGCTCAAGTGGTATATTTTGTTCACTTGAAGATTCTTCATTTCAAAAGGAACAGATGATAGCTGATTAATTCAGACAGGTGATAGATGTGATTAGGAGTGCTCAGTCTCTACACCCAAGTGATAGGGCAGGGAAGAGATTCTCGAAGAAATATAATAAGCTGACAGAAAATACAATTTATGAATTTCTATTCATCTTTTCTTGCAAAAGATGACCACTCAGACAAGTAAAAAAAGGAAAATTCAAAACTCTTATTTATCATCCCTTCTTCCCTACATCGGGCAATTAGTCTGTGAACTTTGTTGCTACAAGTTTATGACAACTGCAGAAAAAAATAAGCGGTCAAAGTAATTTTTTGTAATCAGTCAGGAGTAATGACAAACACATCAACCAGCAACTATTGATGTCAGCTTTGTCAGTTCATGAGTTTAGGGAAGAAAGTTTCTTCTGCCTTTTCAAGGAATGTTTTTGAACGCTTTTTCCTGTTTCATTTTTGCTTTTCTTTCTCTCTCATCTTCTTTTTAAGTCAGTATGTGGAGAGGACAAATTCAAACACTCCGTTAAGAAGCCAAAACATGATAAAGGATGTTGTTAAGTTTACTGTCTTCCCAAACTGTTTTTTTTAACACATATATACACACACTGGATTTAGTGATTATAGACTTAGCAACAGTTTCCACCAGTATTAAGTTTATGGGGGGAGGCAGGATACCTTTTTTTACGGAGAGCATTTCATTTACTACACAATTATAACTTTACAGTGGCCACTGAATGTAAAGGAGAAGATTTTATTTTGCCATGAAGCATGCTTACCATAAACACACTCTTTTTGCACATATCCCTTTTCCCCCAGGGATAATAATTTCTTCAAGCATCTCTTTAAAGCAGAGATCCATCCCTGGATAGAAGTCATTCTGTTACAAGATGGAATCTAGAAAATAAAGCAATGAAGATGAATTTTTAAAACAACTAGATTGCACTTTTAGTAAAGAAAAGATTTCATTTACACCTATTGAGTTGTTTAATCTCGAACACATCTTGCTCTCTCTCTTCAGAAGAGCATGCTCCACTCCAACATCTCACTACAATGTATTATCAAATTACCCATCTTATTTCAGTTCAACTGTTTCTCAATTGAAACTGATTATCTACATTTCCCTACATTTTGATTTTCTTTTTCTTTTTTTTGGCTCATTACTCCTCTAGTTCGTATATGAAATCAGTCTTCCTCTTAAACTGGGAATTATCTCTGCTTCCCAGAGAGGTCAGAGTGCTCAGCCTGTCGCGAACTTTATACGAACTACACAAAATAAGACCATACAAAATGAAGCAGCAGGCTTTAAAACATAAACATACCTGTATACATTATTTAAGGTCAAAAGTAACAAAGGTATTTTAAATATTAACAACTGTGAGAGGAAACTGAATAATCAGCTGACAAGAAAGCAGCCAGTTTGACACACAAACAGGCTCAGATTACGCTGATCACAGTGATGGACCTTCTGGAATTTAGGCGGGTGGGTAGGCTATTAAACTGGGGCTCCTGCAAGCCTGGTTTTCCACGAGACTACTCTGCTGCCCAGCAATGAGCAGAACAAAACAAAAAGTCACAAAGCCAGCCTCAGAGCAGCATGTTCCTGCACACTTTAAAGCGTTATAACCTAGAAGTTGGCCCTAATAGTAACCTTCCTAGCCTAAAAGCAGAATTGGTGGAGATGAAGCATGTACTTCCGGAATTGTATACCATACATTGGCTGAATAAAACCAAGAAGGTATCCAGACACCTCGTTTCCCTATTTGACTTTAAAATAGTCATTAAAATAGGGATACCTGGGTACCCAGCGTTACATCATTGGGCACACTTAGAATCATGAACCGCCTAGGTTGGAATTGACCTTTAAGATTATTGAGTCCAACCATCAACCTAAAACTGCCTAAACCGCCACTAAACCATGTCCCTAAGCATCATGTCTACCTGTCTTTCAAATACCTCCAGGGATGGTGATTCCACCACTTCCCCGGGCAGCCTGTTCCGATGTTTGATAACCCTTTAAAACCAGCAAGATCTAACCAGGTTGTGTGGAAGACAGATTAAAACCTAAGGACAAGGCAGAGGGAGTTCAGTATCTGCCCTTTGGATACAAAAGGATGCCATGTGCAGGTACAGGAAAAGACGGGACCACACTGACACATGCTAAAAGGGCTACGGTGATTACCACTGAATAAACAAAAAAAGAAAAGACCAACCTAGAACCCCAGACAAATTTTCTCAGCTTTGGTACCCGCTAGGCTACAGACTTGGGATTCTTCTTCAAGACAACCTAATGATGTTAAAGCAGATCGGTAGGCAGACACAGCCCACATGTACCATCAAGTCACAGCTTTTTAGAGTTCCCATCAAGCTCAACCCAAGGACATATGACAGTCATTCATTATTTCCAAATATGTAACTCTGCATATGATCAACATGATCAAATAGCTCTGTTTCCCCTCCCGCTCACAAAGATTTACCATTACCCAAGTAACTTGTGTTTACAGACTTTTTCCAATAATGAATTTGTTTTTATTCCACTTCATTGGTATGATTTCTGATTTATAAGTACATTTTGAGCGCCATCAATTACTATTTTCCATCCATTTAATAGGCAGTAGCTGACTGTACGTTTGCTTATTTTCTTGGCTAAAATGCCAGATGGTAGCAAGTCAAATGCTCTAAATACTTCCACTGCATTAATAACACATTTGGTTTGCAACTGTAGTGTTATCTCATCAGAAGTGATAAAGTTAATTTAAGAAAATCTATTGTCTATAAATGCATGCCAATTGGCAGTAATTATCTTATAACTTCTTTTAATTTTGTATTAATTGAGTCTTGTATCAGGCTCTTCATTATCTTGCCTGGATTAATATTGGTCTGACAAGCCTATAATTATCCTGGTCATTGAATTTACCCATATTAAATACAGCACGGTATTATCTTATTTGCAATCCTCTGGAACATATCTAATATTCTGAGACCTTTTGAAAAATCAAAATTCTATTAATTTCTTCCTACTGTATATTTAATTGTCCAGTAAGTATTCACAATTCAACTTGCAAGTCGTCATCTTTATTTTTATAGGTAGATATAGATATGTATAAAACCCCACACACACCTTAATTATTTCTTGTAGTGAGATACTCCTCCCTCCCTCCCCCGCCCCATTTTAATAGTTGCTAGTTTCATTTTCTCTTTATTATTTGTATTATTCTCACATAAAAGTAGAACTACTTTGGCCACTTTTCAGTAAACACCACAAGCTACTGCCTTTACATGTTTTTACTCTAAATTAGCAAAACACTTGCGCTTATGCACTGTTTCAATCACACAATGCAAGAAATTAAGCTCATTAGTTTTCTTTTCAAGAACTATAAGTATATTTAAAGGTTACCAAAAAAAAAAAAAATCAGTTCTGCAGTTAACTTGCTTCCTTGAAAATGAGCCCATCTAATTGGGCTTTGGTACAGCAAGAAGTCACAACCTTAAGTTACTTAAGTTTCCCCTGCTATCTGTACAAAACTATATGAGAAAAAAAGAGAAACATTTCCTTTCAAATTCTCACAGAAACTTTTTTTGCATTCCTTTTCAACAAGAGATAAAAGTCTTTCATTAGCCAGATTAGATCAAGAACTGTTTTAAATTATTGTTGAAATTTTGATAAGAAGCTGTGAACATGTATCTTAATTGCTTTGAATCTAAGTGTTAACAAATAATCATACCCCATTCTTAGAGCAGAAAAAGAGAAAAAAGGTTTAAGAAATACTCAGGCATTATCCTACTGGTTTTTAAACTAGCTACAGTTATAAACTATGATTTTGGTCTAGCTTAATTTAGACTGATTCCTAACTGAGCTTACCAGGATACTAACCTAAATACATCAGTAAGCAATTATTAAAGGAGATCCTTCTGCCTTTGCAGTCAAAGTTAGAAATAACAAAGAGAATTTGCTCTGTGAGAAGAGAGCAAAGCAAAGCAGAAAAAAAACTTTCAAAATTTTTCCGAATTAAGAAGTTAACTTTACTGTCAAATGCATCAAACTAATGAACTTGAAACCAAAGGCTAGTATATTTGAACACACAATATCCCATTTACCTAGCATAGACAATTCCACGCATCACAGCATAAGCCCTAGATCCCTGTCTTAAGGCATTTTATCTCACTTTCATTACTTTCTATTTAATATGAACCGAGTTCACTTATTTAGGAGGCAGTTCACATTTCTTCCATTTTTGCTATATTCTTTTTATAGGTTTGCTTAGAGACAGACTATTGTCTAACAAAACTCTTCTCAATATCCCAGAAGCCCAGGCTCTCCACTGCAAAACACTGTTTACAAAATGTTTTTGGCACACTGAAAGAATTAGAGGTTCTCATTTAAATTTTATGACACACAAGCCAGAAGCAGCATTAAAATTTTTAGGTCTAGAAGGGACATCCAAATGCCATCACAAATTCTAATCATATGCTGCTGGGACATCTAGTCTTGTAAGCATAAGTGTCTTTTGGCAAGGAGAAAATCCTTTGAGTAAACATCACATAGCATAATTGGCATTGGCAATTGGAGGGTCACATTTCATCTCCTCTCACTGCCTTGCTTACCTTTACCTAGGTCCTGTGAATAATGCAGATACACCTTTGCCTCCTGACCGCACAAGAGAACACGGAGAACAAAAAGACTCCCGTACACAAAGATTGGTCGATCAGAAACTACATCCAAGTGTGTAACCAGCTAGGAAAATTTTAATATGAAATACACACCTGCTGGAACTTAGAGATGCCGCTAGGTCTTGGTTCAGGGAAGCACTTAAGCAAGTGCTCAACACCAGCCACATCTCAGAACAGTTGTATTTCAGCATCTTTAACACATACAGACTTCAAAGCAGCACATCCTGACACACACACACACAGCATTGCGCAGACATCTAGCAAAACACATTTTAATTTCAGCACATGGGCTAATACTGGCAATAAGATTAGACACATGGACATACCGAAACAATCAACAGGCACCTGCATCCTCAGGACCTCCCAGCTCATGTGCAGGTCTCGGCTGGTGCATTTCCCTTGTGTGTCATGTTTGGAGGACCAGGAGCTACAGCCTGAGAGGAGCACCACTCCTGTCATCGTACAGGTCGAGGACCAGCTCTTTGGTGCTACTGTTTTTAAGTCGCTTCTGAATTTCCTCCCCAGCAAAGTGTTTTTCACTGCCGTTCAGCCACCATCACCAAGAAAAAAGTATTCACTTTCTATTTTACTGCTACTTTTAACTGAAATAAGATCAGCCTTTACTCTCAATTTTTTTTTTTTTTTTTTACCCTTAACTCATCTGGACAACATGGGAAGGTTTTTTTCTGCAACATGAATCAAAGCTAATATTAACCGTTACCTTTTCCTTCAGTAGCCTGAACTCCCTTCTTCATGGATTTTAACTTAGCATTTGCATGAAAAACTTCTGTCACTTCTCTACTAATGTATACCAAAACGCCCATCGTATGTTACTCAAGGACGGCAAGAATTAAGCATGCATTTTGCTTATTTCTGTGAAGATTCCACAGTAGTACCTAATCCAAGTACTCCCTGCAACATAAGAAAACCCTAAACGCAGTGTTAACACATTATTTCTTTTACCCCACACCTCAGTCTGCTGTGTTTTTCTCAAATCCTGGGGTCCAACCTCATGTGATTACATAAATTCAAGCTGATTTATTTTTGTGTGCCTTTTTTTTTTCCATATATATATTTACAGTTCCATGATAACCAAAGAAGTTTTCAAAACTCTATTCAGATGTTCCCAAACACTCATCTGTATACATACAAAGACTTTCAAATGATCTGTTAAATCACCTGAAAAACACTAAGGTGAAATTCATAACCAGGAGGCCTGAAAAGGAAGAAGAACATAGATTTGTTCTCCTTGAGCACAGCAACCAGCCCCAAAGTTTGATTTTGTCTAGCCAAGGAGAGTTAGATACACACACAGTGACTCAATGTTTAAGAGGAACAGACACCTGAGCCACTGGTAAACACTGAACTTAAATATTTTGGTTTTGCATGCTGGAAACTAGATGTTCTCCAATCACACATGCTGCAGACTAGAAGCTATTACACAGCTACACACGTGACATGGATATCTTACTTAGCACTGCGAAAGTTAAAAATTGTTCCACCTTTCCCCCCCCTCCATGTTTATGGTCTTATCAGAATAAACAACAAGCAAAAAAGTATTTGCTCCTTCTTTCAGGAATAATACTATAATAAAATAACAAGATGCAAGAAAAACTTCTGTGTATTCACATTCTATGTCTTGACTAATATGTACTATGACTCCATTTTACAATGTATAATTTTATAGAGTTCTTCCTATGCAAAAATTGCCTTTTTTTTTTTTTTCTCCTTGTGGTTGATCTCAGATTCATTGCAATTAATTTTGTTACGCATTCCAGTGATTAAAGCTGGAGTCACAAGGTGCTTCTTCAAATTCATTAATGCCAAAGTGCCTCAGGGTTTTGTTCAGCACCAGTAATACTAGGTTTGCCAGGAGCTTAATGGTCAAAAACATTTTCCAGGGTAGCCCAGGGACTTCTTATCAAGAACACTCCATGAGGTGAACCCTTCCTGGTCCTCATTTAGGTCTAGCAGCAATTATAAAGCCATAAAACTAAAACGTCCTTTTTTTTTTTTTGCCTAATATTCATAATACATAAGAGACTGGAAAAGAGCGGGGAGTGTAAAGTCATGAAGGAAAAAAAAAAAATCCTTGTTTGATTTTCTTGCATTACCTGTTCAGGTATACAGGCAAGTCCCTCAGCATACATCTCCAAAAAAATTAACTATAGCTTCAAAAAAAAATACAGTTCTCCTAAATAGAATTTTGAAGTAAAGGAAAAAGGTTAAGTGTCTTCACATCCACTTAGCTTCGGTTTAGCTCTCAGCACAGCAAGCATTCCACCTTAAAAAGAAACACGTGGGGAGAGAAGTAAAACAGCACGATCAAATGTGCATATTTTGTGGCTTGAATAGTGGTGGACAGCCTCATTAATAAATAAATAAATACGTAATTAAGAAGAAAGATATCAATATCACTTCTAGGTTAAGTGAGACTGCCACAAAACATTCCAAAATAGATTTTAAAGCTTCCACTAGGGCGAAGGTAGCTCATATTTTTGCCAAAATGTGAATCTGGACAAAGAAAAGGAAACTGAAGATATCCATTGAAAATGCACTTGAAAAAAAACTTACCGAGAATCACAGTGCTATGAAGCCATTTTCTAATCAAGTGCTACATTTACTTGAGCCCGTTTTGAAACCTCACCTAAAGCTACTGTGAGGAAAGCCTTGATTTTTGTAGTAAGTATGGGGACAATGTGCAAACACAACATAAAACATTTGATAATCTGACCACCCTGCCAGGATGACAGCACTTCCATCATCGCACCTATGAGAAAATTCTTCCAGGAGCACATATCATCTTGACACTGTTACACTAGAGCCAGTGCATTTTCTCACATGCACAGAGATAAGCAGTGACTTGAAAACTGCTGTGCATGATCGGTGGCACGGCGAGTGATCTGCATATGCAGATATGAAGGGCATGACTACCCCTCAAAGCCTGTTAACGCACCGATTTATACGAGTGTAGCTCTACAGTGAGCAGAGCACTGCCAATTGAGAAAAGCTGGGGAACGAATCCCAGATCTGCACGGTTCTCCTTGCCAGTTCACAGCAGCCTGCAGCCTTTATTTCTGTAAGCAGTAATGACAACTGGAGGCATTCAATCCCATGTCATTTTGAGACCATTTATTCCAAGTCTAGTAGCCTGCTGCATTTGCCAAATCAAAATTGACATGAGTTAAAAAAAAAAGTCTGGAGTTTAAGTCACAGATACAACAATCATGTGAAAGAAAATTCAACCATATTTGGTGAAAAATATATATGCAACACTATTTTAAAAGAACCAAGAAAAGCAGAATTCAGTTTAGACCGATGACATAAGGATTAAAGGTCAGTTTAGAGCAGCTAAGGTGTTTGTTGCAGAAGCATTTCTTATGCAATAATAGTCTGAGTACAAAGACATGGGTATCACTGGCCTTGACTATTAGCTTCAGTAGCACATTTCAGTAACAGTTGGTTTTTTTGCAGCATACCGAAAATATGGTCATTCTATGTATATGCAAGAGTGAAGTGACTGCCTTTGGCATCATTACATGCTCTGTTACTGTCAGGTTTAGCAGCACAGAAGGATAATACTTGGAGTTTCAGTCTTTGGATGACATTTACCAATTATTTTCTTGGTACTAAAATAATTGCATGAAGAAATAAAAGAGGAATGGATGGAGAAATGGAGTACACGAGTTGTGTATCTTTTCCACCTTCCCTATTATGTCTCTTATTTTTCTCCTTTTTGAAACAAAAGAAAAAGGATTCCTCTTATACCAAGTCAGAATGAAACTGGCATGAAAATCCCTGCCTAGCTCGTTAGGTCCTGGTACTGAAAATCATATGATTACAGTGGGCTGATCAAGAGATTTCAGTCAACATCCACACCAGCAGGACCAGCATAATGCAAATGACAAAGTTTCCCATAGCCATACATTTTTACTATTAAAAAAAGCTGTCAATAGATACATTATTTTCAACATTTTGGTCTTTGAATCAGTCAGCAAAAGATTTGCAGGAATATATTTTACCTATGGGCTGTTCTCCACAGAAACTGCTTTGGACATGTGTTATTTAATCTGGGCAACAAATGCCTAGTGGGTGACTTAAAACCTCCACTTGCAAGAAGGGTGCACTGGTGCTAGCATGAATTGTCACTGAAACAGCTACTAACTGGCTGTTTCTGAAACTCAAAAAACTGCAACTATTTTTATGTACAAAAATTCGATTAGATACAGTTGTTTAAGAATGAGCCTCTGACATGACAGGGAGATAAATATTCTGTTATTACCTACAATAGGAGCTCAGACCAAGAAAGAAAATCGTAATACTTCTGTACACTTTCTCCCTCCACCTTCAAAGCAGGCTGGGTTAGGGAGGTTCTTGATTTTACTCTAAGTAGAAAATCTCTTCAGAAATTAGGCTGATTTCAAGGTTAGCAGCCTTTTCTCTGCAGGTTGCACCTGAGGAGCTGGCACAGATCAAGTGATTTGCCAATGTCTCGAAAGGGGGGGGAAAAAAAAAAAAAAAAAAGGAATCTNAAAAAAAAAAAAAAGAGAGATCTCTGTCTGAGCCAGGCCATTGCGCCCAGATCTCTCCAGACCTACTTCAGTTCCCAGCTTGCCAGGCCAGCTTTTCTACCTAATCAATCAAGCTAGTCAGAAAATCCATAGAAGGAAAACATTTACTGAAAGGAGAGTGCTGAAGTGCTGAAGACAGACTCGCAGCCCCTTCATTTCAGTTTGTAAGGATCAGAGCCCCCAGCACAAACCACGTACAGGAGCAATCTGGTAGGACTCTGACAGATTGGCTCAGGTAGGGCTCCAACAGATGTTTTGCACCCCTGCAGACTGCGTTTGCTATCATGTCTCAACCCAAAGTCAGACCTTTCCTCAACCGAATGCTGCTGGAAAGCCTTGCCTTCCCTTTAACGCCCTCTGCTTTGAATGAGTTGCTCAAACTCCGATCTCCAAAAACATTTAAATTAGACTAAACATTCAAATGTGGAGATCAGCCAGACCTCCTGTCCAGTCCTACTGAAGAATTAACCCCTTCTGAAATTCGCCACTTTAAGTCATTTAGACACAGAATTAATAAAAAAACTTCATACTTACTATTGACCTGCACGACTCCTAAGTGACCTGTCATCTATGCCCACTGTAAATCAATAACTTCTATCCTTTTGCTTTCATCCTTAAAGCAGTTGAGCCATTCCAACATTTTTTGCTCACATCAAATGTCAAAATGACTAGTGATTTAGTTCAAACACTTTTCCAGACTTTGTAGGCTCTCTGTTCCTCCTCCTTTGTGACACTTCAGTACTTTTTCTTCCCCATACATGTAAAAACAACGTCTATACAGTACAGATAAGTTATCTCCCATTTTCTCCCTCAGTATGCCAATTGCTCCCTCTCTATATATAAAAATCTGAAATTTTATTTTTTATACATACACCATATGTATGTATATATGGATGGATGGACTTTTAAACATGGATTTAAAATTATTTATGTAATAGGTAATATTCATGCATACTATTATATTAATATTGAAATATTACATTTTTTTTATATATTATAGTATAGTCCATTCATACCTCTAGAACCTACTTTATACTTCAAAGTATTACAACTGCTGTTCTGTATTTGGTGCTCTGGAATTTCACCGGTTCTGTAACTGTCACCATCCCCCAAAATGCATTTGTATTTCTTTCAGTACCTCACTCCATTTAAGGAATATGCGCAACTTAAAACATACGGGTTTTCCAAGCTATCAAACAATATATATACTAAAGCATCTTAAAAAAAGTTATTTGCCTGTATCAGCTGTTTTTGTCTCCAAAATGATAAATTACAATCTTCAAATTCCATGCTGAGTCAAATACATTTTGATCCACTGCAGTATTCTCTTTTTCTGTCCTTATACACTGAACTTCTTCAGCACCACTCTCACACACATAGTTACGTTTGTGTTTAAAATGTATGGGAAACTGCAAATTAATAACATCCTCATTCATTATGCTTCAGTAGATTCAATTGGGGTATAATATGCTGTTGGAGAGCAGTGGCTCCCAGAAAGCATGCTCTTGGCTTACACACAGGCATGGCCTCACCAAACACTGAGGGCCCTTCACAACTACCCTTCACTTTGGCCAAATGAGAAAACAGCAAAACACTCATTTGTTACCCAAAATAAGCCTACCTGCACTAACAATAAAATGCAACATAGAACTGGAAGTACCAAACCAGAATTCAAGCACAAAGCAGAGTTACGCTTGCCTGCGCTTCCAGAGCGGTTATAAGGAGCTGAAGAGGCTCCACAACGTGAACACCCCCAGAGGGGCATTAGGAATATAAAGCTGTGAGAAAGCCAGGAGAGACTCCTGCCAGGGGATCGGTAAGTTTTTAAACAAGAGTTGATGGCTTTCAGGTCAGCTAAATCATAGATGTTTACATTCTTTGGATAAGGAGTGTAAAAAGCACCAGCCTTCGTCACCAAATTCTCCTCCCAACAGAAACAACCTGGAACAAACGAAAACATCACTAATTTCTCAGACTGATTAGTGTTATACCACACAAGACAGCTGAAAAACACATTTGCCTTCAAATCCATCCCTCATCCATGTCTCCACACGCAAACTGTTAAACAAAACTAATGTTTCTAAGACCAGGTTTAACAGACACAGTACATGACTTTGATTACAGCATACATTAGACTTCGACAACTAACTCTTACAAGCAGTCTGAGAGCTGATTGCAAACTGAAGGCATAAAACCAAAATCGGGTCCTTCACCTAAAGCGCCAAGGGAAAAGAATCAATACACACAAAATACCTACAGAAGTGTAGGTACAAGTGTTTCACACCAACATGAAAACCCTATTTAAATGAAAATAAAAATACAAGGTATGAAGAGGGTTTTAAAATATTTCCAGAAAAGCTAATCAACTGTAGTGTTTCCTCTTTCCTTATTAAAGATACCCATGGTTTTTGTAAGCCCAAGTGATTATTTTGAAGCAAACAGCACAAACATAGTTTAACAGCCTTTAGAGTTAGAAGTAATCTTTCCTACTCTTTTTTCTCCTTCAAGGTAAAGAACAAACCTCTGAGCTGTCTGCAGACCTTCAAGGATTTTGCACGCTTAAACCTTTAGCAAGAATATCCATAAGAAAGATGTCACCACATTTCAAAATAAGAATGCTTTAGTGGCATTTTTGTAGCACAGCTACTACATCAAGGCAGTTATCAAAAAATACAATATGGACAGAAACTTGTCCTGAAGCAAAGCATCCTTTTCTCCAACTAGCTCTGGGACCCCCAACATAAGGAGGACCCGGACCCGTTGGACCAAGTCCAGGGAGAGGCCACAAAGATGATCAGAGGGCTGGAGCACCTCTGCTATGAGGACAGCCTGAGAGACTATTTTGCTAATGACAAATCAACATGTTAAAGCATAGTGGGTCCTGAGAGTTCTTAAGATCCTTGCTCATCATTATTTCAAATCTTACTCCCTCCGCCCCGATTCCAGTTAAGATTCTTTGGATCCTACTCACAGCATGAAGTTCTCACATGAGAAACTCAAGTTTACAATTAATAAGCTATTGGGATTTACCTCTTAAAAAGAGGGGGTTTTGAGATACGTTGGTGAAGCTTACCAATTTTGACTACAAAATTGTTATGTACTAGACATTACCATAATATATACTATACTTGGGATCACACTATCAAAGTAGTTAATAAAAACCAAGTCATTTTGAAGTGTTTCTCCCTAGCAGAAACCCAAGTTATCCACTGAAGTCCAAGATTTCATACAAGTCATAATAATTCACATAAAGAATTGACCTTAGGCAACAAAGTGTAATTAATTAATGCATTGCTGGGTTAGTGCTTATTGGTGATAATTAATTATTCATTTAAAAAATAATTAACACCATCTCTGTTATGAGGTTAAAAATCAGGAGAAAAATACCCACCTTTATAGTTCATTAAAAAGTATCCCTCATCTTTTTGGGGTTCTTTTGGGTTTGGTGGGGGTTTCTTTGCTTTTCAGGGTTTGTTTGTTCCTTTTGTGTTTTTTTGTTGTTTTTTTTTTTTTTTTTTTAGTTTTTTTTTTTTTTTTATTTAATCTTAACTGATGGTGCCCATTCTTCCTTCAGATTCCGTTACGAGACCCTGCAAGTGAGAGGCAGTGCAGCTTGCTTTCCTCAAACTTTAGGAGCAAGAAAACTCTGCAAGAAGTGAGCAAATTGCATAACCCCTTGATTTGCTTTCCAACACTATGTAATTCTCCGCTTATTCAAATATACCCAGTCTACAAGGAGCAAAATTTTTCTTTTACACAGGAAACATCACAGTCTGCAAACAGAATGAGCGGGAGGTCTGGTGCTACTACAAATAAATCACTAATAACAGTAACCAGTATTTCTATAGTCCCAAGGACAAAGAGAAAGAGAGAGGGAGACCGAGCTTTTCAAAATGATTTACATTAAGCTTAGGCAATCAACCCTCTGGGCAGCTTTGCAAAGTGAAGCCTAAAAATTCTTTTTATCTTAATCTTTCTTTAAAATTCTAGCCAGAGGAAGAAATTCAAGGGTACCTTTTCTGTGGAATAATGCCATCATTTATCATCCAGGCTGATATGCAAAGTGACATAGGATATGGAAAATCTCTTCAAAAGATATGGGATAAAATCCTGGACTCCTTGAAGTTTCTAACAAAATTTGCATAAAGATTCATTGGACAAAGTTGCATCAGCGGTCCTTATTTTCAAACACTGTGATTACAACTGCTCAGTTTACAAGGAAGTCTCCTAAAATAGGAATGTGTAATTCTTGCAGCTATTTTTACATGTATTCTTTCTAAGACTCATTTTCTAGAGCATGGATTTTTTTTTTTTTTATTATTTTCCCTCCAAATGAGATAGTCAAGATTTACGTTTTTCAGCAACACACACAACTTCCAACAATAAAGAGCTACATACTTGGTAATTATAAAGTTTGATCAGGTGAAAATAAAATCAATGGTATATAATACTGTAAAATATTATAATGGTGATTAACTCATGTATTGCTCCAACCCACCTGCTTACACCTACTGTGCATATATCAAATGCTATTGGAATTATAGTTTTAGAGGAGCAGGACACAATCTGAATTTTATTAGACCATTAGAGCTAACTTAGCTGTTTATCATCTATCTTGACTACCTGCATACCTGGTGAACACTTTGAATATAATTTGATTATTAAATATAGAGTATTCCACTACAATCCCAAAGACTTATGTATGAAGTTGAATAGAGGCAGGAGAAAGTTAGCACTGGAAAAGGGCACACAAGCTTACCAACGTGCAGGCGTTACACTGAGCGAAGGAAAAGGGCAGATGAGTGACAAGAGCAGAAGGCGCAATGATAAACTACAAGAGAAATGATGAACTGAGCAGATCTTTGATCAAATTCCAAAAGCAAATGAGGAGTGCCCTGCTAGCGCAGCAAGCCACAAGACAGATACGCACAGGGAACAACTTGGGAGAAGGACAATGAATTTTTGCAAAAACTATCAAAAAAAGAGATAGAAGATAAGTGGCTTGTCAAAAGAGGATTAAAAGACAAAATGAGAACTTAATTATCGTCTCATAGGAATAGAGTACTCATGCAAGATAAATAGAGGTAAGATGGATGATAAGAAAGATTCAAGTCTGGAATGTTAGATGCACAGCTGAGCCTCAGAGACTATTAGTTATAAGTGGATGTACCAAGCTGGCCAGAGATGAGTATGACGAACAGCATGATAAAGCTGGCAGAGCTCTGCACTGCTTGCTTTGTAAAGAATGAGCTACAAGCAGTAGTACCATCTGCCAGACAAAGTTGGAGAACATAAGAGGAAAATTTCATAATATTTTTACGCTCTTGTTATTCTTCATGAATCATACACTATAAAACTGGTTGGAGTATGACAAAATATTTCGCTGGAAGTGCAAGCAAAGATTCTGTTAGATGGGAATTGAGAAAATCTTGCTCATAGAAAAAAAAAAAACCACATACATATTACTAATTTTTTTTTTTCTATTTCTTTAAGATCTCACAATAATGATATTGTTACAGAACTAAGAAAAAGAGTAGCTGGTCAACACTCTGAGAATACAGGGATTTCCTCCAAAACTCTGGTAGGCATCTCTTGAGTACCAATTCAGGTGACAGCATTCTGAATTCATCCATGCATTGGCCCACATGGCTGCACTGTTAGTGAGGCAAATCCCAGATCGTCAAATCCCCCGTGAAGGAAGACTGTCAGTCAACTACGAAACCACCTCTCAAAACACAGTCCACGAATTTATTTTACAAAACAATATTTGCAAACTCTAGAGTTAAAGCTTTCTAACAGTTCAATGTCCAAATGGAGATGAGTAACAAGCGGTGTCCCTCAGGGGTCCATATTGGGATCGGTTCTGTTTAACATCTTTATTAATGACATAGCAGGACCCAGTGCACCCTCAGCAAGTTTGCAGACAACATCAAGCTGAGTGGTGCACTTGACAGCTAGAGGGAAGGGTGGCCATTCAGCGGGACCTAGACAAGCTCGAGAAGCATGCCCATATGAACCTCGTGAGGATCAAAAAGGCCAAGTGCAGGGTCCTGCATCTGGGTCGGGGCAACCCCCCCCCTTATCAATATAGGCTGGGGGATGAAGGGATTAAGAGCAGCCCTGAGGACAAGGACTTGGGGATGCTGCTGGATGACAAAAAAATTGGACATGAGCCAACAATGTGCGCTTGCAGCCCAGAAAGCAAATCATATCCTGGACTACAGAAAAAGAAATGTAGCCAGCAGGTCGAGGCAGGTGAATTTGCACAAGTTTAAGACTTCAGAAAAATATTACTTTGTACACTGTAGAGCATGATCCGAGTTAATCTCATGATTTGAGCTAAATTCCCTGAAGAATGCAGCCATTCTAAGCATGCTTTAGCAGCTGCAGGATCTGAGCAGGATTTCACTGCATTTTGCATCCTCTGGGCTGCTATGGGCCACAAGGTCTCTTTGAGATGGCTCTTCTCATGAAGAAATCAGTAAACAGAGGAATCAGTCGTATTTAAGAGACAGATGAGACAAGACCTAAACATTAACCACGTGACTGCGTGAATAGAATGGAGTAAGAGAATCAAATGCAGCAAATGGAAGTTAAGAAATTAATAAAACAAGGATCCACTTAACAAAGAGACTGAGGCTCAAAGCAGTTGTCAGTAGCTGCAGGAAACAAGGACCAGACTGTCCAGAAGACTAAGCCAGTAGTCAAAAAGGGAGATGGGATAGGACATTAACATCTAAATGATGAAAATACTAACATACTTTAATTTGGAGGGCATAGATACTTCATACGAGACATATGATAATATTTTTTATTACTAGAAATTTATATGGTGATGAATATGGTCAAAAGAAAAAACAATGAGCATATGACTGATTAGTCTGGTGGAGGAAGAAAGCCCTTAAATTTAAACAGTAAATAATGCTGCACACGCACACTTAGATTTTTTTGTGAAATATGTATTGCTGAAATCAATAGCTCTATTTTACTAGAAGAAAGAAAACATGCCAAACAGAAAAACCCATATGACCATTTACAACACACTTTTAGCACAACTCAGCATTCAGACAGCAATCAAAACATCTTAAGTTTGCACTCAAATCATTGCGGAGAATGCTGGAAGCTGCTAGCCGAAAATAATAATATAAATTCTTTCCCACTTTCGCTCTCCTCTTTAGCAGTGTGGCACTCATGAAGCTGCTATTTGCTCCATCAGGATTCATTATTATGTACCCAGAGCCTCCCACACAACGATATTGCTATTTGCCACCTCAAAGTAAGCTAATAGCATTTTCAAAATGCAATTAGAACCTTTCAGGAGAAAGCTCAAGCTGTGTTTGGATAATATGAAGTTAACTCTCTACTACATTTCACAGACAGGCACACCAAAGCTAATAAATTCTTCTCATGTCTTCAGATTATTAACACACCTACTGGCAATGTCAAGATGTTAGTTTAAAGAATTTCAAATATGAAACAGTTCAATAATCTGGTTTACGACAGCTGACTGACAAAGCTAATTAACTGCCTGGAGAAGATTCTTTATAAATGAAGCAACTTCTGTCTGAACATATTTCCAGGAAGAACAAAATGTTCATTTTGTCTTTCTCTCTTCTCCCTCATTCTCTCCCTTCTAGCCTTCTCCATCCCATCTAATCTTTGATAAAAGGTTTCTTGATGGTATTTATATATTGCTCTTCCTGTGATTTGGTGGTTTCTTGGTTTCTGTGCCCTTTGCAGCTTCCTGCTGAACACTTCTACTCCTCTCCTCCAGACTTTTTTGTTAAAAGGTATCTTTTCAGGCACTCTACACAGAACACTTTCACATCTCCCCTTGTGTCCTGGGGGACTTTCATGTTTTCATATCTACAAGCTTTCCCCAGCTGTCAGGTGGCTGGTTCACAACAACCACCTGCTTCAGGTATTTTTCTCATTTACAGACCTTCCACCACACACCATTTCCAAAAAGAAGAGATTCTGTTTGTATCCAATTCTAGTTGCACAGAATGAAAACAGTACTTCGGGGTTTGTTTCCCCCCCTCCACTTGACTCACAGAATGTTACAATCTGGGGGAAGGGGGGGAACTTTTATGCAGAGGAAGCTGACACCGAGAGCTCTAGCTATTATTAGCCTTTATTGTAAGCAGGCACTATGCAAGCACAGTATGTTGCTCTGCCAACACTTCTCAATCTTGGCCTGAAAAACATCATTACGCCCATTAGATGGTCTCTTCTTAGTGAGAACCATGTATTTATTATGCTAGATAACGTACCAGTTTTATGAAATGAACATACAGTAGAGCAAATGAAATTACTTATTGCATAATATTTGTTAAAAATTAAGGGCACTGACAGTACTGAGATTAGAAGATACCTGCAAAATCCAAATAAAGCCACCCGCAACAAGAGGAAGCGTTGTTTTATGAAGATGAACAACATCAGACTTTTATTCCCATCAGAATCCAACTCCAAATGTAAGTGTTGCTGCATTTGAGCATTCCAGGCAGAATAATAGCAGCAGGACTGGAAATGCTTATTTTCAGGCTGATGCTAAATGGTGCCTGTGACGCAGACCAGCAGCAGCAGATAAAATTAATCTGGAATTTTTCTTTTTCTTTTGTTATCACAAGTTCATAAAAAAGTATAGATTTTCTTTGCACAAAGCAATTTATTGCCTATATCTTTTTCTAACACCAACAGAACAGACTGAAAATATTAGTGCACCTCATCATAAACATCAAAGCAATGAGGTCTCGGAAGGTTACCAGCAAGACTTGCAGAAATGCTAGTTTCAGGTATCTGATCCTGCTCAATCCTAACAGAATGAGGGAAACCCACCCAGCATCAATCAGGAGATGTCTGTCCTGTGACTTCCTGCCTCATTTGCGCCCTGCCCTTTCCCTTGCTGATCACATACTCAGAAAGGCTCAGATTTTCACAATGAATCATCACTTCGAGCAATTGAGTGGCTTTATGCCCATATTGCAGAAGATCCTTGAGGAAGAGGGGTGGAATAAAAATACTAGAGTGACCAAGCTGCTGAGTATCCTCTCACCTTGATCATTTCTCTTTTAGAGGAATAACTTCGTTGATCCTGTCACTTGGCCCCTCCTAGCTTTGTTGTGGAAAATATATTTACCATCTTCAAAATACCTACCATTCCCACCCTTCAAAATACAGGAGGGACAAATATTAGTCATTTATAGGAGGCTAAATGAGACATGAAAACCAATATTACTGCTGCGAAACTGAGATCCGAGTTATTACTGTTGTGCTTCCCCATTCTGCCCTCCCCAAAAGTCAGAGGTATTCACATATGAAGCTCTACTTAGCCTCAAAACTTAAATTAATCGAATGTGTTAATTTAGAATCAAGCATTTTGAACAGTTGCAATCAAAAATTAGACTGGACTTACTGTTCTCCTTCCTGTTGTCACATAAACCAGATGCAAAGACAATTCTTCAACAGGCTAGCTGGGCATAAGATTTTGGGGAAATAAAGACACATGAACATGTGTTTAAGTATGCATGTATTATTAAAGGATAATTGGTAAATAATCCTTATTAATGAGTATGTCAGGCTTGAGCCAAAGAGTCCAGCTAGATGAGTCATTTTTCCCCATCTCTCTTTAAAACTCACTGATTGTGCTTTGCTTTTAAGGTCTATGCTAGCTAATTAGGGAATTTCAGTAATCTATTTTTAATATGTACCATCTTCTGTTCTTTTTAGTGCAGCCTTAAGATAGACTTTTATCTTTACTGCTGTGCACAGATCATCTGAAAATATAAGTTCTCTACTACATGACAACTCATAATGAGCCTTAATGAAGCTTGGGAACAGCTGTTAAAAACTCCAGTTGAATAGGTTTGCCCAAGCAGCAGTAGCTTAGGATGCTTTTTCTCTCATAGCACTGTTGAGTCATCTGCTCACCATACATATAATGAGAAAAATCAAAAATGAAACACTAAAGCAGCTTAATCCGTTTTCCTTAGACATTTTATTTTAATCAGAGTTTTAATAAGTACATTATGAACCATCATCTCTTAAGCCTTTCACCTTTTTAATTATATTCCTGCTCTGAACATCGAGAAAAGCAAATGTTATTATGCAAATTTTGCTCCGAATTCGTGTCCTTACCAAGAGCATAAGAAACAGAGTTCAAACTCCATTTTTAATTATACTATAGATAAACGAGCTGCAAATTATTAGAAGTTACAATAAGCTCTCATGATTTTACATGTTACCTAAGCTAAAAGTCAAAAGATTATATATTTTGGTTAGGATAAAGGACTTAAAGAACTATGAAGGTTAAACACGATCCAAACAAATTCTGTTACTTCATATTGTTTGTCTTCTTTAATTGACCTTTCATTGCATAGACACTAAGCTACACAGCATACAGGACACTCAAGGGGTTTTCGTACCGCTTTTCTGATTATAAGGATGTGTAGGTTCCCGCCAGCCCTCCAAATTATTTTTTTTAAACATAATTTGCCAATCATTCAATCACAACGGACGGGAGCGGCTCACTGTCATGTGTCAACTGCAAAGCACTACTTCGTGAAACATCAGAATTTTTTTCCTCCACTATCCTTGTTATCTGGTTTTGTTCCAGTAACACCTATAGGCCTAATTCCCACTCTACTAGCCAGGGTACAGCTGCAGCAAAGAGATAGCATAGTTCAAAAGCACATAGCTTAAGTCTAGAGCCAATGGATGAGTAAGAACTCAGATGACAAGAGATAGGAGGAAAAGATAGACGATTGCATTGAACCAGATAAGCAGAATCCACAGAACACCTGATAAACTTTTTCTCTTCTCCTTCCCTCAATCAATGTTTCCCAATAAAAGTTTCAAAAAGCCAACACTGCTTGCCATTGACAACATTTTGAACGATTTGCATCAACCCAGTAGAGCCAAAAACTAGCCATAGGCATTGGGCTTCAGGTCTTTAGTTAATTTAATGTTTCTGAGCTTTGAATGTTTCGTTATGAAATTTTTCAGTTGTTTTGTTGGAATTGCCAAGAAACAGAAGATTCTTAATAGATATGCATATGCTGAGCAACAGGAAGTCTGCCAATGCCCTGGTGCAGTGAAGTTTTACTATCAGCTGCAATGGCACCAGAATTCATTCTTTCTTTCCCTGATTCTGAACTCCAGTATGATGTGACTACTTTGCGGAAAGACTTGGAACTGTTTGCTTGTGGAAAGAGTGTTATTTGCTGAGTTTTTCAAAGTTCCAGTCTTATGGTTCATTACACTAGTGACGCCAACATTTAATTTTTCATGATTGTTTGTTTTGGAGGATACTACACAATTACCACAACACCGCTGACAAATAACAAATATGTAACTGGAAAAAATAGATCTGCACAACTTAGACCTGAAGTTGGCAGCTTATACACTGGCTTCCTTTCAAACTGTAGCTGTCCCAGCCCAGAATAACACTGTTATTCTAAGCTCACTGCAAACAAACAAAATAACGCACTATATCTAATAACTCTCAAACAGAAAAGTAAAGACTAAGGCCATGATTCTTAGTTATAAGGACCTCTATCTGAAGTAGTTGCACTGAAAAGCACGTAAAGCATCTGATTAACAATCTGCTGCAAGACGGTTTGAGATTTGCAAGTTTGTGTAGTGTACAGTGTTATGCACCATAGTCTTCTGCATAAAGCAGAAATCTAAAGCTGCTTTAACTCCTTTATCTTCAGAAGGGAAGAGCAAAAGTAGAATAAGGTTGGGGATTTTGAGGCAGCCCCTTTCTCTGAAACGGCCCTCATAGGTCACATTATCTGCATTCGGTTAGTGAACTCACTCCCAAGAGACACAGAATAAAGGGAGGACGATGGCAACGTTGTATAACTCAAAAGTTCTAATAAGCAAAATTAACAAACATTCTAAATAGTAATGAAAACTATACATGTGAAAATAGCACAGTGTCAGTGAAATTTTAGAACAGCACTTAGAAGGGACATATTATAGATCCAGAGTCATTTACAAATAGGCCTTTCTGTGCATGGGAAATGCCCATGAAAAATACTCTGCACAATTTGAGAAAGATAAAAATTTTTTACATGCTGTAACAGCACAAGACCATAAACCAGCCCCCAAAAAATGGAATTACAAGTTCAGAAGCTGTTTCAGGAGAAAGAAAAAGGAAGAAAAAAAAAAACGCCACAAAACAACAAACCACAAGCCTTCCTAGTTTCACCTAGTAATATACCTAGTCTCAAAGCAAGGTGGCTTTATCAGATCTATCAGGCCATTCATCTAAGATGATACTTGATGCCTTTAAGCATTATTCCCAAAGAAGATATTTAGTCACTCTAAAGAAAATTCCCCCTTTTGCATCATAAGAAAAAAAAAAAACAAACCAACCACGCAGCAGAAACCTACTGGCTCAGAGCCTATTTTGCACAATTTCTCCTTTTCCTTCGCTTATGCAGGAAAGAGTCTGGATATCCTGATATACACATCAGTTATTGGGGAGAGAGGGAAGGGGGGCGGCTGGATGAGAACAAGAGACCAATAAAAGAATTTTTCTGTCAGATTAGATACAGGTTTAGCTGGAGGGCAGGGGATGACCATCTTCCCATAGTTCAGGGACAACTCCATACGCAAGACTGCAGAAATGGCATTGTGGCAGATTCCCAGACAAACTGACTATGCAGCAGAGAGTCAGGTTCCTGGATCAACAGGAGACGTCTTCTTAAGATGTTAGATAGCCCTCTTCCCTTTCTCTGTAAACTTACTCATTTTAGAAAAGAATGGCAATAGGATCTCAGCACAATACACATCAGATGATTTAAATTGCTTCCCAGAGCCAGTCTACACATTACACTACACATTATGACAATGACAATGTACAGCAGATGAGCTAATAAAATTGTGTTTTAGTTGCACCCCATTCCTGGAATCTTGCCTGCGTGTAGTACCTGGTCAAGGTGTTATTTATGCTAAGGAACTGAAGCAATAAGCAATTGCAGATACATAAGATTTTTGCCCACAAACACATAGCTTTTCAACGTCTCTCTCAAGGGGGCTGCATTCTCAGCCATTGTAAACATAAAATGCCATGAAACGTGAAGTCAAACAGTGAGAACGGAAGTGTCTAGTTCTAGTAATTGAGTCTCCCTAATGAAGTTACTGTGTAAAACTCTCAGGGACACACGCTCCATTTTTATTCCTCTAATGTGAATAGTCAAGTTCAGTCTTTGGAGTAAACAAAACATGATTTACTTCAGCAAAGGAAGGTGGAAGTTGATTCTTAAAGAAAAATAAA
>VYZM01011899.1:318665-338574 GCA_013398915.1 Dromas ardeola | reverse complement strand
GGTATATATATTGTATTTTAAATGTATTTTTATATATTATTATATATATTTTAATAGTATATCTACATATATATTTGTGTATATAATATATAGTATTTTATAATGTGTATGTAATTCTATCGAATCGCATATTTTATATATTTATATGTTGTATGTTTTATTCTATACATAATAGATTATAATTATATATAATGTTATATATTATATACACACACACAAAAATATAGTAATTCCTGCTGTTGGGAAAGGCCCCTCCCCACAGCCCCTCGCGCTGCAGGGAAAAGCCCCATCCCTGGCAGATTCTTCCCTGGAAAACCAGCCCATAAGAAACTTGTCTTTTCAGACGAGACCTTTACATCCCGACATCCGCGTCACCCTTCACTTTAAATGGCCGCACGGAGGTTGGACCACACCGCCAAGTCTTTAAACTCTTTTATTCCAGACAGATTCGAGTGTTACGCAAAGTGTCGCGGTCGGTAACTCTATCGAGAAGGTTAAAAAGAGACGGTGCGTGTGGCGGGTGCCCGAGGGTGGCAGGGGTCCATACGCCCGCGGAGGTCCAGCAAAGGGACCGCTGGAAGACGTGCCGGTGCTGGCGGGCGACCCCCCCCGCTGTATCCCAAGGGACTTGCCATTAACGCGGTTATAAGGTGCATTCAGATCAGGTGCCGGAGGGTGACTGCATGAAGAAGGGGCAGCTGAGGGTGCAAAATAAGCCATAAAAAAGGGACAAAAATCCAAAAGTGGATGTTTCCTAAAGCAGCCCGGGGAGATACCTGGGGCTGGGGTATCTACCACCACTAGGACCACTTCAAGCCTCCACTTTCTGCACAAGCGACATCAGGAATGCTCTCAGAGTCAGGCCAGCTTCTTGGGTGAGCTTATTGGTACCCTAAAAAGCTTTGCTCAAAGGCTGTCAGGGTCTTTCCGCAACACGCCGGCAGCCCCCACGCTCCCCCCGCGTGGCTGAAGGGCGTCCCAGGCTCCAGGTCTCCGTCACAGCCCTTCAAGCGGAGCCAACCGAAGCGGAGGGGACACCTACATCTCTCGGCTATGTGGCACCGGTATAACCCTGAGATCTACCAGCATCGCTTGTCCCAGGGTGGCAGGGTCAGGTCATCCCGCATCCCAGCGATGCGCGGCGCTGGCACAGGCAGCAAACGGGGAGACCTGCTGTCCGTCCTGCCAGGATCCGGGCATCTGCCCCACGCCTGGCCACACGCAGGGACGCAGAGCAGAGAAGTGAGCAACAAGCAAAAATGGAAGGAGCTGAGCCCCAAGCTGAAGGGTGGGTTCAGGACATGGGTGACACAACCCTGGGCTTGTCCCCTGGTTGTCTCCTGGCCAGCTCCGGGAGCAGCCAACAGACACGTCTTCCAGGAGGGACTCAAAACTTCTCGCTGGCACCTTTTGCTGCAACCTGGTCCTCATTATTTCTTAATTAACATATCCAAGAAATCAATTAACTGCGACATTTCTAATTAAATACTACAGGAGATGATCATCTCATTATTATTATCTGCTGAGGTGAACAACTTGATGTGTGTGGTGGGTTCTGCGCTCCCCATTTCTTCCACTTCCCCAATTACAGGAAATCAGAAATGCAAATGGTTGGGTTGTTCTCGCAAACCAAAGGCTCCTCTTTGTACATTAGGGAAGTCGAAGAGATTAATTAGCTATTAAGTGAATGTGCTTAATGTTATCATTAGCTGTTGTCTGTAGTCTTTTCTGGCACAATTTGCTGTCCTAATAAACAGTACTAATGTGCTGCCGCTTTCCCAGCTCCATGCTTTTCGTTTCTAATGCTGTAGGAAGAGCTGAGAGTGGCATTTTGGTCCTCGCCGGCGGTCCCACCACGGATGGCAGCAACCATGCTGAGCCGGTGCTGGAACCGCTGCACGAGGGATCCCAACCTTGAGCTGCCTGCAAGTGAAATGGTCTTTTAAGATCCACAAGGGTCAGGTTTGTGTCTGCTGAGCCTTTCTGCTGCTTTTAAATAAAAATGCATCTCAGCACCCCCTGCGTTGGCATGGCGGCTCAAAACTTGAACTGCATCAGCTGGCTTCAGTGTCCCAGCGCAGGGACACCGTGGTCTCACGTTCCGCAAGAGTTGGGACCATGGGGCCACCAAAACATGCTGCTCATACGTGCACCTTGTCCTGCTCACCATCCAAGAGGGCAAGCCAGGTCACGGTGAGCGGAAGGGAAGCAGAGATGGGTCTGCACCATCCTGACTGCCTGGATGAAGGGGATGCACGTGGTTTTGGGAGATCTGTGGTCAAGTCCTCAAGTCTCCAACCTCTTGAGCACTGCTGCTGCAGGTGCTATTTCCCAACACACGACCTGCGGATGCGGATGCTTTCAGAAGAGGTTAGAAAAGGGAACTGGACACCACGAGGTGGTGGCTGTCCCTTCCCAGCTCCAAGCAGGAGACCCTTCCCAGTGCTTTGGGCGGGGGGCACAACATTTTGAGTTGCATTTGAACAAAATTCAAGAGCAAACGCTGTTGCCAACCTGCCAGAGGCTGTGATCGGCTCTTAGAGATAAACACCGACGAATGCCTGACTCAGGACCCTGGGATGTATTTATTTCTCAGCACAAACTCTGCCGAGTTGACTGAGACCCATTTTCATGACACATAAAGCGAAACAAGTTTGACGGGGTTTGTACGGGAAGATGATAAATCCAGACTCATTTAGACCGCTTGATTGTCACTTGTTCGACTGTGCAGCTGCTTTTGAGCCAAGCCATAATCTCTCAGCGCAGCTCCTCTGACATCCCTCAAGCTGGTTCTCACCCGCTCCAGCAGGATCAGGCCCTCGTGGCTCACAGGAGCTGTGTGGCTTAATAAGCCCTAGGTCTATTCTCCTCCAAACCAACACAGTTCTTATTGAGCATCACTGGATTAACGTGATGAGCACCCCCTGCTAATTAACGCAGGTGATGTGTTTGCAGGGAAAGCATCCATACTCGCTTCCCATCGTGGAGGAAACTGGAAATCGGTTCTTTCCCCAGGCAAAACTTGCTCTATTCATGATTTTCCTCGGATCTCTCCCAAAGAGATACAGGAAGCAGAGCCCTGACTCCTTTCCTCTGCTGCAAATTCCTCGCTTAATCTGTGGGCCCAGCAGGTAGCCAGAGCTCACAGCCACCAAAATCTTTGGTCAGTGATCACGATGTAAAACCAAACCACCATCTCCCTTCTTGCTCCACCTCTCTGAAACCACCAAAAAAAAAAGCCTGGGATGAAGAAGCTTTGCAGCAGAATGGTTCAGGCAGCGACAAAACCCACCGGGGAAGGGGAAATGATCCACCCAGACAGACTTCGGAGCCAGGAGGCTTCTCCCTGTCAACACAAGAGGCTGTTTCTGTCTCAGCCTCGCATTTCCATTCAGGAGGAGGAAGGCGGCAAGTTGTGCCTCCGTGCAACACGATGCGGCTTGGCTCCTAACTCAGAGGAGCCGTAAACTGAAGTTTCAGGCTCAGAGTAGCTTTCTCCCTGCTGCATGCACATGTGGATGTCTGTGCAAAGGGGGGTACCTATACCCCCAGCATCTGACAGTGGTCCTCGCCTCCTCCCACACCCTGCAGCAATGGAAAAGGTCCTTTTCAGGGACACAGCTCATCCCAGCTGGCTCTCTGAAGCCTTGCCGCGGCGGTTCCCATCAGCAGGCTGCTGTTTGGGGATTGCCAGCATCCCCACTCCCCTTTGCGGGGCTAGAGGTCTGTCCCCCTCTTCCACTGCTGCGGGGAGTTACTTGCCCCCAGGGCAAAATATGGGGCCTGATTCTGTGCTGTGCTGCCCGTAGGACAGATGACCATGAAAATGTCCATAGGACAGATGTCACCTCCCTGCAGCCCCTCCAAATCCCACCTGGAGCGGATGGGGTGGCCTCGCTTCCTCCAGAACGTACATTCATCTCATCTAGTGCATTAGAGGAACTATACTGGGTCAAATTCAGCTGTCCCTTACCCTGGTGTAAATCCAGAACAGCTTCATGAGTGTAACTGGACCCACTCTGTGTTTCCACCAGTGTCAGGGACCGGGAGCTGGCCCATGAACAGCAACTATAGAGAGCCTGGAGCTGGCCTCTCCTTCCCAGCACGCTGGTGCGTAAATCCACAAAACTGATTTGTTTCGTGCAATTATTCTTGATTTACACTAGCGTGGGGACAGAATCAGTCTTCCTGAGCTGGCCCGACCATTGCGTGACTCCAGTTCCTACTGGTCTGACTCCAGCAGGGAGTGAGAGCAACCAATGTTGGAGGAGCACATGGTGGGGCTCAGGCCTCCTGATTTCAGGCACAGCAATAAATCCTTTGAATACATTCCACGTCAGTGGCGATTTGGTTTCCCCTCCTCCCCCCACCCTCCCCAAAGCCCTCAACAAATTGGCATTTGAAGGATGACAGCCTGTGCGTTCGGCTGTGTCCATCATCACCATGGCTCCATCCCTATAATGATCCCAGAGGCAAATCTCGCTGTCAGCCTGTACTTCTGCTGGTGACCACATTCAAAATCTGCATTAACTCCTCTGGTCCTCAGGGAGTCACTCAGGGTTAACTCTTGGGTACAAGATACCAGAAAGTCAAATTATGTCCCCAAACCCACGTGAGGGCATGGGTGCAGTGCTGGGAGGACTTGCTCCACCTCACTTTAACCACCCCAAAGTGGAGCAGTTGAAGAGACAGACAGAGAGACACTTCCAGAGGGCACTTCACTCCTGTAAGGTTGCAGTCTCATGAGGCCATCAGCATGGCATGGCTGCCAGGTGAAGCCGTCTTGCCCACTGGTTTGGCTTTGCTGTCTGACAGCGTTAGCAAATATAGAGGAGAAGGAGAAGAAGGAGAAGGAGAAGAAGGAGAAGAAGAAGAAGAAGAAGAAGGAGAAGAAGAAGAAGGAGAAGAAGAAGGAGAAGAAGAAGAAGAAGAAGAAGAAGAAGAAGAAGAAGAAGAAGAAGAAGAAGAAGAAGAAGAAGAAGAAGAAGAAGAAGAAGAAGAAGAAGGAGAGAGGGAAAGAGAGAAAGAGAGGAGAGGAGAGGAGAGGAGAGGAGCGGTTGAGTTCCAGTTGGAAAGGACCTACATCACCTAGTCCGACTGCCTGACCACTTCAGGGCAGACCAAAACTTAAGCATATTATGTCCTCAGACAACTAGCTTAGCAAAGCGTGGCTTAGCCAATTAGTTTACATTAACTTCCTTTTAGATGGTCTACGTTAGGTGGGACAAACCCCATCCTTCGTGTCTTTCCTTGTGCAAAAGAAAAGAGCAGATCAATGTGGTTTTGCTATAAGATCCCTTCCTATTCAACGTGTGGGCATGTGGGCTTTCCAGTATCTTGAACCCTGGGCAAATGCCCTTGCAGATATGCCTGGCAGTAGGCTCCTGTGACACAAATGTCAGGACACCACCAGGACCATTTGCAGAAGAAGGAGGGAGGGATGGAGGGTGCACAAGCTATGACCTTCACTGTGCTAACGGAGCGTTGCACACCGAACCATGGAAGGCTGCTTTTGCACATGATCACTGGGGCAGGATTGGCATGAAATCGATACAGGACACTTATCAAACACCCTACCAAGCGCTTCACATTCATGCACCCGTTGATCTCTACAGAATTATTTTTGTGCAGTTATCAGTGTGGAGATTTAATTCACATTGAAAAGAAAATTTGTTCAGTGAAGCCTACTTTCATGTAGTTAGGTATAACCATGTAAACACGCCGTTACACATCCCTCCATGCAGTGCTATTAAGTTCTGAGATTCTTCTTTAGCTAGTTCTCTAAAGTGTTTGAATGCAATTTTTTTGTTGCTGCTCCTGTTGCTAATTTAAAACTTTTAATATTAATCTTTTTGACTGGTGTGTGGTGTCAGTTCTCTGCAAGTGTTAATTTACCCCCAGTTCGCCGGGAGCGGTAATACGTTACTATCGCTGAGCTCTATTATTTGTTTTATCTTGTTGTTGTTTTCTTTTTCCCAGTTGGGATCTCAAGTTTTCCCCTTTCCCTCCCCAAATCTTCTGGGCTGAGATGGTCCGCTTCCACTTACAATCCTTTATTGTAGACTACAGTCTTACTGGTGGTGGCCATTGCGATTTCTGGCTCCAGCCGAGATGTCTCAATCTGTGAAATCAAAGAGAAGGCAAGATCAGAATCAATACTGCGTTGCTGTGCTGCAGCAGGAGCTCGATAGATCAATAAATTAATGTGGAGAAGCATAAATATGTAAATAATACAATACCAATCATGCCTTTTCCATGTCATTTTAATGTGCTTTACCCACCTCAAGTCTCAAAACATCCCTGTTTGGATTGACTTATATTACATGCACGCTCTCTGCCTTGCAATATTCAATGAATTACAGAGCATCTCTGAGAATCAGACAAATCTCACCCATCATTTTCCTGGAGACAACCCTTCCTTTTCACACAGCCAAGGTCCCCTCACACGGTGCTAGAAGGAATCCAGTCCCCAACGCTGTGGTTTGCACCCGTAGGGATCCAGCAAAGCCACAGGCTGCCTGGTGACACAAGGGGACAGCACACCCTCATCCGTCTCCAGGACCGGAGTTCTATATCCTCCAATGAGGACGGATCACAGACAAAATCTGCCTCCCCCTTTCTCTGTCTCCGTAAAATCTCCGGCCCTTTCCTCATTTTTTCCTTTCACTGGCTTCTCACAAAGCTTCCCCTTGCTCTGAAATCACTCTGAACCTTTGCATCCCCGGGAGGGACCCATGGTGCGCCCGGTTCCCACGGCAAGCAAAGATCCCACTCCCAACTGGGACAGGGCACCTTGCAAGATCAGACTTTTAGAAATCCTATACATTGAATTGATGCTGTCGCTGACACAATGCTAGGAACCCACGTTAAAATCGAAATGCTTTTGAAAATGTTTAACCTAGTTAGACAAATTAGCAAAAATTTGTGCAAAACAATTTAGGTATTTAAAATATTCAATGTTTTTAAAAACTGGAAAAACTGTTCTTAGCTTTCAGCTGCAAAAACCCAACAAAATATAACATCAAAGCAATCTTAACATGAGGTGCAACATAACCCTTCAGCAAAGCTGTTAAACAGCTACTGAAGCATCATGGGAAATAGCACTTCATTTATTCAAATGCACATATGTCAGGTTTTTGCACCATATGTCATTCCAAGCTATTTACAGTAATAATTAAATCTTAATCAACGTTTAACCTCTGTAAAATGTTTGAAGGGATCTAATCACCCTTCAGACTGCACTAATGAAGGAGAAATATATAAACATAAAAAGAAAATGATGCATAGATAGCACACCAGAAAGAACAGTAATTGCAAAATTGTATTTCTTTTAAATATAATCAGCAAATTATGTAAAGTAAGCCAACGAGTATTTTAAGTGAAGACATCTTGGGTGTCAGAGGTGTGATCAGCTAATTTTGTACTGCTATCCATAACAGATGTAGCATATTTTCTTTTAGTGCCATTATTAGCAACTTCACCATTTCTTTCTGTGCTGAAACACAAAGTGAAGCATTGTGCCGGGGAGAGTACCCAGCAAAGGTGCAGGAGAGGCGATTCTCACGTACACCGGCACTGACGGGATCCATTTTGAGGGAGGATTAACTCCGATCTGCCTGGCTCTGACGCAGCTTTTCTTCCCCTTGTTTTCTTATTTTTCTTCCAGAGACAGAAAGAAAAGCTCCGAGGCACTGGGGCTGGGTGGTTTCACCCACGGGTATGAAAATATCAAGGGGGGGAAGTGCTTTAAAATGACCTGGAATTAAGTGGCCCCAACCCTGACCATCCATGCTGGCGTTGGTAGGGCTTGGGCTTGTGGGGCAGCTCGAACAGAGAAAAACTCAACCTGGGTCCTCCTACTACTGGGACGTCTCCACAGAAAGCTAATGGAGAGCCACCAACAGCCCCTTCCTCTCCAATGGGGGATGGAGAGGTGGCAGGTCCAAGAAAAGCCACGTCTGCCTTGGTGGACCCCAGATTAGTGGTCCGAAAGCAAGACCTTCGGGCTAAGGGTTATTAAACATTGGAACAGGCTGCCCAGGGACGTGGCTGAGGCACCATCCCTGGAGGTATTTAAAAGATGGGTAGACACAGTGCTTAGAGATATGGTTTAGTGATGGTTTTTTTCAGGGTTAGGTTGATGGCCGGACCAGATGATCTGAAAGGTCCCTTCCAACCTCGGCAATTCTATGGTTCTATGATTCTACGACTTGGATGTGGTGAGTCTAGAAGAGAGAAGTTCAAGGGAGGCATAGTGGTATGTGTGTGTGCAAGAGGCTACGGCACAGAAGAAAGGAATAATGTTTTGTTCACTCTCTCTTGGGACACAATTCAAAAAGCATCGAGTAAGATCCAAGCTGAACAGCAGGAAGAGTATCCTAGTGGGAAGGAGCAAAGTATTGCAATCAAATGCTTGGGAAAGGTGTGGTGTCTCTGTGGTGGGAGGCTTTCAGCACAAATTAGATGAAACCCATCAAGAATAGTTTAAGCAGAATTGAGCTTTTCTTGGTGGCAGGAGATAGATGAGATAACTGCTTGTAGGTCCTTTTGGCTTCCTTCCCATGGGTCCAGGAGGGAAACAGCCTCCTTTCCCTGCATGGCAGGGGTCTTCCTTCATGGCAAGGCTGTACACAAGGCTGTTGGGGTGGCTTTAGGAGGGACAGGAATGAGGTGTGAGACAGTTCAGAGACAGATTGTGGTGTCTAAGCAGAAGGATAACGGAACGAATGCCTAATGCAAGATGGACACGTGGTCAGGGACTCCTTGGAAGCTCTTGAAAGAAGTTAAAATTGGTCACAGGCATTGGTCTGGAGCTGCGTATTACTGAGCTCACTTGAGTCTCTTTCTGAAGCCTGGGAAGATGTGAAATAAATTTGCTGGGGAGTGGTTGGTTGAACTGGAGCAATCTCTGCAGATTCCCTTCTGGTTGACTTTAATAAAGAAGATATTGCAAACTGCTCTAGAGCCTCAGCTACAGGAGCTCCAAGGTGTGCCTGCACCAAGGAAGCAGGTACAGGAGGAACATATTCCACAGCAATACTGGTAAAGCCATTCAGAAATGCATCAGGAGTAACTTCTCTCACTGGGAAATCAAATGCAGAAGAACAGGCAGAAGCATTTGGGTGGTAGGCTACGGATATTAAGACAACATTAAGACACAACCTTACTGTGTAACAGTTCAGTCTTTGAATCGCCCAGGGTTTTTTGTTGGAAAGTGTAATTTCACCTATTTTGGCGTAGACTGCTACTGTAGCTGTTCAGCATCTTGGACGTGCTTGGCGAACCTTCCACTGATCATGGAAACATATCTGGAGATCACGGTTTCTTGTCAAGTTTCTTAAGTCTCAGCTTCAAAGACGACCCCCAGCAGGATCCTTCTTGGTCACGGCCATGCTGGGAACCCCTCTATCAGGGAACACCTGCCGTGGAGGGTGCTCTGAGGAACAGGCTCTACCCTGTTGGGACTACACTGATGGGACCTGCTCCACCCCGCATGGGGTGACTTTGTCCTTTCAAACCGAGTGCCCACTATAGGACTGTGTTTGAATTGTGTCCTACCTTTTCCTCCCGAAGAGGTAGATCTGCCTGTGCTAAGACAAAGGATGGATCCCCTTTCTGGCTCTGGGATGATAGCGCTGAGGTGCCTACCAGAAAAGGGCCTTCAACGACGAATCCAGGAGAAACGAAGTCCAAGAGAGATGCAAGCTCGCAACAGCACTGAGGGAACCGCGGTGTGAAAACACCACTCCCAGAGAGTGCTACAGGGGGCTTGTTTGGGAAAAAAAAACCCAGGCTTTCAGGCTGATGGTTGCATGAGCATCAGTGCAGCATTGACCGCTCGGTATCCTGACATACCATCACTGGCATATATACTATATACACTATAACAAGGCAGCAGGAGAAGAAGGAATTGCTTCACCCCTCTGTGAAGCTACCGGAAGCTCTGCTATAGATGCAGGAATCCCGATCCTTGCTGAGGACACGACCAAGGTGCATCTTCAAACTCATCCAGAAAAGTGGCCGGCGCTAGCCACAGTCCATCGCAACACCTGGGAGCCAGTACAGCCTGAGGACGCTCTTCTTCCTTCTAGCCCATAGCCAAGGGCATGAAGAAAAAAGGGAAAAAAGAAATGGTGTCCCCTGACCTTATTCAAGCAACTGTTTATAAACCAGCATCACCCAGGTAATGCAGGCAGGATGACAGTGCTGGCTTTTTACTGGTGTTCCTGACCCAGTGATATCTATCCTCCCGGGGAACAAAGCCGCCGTAAAGGGAATCGCCTCTCGTGGTGCCCACCGCATGCCAGCTCTTTTCCCCCCATCTCTGCCTTGCAGTGGAAGCCTCTCTCCTCTCATCAGCACAGACAAGGCTAATTGGGGTGATAAAGAACTGGCTCCGAGTGCTGGCGTGGGCTGGAGGAACAAATGGTGCGGTGGTCACAGCTGGTGCTGCGGAGACGGAGAGGGAGAGGGTGTGAGGCAGGCTCCCGGCGCCCAAAGTTTCGTCAGCCCATGTTGGATGCGGGGCGGCGAGGTGGGGGGTTGTGTGTGTTTTGCATTCGCTGCTGACACGGGTGTAGCGTACATGCACGTCCGGTGAAGCAGAAGCAGGCAGAAAGCAGATGCTTTTTGTTTGGGGTTGATACTCATTTCTATCCCAGCTCGGGAAAAGGTGTAGAAAGGAATGTGCTCCTAAGAGTGCAGGGAGAGAGATAGGTCTAGGCTCGCTGCCAGGGATCCTGTAATGATATGGAAGGCAGCTAGGGGAGACAGGAGCAGATGGATTTGGCATACAGCTCATCACTCAGCCAAAAAAAGGGAGGGAGGGGGGAGAAGAAGGAAGAAAGCAGCCAATTTTGGTAGGGGGAGGGTCATGTGGACTGACGGATGCTGTACTTGGAGGTGGGGGGAAGGGAGGATCAGGCTGGTCACCGTGTCTTCTGCTGCTGCCTCGGCAGTGCCAGCGAGATGACTCGGTGGTGGCCCTGGTTTGGAGCCCAGGAGGGCTCTCCTGGCCCTTCCAGCAGCCCTCTGCCGTCTCCTCCTGGGCTATCAGACATCGGGGCAATGGCCGAGGGCAACGACAAGCTAACCAAGCCCTAGTGAAGTTCGGTGAGGTGTAGCAAGGTTAATAAATAGCATTATGAAGCACCATGAAGGACCAGCAACTGCTGCTTCCATGGTGGTGGGCTCTCTGCACGGCTAGACAGAGAGCTGGGGCACATTCAGCACTGCTAACAGACTCTGCACTGTCCTCGGTCTTCTTGGTGAAAGAAGATCATGTTTTTTCTTGGATAGAAGAGCTACAGCTCATCAGCCACGCCGTGGTCACCAGGCACCTCTGCTTGTAGCTTGGTGCAACCACGGTGTGAAAGCACCTCTGTACAGGTTTATCAAGGCTTCCTTTCACCTTCAACCCACAGTCACCTAATGCAACTCTGCTAAGAAGCTGAACCTCATTAAATTTGGCTTAACATGCTTACTTGGGGTCAAAAACCAACCTGATTGGGTTTTCAATGGTCTTGTTCCCACGGTAAGACTGCCTAAATGTTCTTGTTTCAGATATTTCAGATCTTCTTTTCTTTTAATTGACAGTAGCTGAAAGAATGCTGATGGGATAAAATCACAAATCTGAACCTGTGCTTAATTTTATAAGGCTTTCCAAAATTGGAAAATGTCTACTGAATGATTTAAAGTCAGCAAGATTTTTTCCTCCTCTGTTCAGATAAACTTTCCAAAGCTTTTCCCAGACATCAAAAATTAAAGTGCTCTCCATGGATCCACTCGCGAAGGAATGAGATGAGGAAATCAGTGTTTGCTTAAGGAGTGTCTCTTGGAAATGCTACGGACTTGCCGCCAACTGAAGGTGACCTGACAGGTGAGAGAATTCAGAAAATGCCCCATCTCACCCAACCCCCTTTTGATTAAACCACAGAAGATGTTTTTCAAAAGATATCCAGCCTCTGGTCAAGGAGTCCAAGCAATAGTGGAGCTACAAGACCTCTCAGTATCCTGCTTCAAAGAGCATCAGCCATCCACACGGTTTGCATTTTTCTAAATTCAGACTTCCAGCTTTCCATTTATCTATTTGCTGCACTAAGGAGCTCTACCCTGACTGATATTTTCTTCCCATGAAAGTATTCAAAGATTATTAAATCACCTTTGTTAAAATTTATAGACAAAACTCATGCTGCTTCTCCACAAGTCAGATTATTGTTTGAAATACTGGTGCTAAAGCTCTTTTCTGTCCACTTCCCAGTTTTTCTAAATAGTTAAAAAACTATTTTCCCCAAAACTAGACACACTGGTTGAGAGATGGTTTCATGACTAACGTACATGGTAACAAAAACCTTCATAAATAATTGATACTCAGTTTGCTGGCCAAATCACAAAGCTGGGGAAAAGCAATTTTGAGATACACCTGAATTTTGTTAATTTTTTCTTCAAATTAATAATAAAAATTGAACTTAAGAGTTGACTGGTACAGTTCTCTTCATTTTTCGTTTCTCTCAAGTCTTTTAGATCTCCCTCTTTTAAAGAAACATTCAGTTTTCATAAGAAAAAACACCGTTATCTAGTCAAAATGCTTTCCTCAAAAACAAGGAAACAAGTTATTCGATTCTGTTTCCATCCCTGATGCTGGCTAAGGTGTTACCAAAATGTAACCAGAGCCTGGGAAGCCACCACTGCCCCTCCAGCCATCACTGGTCACAATGTGTCTGAATCTGGCCTCACCTGGGATGCAGGAGCCTCCTGGCTTGGTGGGAGCCCACTCATGGGTTTGACACCATCCACCTTCCGAAAGAAGTGCTGACTTTGGGGTCGGTGCGGGGAGGGAGGGCTGGACCCCCCCAAAACACAGGGATCAAAGAGCTGCGCACCTGCTGGCACGGCGGCACTGAACGCTTCCCCGGCGAGGGGTTAGAGCCTCCATTCTCACCATCCCTGCTTTGATCATCTCCTTTTGTCTGACACGCCAAGGTATGCAACTGCACCCGGGGACTGACATTCCCTAAGAGCCTTTGCGACGCTCCCTGGCCACCACACTGCAAGGAACAGGGCAGATGTGCTTTTCCAGCCGGGACTGCGCCGAGGAAGCAGTCTGGCCGGTTGGGCAGAGCCCGTGCGGGCTGCAAGCAGAGCACCACAAAGGCTGCGCATCCACACGGCACGTGCACACAACCTGTGGCATGCAACAGTGTGCAGGGCAGAGGAGACACCACCAGAAGATGTTCTGTGAAGGCTTCAGAAGGAGAAGACACTGAGGGCTGGAAGCCGTTGCATAAGTAAATAGATTATACGTCTCTGGTGCTCTGGACCCATCTATTTAGGAAAGAGGTGAAAATTTGTCACATATTCTTGCACCACGAAAACCATCACCATTAGTGCCTGGCTGGCTTTCCTAACGAAGTCACACCACAGCCTCACCCAGGTGACGAGAGCCTACCACCGTGGATACAACTCCACTCCTGATGCACCACACCAGGTGGAGTAAAAGTTTCCTCTCTTGCTCACGCAGTTGGAAGTAAAACAAAGCCAGTGGTAGATAAGGATGAACAAGCTCAGGAGAGCATTTAGTTTATACTACCCTTTCATCGCCATACAAGTGGATTCGCATGTAGTTCAGCATATCTTTAAAGTAAGGAACTATCAGGCAGTCTGGGTAATTTGCAAAGCTTCTTATTTCACTGCAAATCTGGAACTACTGCCACGTGTCTAGCAGGTGGGTAACCTGTTAAATCCCTGCAACGCAGTAGTTTTCTGGGGGATTTCACATAAATGGCTCTGAATTCAGAACCCTGTTTCCAAACACTAAGTTTTTAGGGATGTATCATTTCTCTGAGGACAGTGAACCAGGCTTACACTGAGGTGCAAAAGAGAAATGTATTGCCTCTGACAGGATCTGTGGCCAGCACACTTACACCAAAGATGTATCTCAGTGCTGCTGTCTGACCTGTGGTTGGATATACCTAGAACTGGCATTAAGAAGGACCACTGCCTGAAATTAATTTTATTTCCATTTTCTCTTCCCTCCTTGAAACAATAAAAAGAAGGAAAGTTGGAATATTTGGCTGCTCTGGCTCTTGAGGGTTATCCTTTTCAGAAGATTTTTCTGGTTTTTGCCATGGACCCTTTGACCACCAGCATACACCTCCAGCTGCTTGTAGGACAGGGCAGAAAACAGAGGTTCTTCTCAGAACAGGCTGGAAAGGGTCTGAATGCGGCACCACGCATACCCCGCTATGACATCCGTTAGGTATAAAGTATGTCAGTGATGGTGTTAGTGCCACAAGCTATTCACACTCTATCACATCTGCTGACACCTCTGAACCGTCCCCTGAAAACGTCACTGCTTTTAGCAAAGCACGAAATGCAAAGTGTCAGCAGCACCTTGGGTGCCATCAGGCTTCTGTATCAAGACAAGTAGGACTATTCCTCATGCTCAACAGATGTTTGGGTAGAGATGTGTAATTGCTTTTGAGACAGCTACAAGGCTTAAGATGTTGCTGCCCTCACCTTAAATGGGAACAATTGACTCTGCCCCAAAGCAGAGCAGAAGAGTTTGCAGGATTTATGAGTCAGTTATGGGACAGAAATTTCATCAAGGGTTGTTTTTAACTTCAGCTTCAGGAGTTGCAAATGAGCGCATCACAGCTTCTCTAAAGAAAAATAGTATTCATATCAAAAAAAGCGCAACATTTTGATCAGCTGGGAAGAAGGAAAACATGGTATTTTAGGCTACTGTCCAACCAGGCTGGAGCAGAGCACAACTGCCCCATGGCAATGAGCTCCCCTCGCCCAGCAGCACATTTGTTTCCGGTGCTCTAAAAATGACTGATGATAACAGTGTTAGCAGGTGGGGTAATAATATATGACAGCAGGCACCTAAGGCTGCAATGTAGCTTCAACTGCTCAGCATGTCCCTGCCTGTCCTGCAGCAGAGCAGTTCAACAGTGTTTCACTCCTGTGCTCCGAGCCCCGTATTTGTTCAGTGCCCAAAATCAGTCCACCAGCAAGATACCAGCTCCAACCTTCCAGTTCCCCATGGGAACCTTTCTGGTGTCTCAAGACGACATCAATGATGAACAGACATGGTGAGATGAATGAAAGCCACTCCTAGGATCGTACAATCATAGAATTGTCTAGGTTGGAAGGGACTTTTAAGATTATCAAGTCCAATCATCAACGTAACACCGCCAAAACCACCACTAAACCATGTCCCTAAGCACCACGTCTACCCATCTTTTAAATACCTCCAGGGATGGTGATTCAATCACTTCCCTGGGCAGCCTGTTCCAATGTTTGATAACCCTTTCTGTGAAGAAATTTTTCCTAGTATCCGTCCTAAACCTCCCCTGGAGCAACTTGAGGCCATTTCCTCTTGTCCTGTCAGTTGTCACTTGGGAGAAGAGACCAACCCCTACCTCACTACAGCTTCCTTTCAGGTAGTTGTAGAGAGTGATAAGGTCTCCTCTCAGCCTCCTTTTCTCCAGGCTAAACAACCCCAGCTCCCTCAGTCATTCCTCATAAGACTTGTGCTCTAGACCCCTCACCAGCTTCGTTGCCCTTCTCTGGACCCACTCCAGCACCTCAGTGTCTTTCTTGTAGTGAGGGGCCCAAAACTGAACACAATAGAGGAGCTGGGTTTGGTGAGCGCTGGGGTCCACTGGCTCTCAGACCCTCTCAAGTCTTACAGCTTTATAAACAGATTGAAAGGTCAGCCCCCTGCATGACACAGTCTCCAAATCATCACGAATTTGTGGGTTTGAGTCTTCTGGGAAAGGAGAGGGTTGTCCACAGCACCAGAAACCTCAAGTGCTTAAAAAAAAACCCACCCAAAACCAAATAAAGGCTTTGAAACCATGAAGTTTCAACTAGCAAGATGCAAAAAAAAAGTTCTTTCTGTCTGTCTTCCACAGAAAAGAGACATTTCCAGTTCTCTCTAGCAATCCAAGAAGGTGAAGGGTTTTCCCTCCTTTCAGCCAGTCGCTGCTATCCAGGAGGTGCCAGCTTGCATCCTGGTGAGCATAGCACCTTGTTCTGCAATGCTTCGCAAGGGACCAAGGGCTAAGACACAAGTAACACAAACTCACCACCCATACGGAGAAATGTAGAAGTTCAGGCATAAGACTGAACAAAGAACTGAAGTGAAGTTGTGATGGAGAGAATCTAAGACCCCGGCATGATGTGTCTTCCATAAAGTGAAGAAACACACAATAGGCCTTTGCAGGAGCTAAGATGCCTTTTCTCCTTTACTCTGGAGAAGAAGGTCTGCTCACGTATAGAAGATAAGTGCTCAGGAGGTAAACTCCCGATTTGCCACTCTAAATTAATTTCTACAGGAGCTCCAGAAAGGTGGATGTCTTAGGCTGGTACCACAGCAGAAACACATGTGTTCTGCCCTCAGGTCACCTAGCCTCATGTGGTAAGGACTTTTCTTCAGGAGAGGACTTTCTCCCAGAATTGTCTGTGCAGGACAGTCAGCCTATAGCATGTCGGGCAAAAGAAACTTCTTCCTGGCCTCAAGGAAGAAGCCTCACATTACATGATGTAGACTCTGTTGGGGAACATTCAAGCCATCCGATGGATGGAAGAGTCATCAGCCCACCTAAAGTATAACCTTGAGAATACCCAAAACAGCAGAGTTTAGGGTCACTGCTCCTTGACGGAATGAAAAGCATTCACAGAGTTGTTTCTCCTTTTTTGGAAGAAAAGAAATCCTACTTTTGAATGCGGACATTATGAACGCGGCAAGTTTCCCCTTTGATGAAAATGAGCAACTATGTCCATTTTGGTAAGAATCCCTCCAGGTGTTCTGTTGAGGAAGAGAGCATGTGTTGCTATTTGGTAAGAATGTCAAACCCTGCAATTCTCTAGCTATTGAGAAGGAAACGCATGATAAGTATTGCAGGATTTAGGGATGTCCTTGTTGCTTTAAAGAAGATAAGCAAGTTTCTCAGGATCCCAACCTCCATCACATTTCCTTCTCCTGAAGGTCCAACAGCCTCACTAGAAACAGGTTGCTAGATCCAAATGATTTAAAAAACAATTACAGATAATTATATATAGCTGTGCTTGGGAAATGTGATTAATAAGGCATTCTCTGCAGTAAGCAAGCATGCTTACAGGAGGCAAGTCTGGACAGCTGGCCGCCTTCCTTTGCTCTTAACATCTCACTTGGAGTAGTCTGAGGTACAGTTGCTTCAAATGAACTAAAACAACTGTATCTGGGTATGCAGAAAGGGACATATCCAACACTATGCAGAAAGAGAGGGGTACGCCAGGCAAGAGCCAAGGAAGAGCTGGGGACAAAGCCGGTTGCACCAAATACAGAGGCTGATAACAACCAAGAGAGGGGATTGAGTTTTCAGGGTGGGCTGGCAGAAAGGGAGGAAAGATCCCAGCTATCAGGCCAAGAAGAAACTAGCAAAACCACGGACTTGCAGGAGGACTGCACAGGGCAGAAGGAGACAAGGACAGTCTGCAGGCTCCCCGATGAGCCAGGCAGGAATCCTTGGGGGAAGTGCTTCAGGAGGAGCCACACTGTTTACAGTAGGTGCTGCTGAAAGGTGTCCTGAAGAAAGACAGCAATTAACAGGTCTGGAAAAAAATGGCTTCTTTCCACAATGAGCCTTTTAAGTATGTTTTTTGAGCCACTTTAAGGGTTAATGTTTAGCTGTTTATCCGGAGTTGTCGGATGTCAGCTCTTTCTTTTGACTCCTAATGGCTTATAGCCATCAGGAGGTGAAGACTCCTCAAAAGAGATGGTGTCAGGAATGTTTTTTTATGCCCACTAGCACCCACACACCTGCAGGAGCCTGTGCTTGCAGGATAGATAGTTTACATACTTGAACCTGTATCCCAGGGACAGAGATATAAACATGAAACCAGATCCTGTCTGACACCACTGATGAAGCCCCTGGGCAGTACAAAAGGGTCCTTTCTCCCACACCCACCTTGAATGACCACAAATAACAGTTCAGTTCAAGCCATCGCTTCCCGGCAAGAACAAGCTCTGCTGGTCCAGGTTACAATTTTAGGGCCAGATCCTGTAAAGTTTTCACCACCTTTGACTCCCGCGAATGCTGGTCATGAAACAAAGGACCAGTCTCATGAGCAGACTTCAAAAACCAGCTTGGTCACAAATCAAAGCTTCTCGGACAGGGAACGTGAGAACAAAGACAAAGGCTCCAAATCAATCAGAGCACTGCTCACTCGTGACCTTCCCCAGACGAGAGATGTCATTGAGCCTAATAATTACACCGCAAGGTGCAAACAGACTGAGCAGTTGTAAATCTAACCACCCCAACATTTCCTAGGGGCTTGTAAAGAGTGATGGTGGAGGTGATGCCCCTGAAGACCAGATCCTTCCTCTTCCTATTGGAAAGAAGGACATTTGCTCCCAGAAGCGACTGAGACCCGCTAATGCCAGCCCATTTGTGGAGTGAGTAGGTATGCGAAATGCTTTGATTTTGAGAAACACATGGGGAAAAAAAAACATGGTAAGGGGAGATGTGCTGATCCAGAAATGTTCTTTACTTTGCGAAACTGGTTCCTTCTCTCCTGGTCATGTCTCAGCTAAGTGACTCCACAGTAAGAGGAGTTTCAGTTGAGCCAGGACATGAATCAAAAGAGCACTGCAACAAGGTATGCCTTGAGTTTGGGAAATGGCAGGTGGCTCTGTGACCAGGTAGATGCTCCTTCTGTGAGATTACCACCCATGGGCTTGCATCTGGAACTGCCGCTGCAGCCAGCTGAGCAAGGGCAGAAGGAAATTACTGTCCCACAACATCTTCCCTATACTCCTGCTACAGTCCCACAAAAAGAATTTAAAAGAGCATTGCACAGTAGTGATAAGGATTTACGATACAATAATGAGAATTTAGGGGGTTTTATGACTTGGGGGGGGACAAGTATGTCACAGTCATGTAGAATCTGGAATTTTTGGTTTGTTTGGTTTTTAGAAGCTCTCTACAGAAACAACAAACACTGAATTGAAGCCCTCCCTGAAGCAGGAGGGAGCTTCTGGCTGTTGGTTCAGCAACTCAGGCTAAAGCACCACTAGAAGCGGAGGAGAGGACTACTAAACCTGAAGTGTCCTCATGTGTTTAGGAATACCTTCACCCAGGACATGTGCCACAGAAAGGAGTTTAGAGCATGTGAGCCTGCCCATGTCCTTGCCTTGAATATACCTGAGCTACCCAAAAAGCTCTGCCGCCACTTTGACTTGGAAGCTTATAGTATGGACGGTGGTCTGACCTTGCAAGCTCTAAAGCAAATACAGCAAAAGGTCCGGGCTTCTTTCTGTCTGTGTCACACTGGAGATGATGGCAGAGAGATAAAAACTCGAGGTGGGAGTAGGAACTGGGGCAGATCTCTGCAGCCAAGAGCAAGTCATAGAATCACAGAATAAAATCATAGAATGGTTTGCGTTGGAAGAGACCTTAAAGATCACCTAGTTCCAACCCCCCTGCCATGGGCAGGGATACCTTCCACTAGATCAGGTTGCTCCTGACAGAAGAACCTGTGCAGGAGGCCTACGGTGGGTTGGGAACAGTCTATAGGCAACTGTAGAGCACAGGAATAACACTGACAATTACTGTGATAGTTAATGATAACAGCTCATCACCATCCTCTGGAGAGAGCCTTCCAGATCCCAGTGCGTCTCTCCACAAGCCTCAGCACAACCGTGAACCCAGCCAAATTGTTTCAGGCCACCTAAATACTTCCAGTAATGCACAGACTCCTCCGTGCTAGTGGGCTCCTGGGCAGCAGCTTTCCTGTGCAATGCAATTAGAAGGAAACCAAAAGTCGTTGAGGAAATCTGCAGCACAGGAAACAAGCTACTGTGATATTTATTTTTTTTCCTGGTTGCTTTGACAGGAAAGGTGTTCTGCAGACGCCAGGC
>VYZM01011899.1:231085-318634 GCA_013398915.1 Dromas ardeola | reverse complement strand
GGGGGGGGGAGCGAGGGGGGAGAGCAGTGGAGGTGTAAAGGGAAAGCCAAAGGGTAGGGCCAAGGGGGAAGTGGTGTGTGAAGTCTGGCTCCATGGGAAACACACGCCAGGTCTGCAAACCCTGCCCTGACAGCTGGCGCAGGTGAAGGAAAACCTGAGCTGGGGGGTGAGAAGGGGGGCTAAGCCAGGAACACACCGACTTCTCTTCTGCTTGATGCTCTCAACCAGAGAGGGCCGGTGAGAGCAGGGAAGGAAGGGTGATGTCAGAGAAGCAAATGGTAAAAGCACTCCTGTCTCAAATGAAGGGAGACTGAAACTTTTCCAAAAATTCAGCTGTTTAGCCCAGAGCTGGGTTCAAGTTCACTGCTCATCCCTTAGTGCGCAGCCTCAGGCCAGCTTTCCCTGTTCAGCAGATTGCAGTTACTGCACGGTCACCTTCTTGAGACATACAGGTGAGGACTCCTGTTGTGCTGCATGACTAAAGTCCCATCTCTCTGCATGAGCTACTGCAACAGCAGAATCGAGTACTGGGGACTGGTTCCATGGTGCTTTGAGCTGCTCTGGTGATTTCATGAAGATTCATGGCCAACATTGTGATTTCATTTGCAGCAGGGAATGATTTGTCACAAAAAGAGTTGGTGATAAACACTTCAGTCTCCAGACCTCAGGTCCATGCCCAGGCTGATGGCAAGGGTTGGCTCCATCAGAAGTATGGGAGGACAGATGTACTCTTTGCTTTGTGTGTAACAGTCTCAGACACTTAAAGCAAAGGCTGAAGAGATCTTTGCTTTCCACTGCTCAGTTGAGGCATGGTCCTGTCATGGTGCAGGAAGACATGACTCTCCCGTAACACAAGGTTAAGGCCATGGTCCTCTGATGTCAAAACTCAGGTCAAATAAGCCCTATAAGCCATAAATAAAATTAACCTAGAGAGGTCACGGACTTAAATTATGGCACCACAACTTCCTGAATACTTGCAATGGGACAGACAGTGCTACAGCTGCGTGAAACAACATTAATCAGAATGCAGTTGCAGGCTCTGAGAACAACCAGTATGGCACAGCTTGCATCCATACAGCCAAACTCTTCTCCCAAAGAGGAAGGCTTTATTTGTTGGGAGCAGTCCCTGGGAATGCGATCCTCCAGCATTAGCTGGGAGGCCAAAACTGATCCAGAGAGGATGCAGACAATTAACCAGGCTGGACACCATGGGCCAGTGACTCAGCTTGTGCTCAGACCCTGCTGGGTTTAGAAGTATAAATGTAGTTTATGATTTCCTTAGGCTATTATTTCTCATAAAAGATAGGCCAGCAACTTACATTTGAATTTTGTGCAACCATATCCAGCTTTTGTGTGTAGTGATGGCAGTATTATTCTGCTGTTCCCCGAACGTCACCTCCTCTCCCATCACTTTACCCTTCCAGGTGCAGGACTATGCTCTGGAAGGGGTCACTCATTTGTCTTCCAACCTCTGACAGGAACAAGTCCACCCTTACTGAAGAACACCAGACACAAACCTTGTTAAGCACCATCCTTCATCTGAAGGCCAGAACAGGGCTCAACACCTTTCCAAATACCACAGCTTTTCTCTCCAGCCCTACGTGAACCACATCAACATTCAACCACTCAGTATCACATAAAACTTGGAGGTTTCTGCTCAAGTAAAAAGTTTCATGGACACTAAAGAAGCTCACACAGATCACCTCTCCATTTTCAGTTCATGTGGAAAATAAAAATACTCTTGCCTATGTAAATAGTTACTTTGCCAGAAGAGAAACTGGATCAGTACATAGGAGAGGAACCTCAGATGAACCTCTTAATGCTTCAGAAGTCAATGATGGAGCATTGCCTGTGTGTCAGTATGAAACCAAAGCTTCAGGGCACAGCTTGAATCTTTTGCAGTCTTTGGGAGACCCATACCACTGAGCTTCCAGCCTCCTGCCAGTCCTTAAGGACCTTGTGCCACTTCTTTTCTAAGACGAGTTCCTTCCAAGACCAACCTCCATCCCAAGGGTATACTTTGGCCATCACGCTCAGGTTACCAGACCCTCAGGAAACCATTCCTCAGACCCAGAAGCAAAGAAATACCACAGAACTTCTCACTTCTCAAACGTTTTTTCCCCATGGCAGCTGGCAAATCCTTTCCTTTGCTTCTCATCCAAGTTGGACAAAATTACTGCAGAGAATCCCTCCTGCTCCCCTCCCCCCGTGCAATGTAATCCCAAGGGAGAAATGGTTTCATGGGGACCCCCTGCTGTCTTGCATCTGATTTCCCTCCTAAGTATGGTATAGGGAAGCGTCTCGAGGGCTATGGCTGTGACCTCCATACAGCTCTTTTGTCAAGTGCCATTTCATTAAAAAATCAGCCTTTTAACTGTGGACACATTTCAACCTCACCAAATCTGCTAATTATTGACAGTTGGTGAAGAGGAGATTTCACTTGTTCCTCCTGTTAAACTGCATCTAATTAGTAATTACTGGTTCACTGTCATCTTTACTGCAATAATCCCACTGCACATTGGCTCATTAACCTTTTGCTTTTCTAAAGCAGCCTGCCAACAAGATGAAGGCTAAAACAGATTGGAAAACAATAGCTCAGCCTTGGATTTTAGGCTGTTTATTCCCCTTGTCCTGGAGATCCAAAAGGAAGATTATTTTTAAGAAAAGGCTTTCAGCTGAAATCAGCCTAATTCCGGAAGATGGCTTGTTTTGCCCTAACCAGCAACCAAGGCCCTTTAAACTTAACTCATGGTGAGGGCATGTGTATTACAGCTAGTGGAAGGGTTTCTCTGCCATCAGCTCTTGCTTCAGCTCCACTTCTCACCTGCGTTTATCCTTCTTTATCAGCAGGATCCAGCACACTAGGAATGGGATGAGGCAAGTTTCGGTGGCTTTGCAGCACCCTGGAGGTTCAACAGCATCCTCTTAGATGCTGAAAAATGAATGATCTGGATGAGCAGGGACCAAAGGGTGGAAAATCAGTGAAGCAACCCCATGGTTATTTCTTTTTGCTGCTACACTGAATTTCATTTGCACAAGTCCCATTTTCAGTTTGGAACTGTCACAGCTGTTTCTATTGGCAGTGCATAGCTGAGTAGGAGTTGTCAGTGGGGATGCTGTAGGATAGGCAGCTAGAAAAGAGATTCCCCGGGGGGCATGGGAGGCAGTTGGAGGTTGTGGGCTAAATGCATTAACTAGATGTTTCTCCTAAACTTAACAGCAGTGGATTACTTAATGCATATTGATGCATTTAGGTACCAGAGTTAACACTGTATTGGGATGAAAAGCGTATTTCTCAGCATCTTAAGTGTGCTTACTCACAAGGACCCAGGTCTTTATGGCTGACACTTGGGTTTTATTTTTACAAGGTGATCTTCAAAACCATAACGCCTAGAAACAAGTTGGAATTCTGGAGCACCATTGCAGACATCAAAGTGGATTCCATCTGCACAAAACCGAGGAAGGTATAAGGTCTTAGCTAAACTAAATACTGACCAAAGAGAAGATCTGGCTGCATCATTCTTCCCAGCACATGAAGGTTGTTTGGTGCCAGAATTTTCATTTAGTTGATATTGGTGTTCCTGTATGCAACCAGAGCTGAATTCTGATTTCTCTTACATTACTTTAAAACAGGTATAACTCTGAAGCAGCTACAGCTGATGTGATAAGGTGGCTGCATTTATCTCGCATATTTATTAAATCTATTGCAAGGCTTCAATTCTGCTTGAGAACTAATTGTAAGTTTGAGCCCCTTTAGAAGAGTGGATCAAAGGCAACCAGTCAAGCTCCCATGCTAAAACAAGCACGTAATACACATCAGCTTCTGCGTTTGCTCTCTGACTAAATAAAAAGGACTGTGAATGTGTGATTAAGGGCAGAATTTGGCTTGTTTACAATTCCTGAAAGGGTTGCTGCTCAGACCATAATCATATTTTTGGAACAGAACACGCCTATTACATCTTGTTGTTAATAATTTACTCCCTGGGTGGTGCTCATTACAACAGCATCATCTCAGTCGTGTTATGTCCATAGCTGCTTCACCTACTGTGGTTATGAGAAAAAGCAAATACAAACATGCCTACATATATACACATGCATATACATATAGAGAGAGGTCCATGTTCAAACACTCAAAGTCTATTAACTTAGTTATCTGACAAGTTCATGGACCAGTGATAAGTGACCAAGAAATGACATGTTTTGAGAAACGCTCTTTGCAAGGAAACTCAGATTTCTTATCCAAGACTGTGAAGAAATGGCTCTGCAGAGATTGTTTCAGATAAATCACTTGCCCTGCTCCCTTGAGCATTCCCACAGTCACTGACCACTGAGATCTCAATGAGATTTGGCAGAATGGAAGAAACACCCTTTATACACACTCACACACATTTATAATGAATGCAGACATAACTGGAAGACTGATCAGACCAGGCTGCTATGGAGAACCTGATTCCTTGGTGTCAACAGATGTGAGGTCCAGCTGTGTGCGTGGAGCTAACTCCAGTTGAATGGAGCTGAGACCCCAGTAGGTAATGAGCTATACCACCAGCTGTAATGGTTTCTCTTCGTTGACATGAAGCGTGGGCAGAGAGCACGTCATTCTGTTTGATCTACTAATCAGTGCTGATTCATGTTTACACTGCAGATAACATTTCATCTGCTTTTAGAAGGTCATTTTCAAGTGATGCTGTATGGTTTTAGTATTGCCTGATGCCTGCAATTTGAATATCCCTTGAAGGAAGCCAGACTTTAATTTTCCTTGTGGGCTAGATTTCATTCAACTGCTACCATCAACACAATTTCTCAAGCTGCAATATCAGATACTATATGTTTTAAATTATCTGTCACCCATAAAGCTATGATACAAAAGGCAAAAAGACCTTGTGAGCTTCATTTTTAGATAAAGAAACTAAGGCAATGAATAATTATTTCTGTAGAGCCCAAAGTGTTTAACTCTGAATGCCTCAGATTCTGGTACCAAAACTTAAGTTCACACTGACCTTAGTAGGCACTTACTGTTTCAGAGAAGCGCATGCTAAGCGATGCCTACAGAAAATACTGGAAATGTACAAAATGCTAAATTACAAAACAGAATTGTAGGGCGAGTTTCTGTTTGATGTTGAAAGAACGGTTTGGTTTGGCCAACGCTATTAAACGTGTGCATCGTTAGTGAGAAGGGAGAAAATACACAACGACTGCTGCTTAAGACTTGAGATGACACAAAGTCTGGGAAAGTTGTAAATAATTAAGAGCCCAGTCACTGACACAGAGGCCTCTAGATATGTGGAAAAAAAGTCAATGTGCAATGTACTATGGTCAAACACAAAATTGCCTCTGAACGCAAATAGTGCACCTATGGCATGGGGCACCATTTTGGGAGAATGGTGTCAATGTCAGCTTTGGGGTAAATGAGGATGGTGGTACCTCCTGTGGTCTTGCTTCCCTGATTATATTGAAAGGACACCTCCCAGGAAAGCCCATGGCTACCTTCTGGTGGGTGAAGCTCCTTTCCCTGGAAATAGGAGCATAAGGGATGCTCTATGTCCAGGTCTCCTTTGAACAGGAACTTTGGACATACTCTGGGCATGCACCTTGAACAGGTGTGAGACCTGGAAATACTCCTCAGTCTGTTATAACCAAAACCTCTGAGCAGAACTTGGGATCACAACAAAAAAACTGATGGGCAGGTAGCTAAGGTTGAGCTCATGCCAAAATGACTAACAAGCTCTGTGGACGTATGAATTCAAGTAGAAACCAGCAAATCACATTGCTTCTTGCAACTGGTACTTGTGCAACTTCTTACTGGAATACTGTGTCTGGTTCTTATGGAAGTGCTCCAAAAAGGATGTTGACTAATTAGAAAAAGTTTAAGGAAGAGCCATATGAATCATTAAAGCTTCAGAAAACACGTCTTTTAGCAAGCGACTCAAAGATTGAGATATATTCAGTTTCTTAAAGAGAAGACTAAGGGACAATTTTATCTCAGCCTGTAAACAGCTAGTAGGACAACAGAAAATTTGTAACAGGTTTTTCAGTCTAGCAGACAAGCGTACAAGATGACTCCCTGGCTAGAAGTCGTGGATAAACCCATCCAGACCAGAAAAACAGAATTAACCAGCAGAGACTGTGATACCAATTTCTGATCAATTGTTCTAGTTGGCACAAAAAGAACTTCAGCAAAGTCCTTTGCTCTGTTTCATAGAGGTTTTACCAATGTTATAATAGTGACCCTCGCTGTAAATGTACAAATTTATAATCTGCAAATCTATAAGCTCCAAACACTGAATGGCCAAAATTAATGACTTACAAAAAAAAATACACTTTATCAATTTGTTCAACTAACTTAGGTATGAGTGATTTCATTAGTCATTCTGCCTGTTTCCTTGGCTAGCTTTCCTCCGTTCACCCCCAGGCTGCGTCTTCCCAGAGCCAGGACAGATGACGAAAAGGCAGAAACCCTCAAAGCCCCCCTGGAAAAGTACATCCACATCCAATGTGCATCCCAGGCTCCTTGCTTAATGGACAAAGACTTGTTTTCATTATGTTAACACCAAGGAAACACCACTGTCACGGGAGAGGGTGGGATGAACCATGTTCTCCCCAGTGCAGCTCAGCTCTGACTAAGCTCACGTTCCCCGACAAGACAGGATGAACTCAGCTGGAGTCTCAGAGCAGAAGTCATCAGTCAGAAACACTGACATCCCTTGACTTGTGATCTGATCAGACCATGCTAGCTGAGACACTCTTCTGACTGGTGATCAAGCAAGCAGAACATTATCTTCATACACTAAAAAAAATGCCTTATTCCAACCTGGCTGTCCCCCGATCACTGATGTTTTCAGTACTATACAGTCTAAGTGTCCTCCACATGGGAGAGGTCTGGAGCAGACCACCCCTGTGGGAGAACAATGGATGTGATGGAAGGGAGAAGGATCACACATGACCATCCCTTGTCCGTAAAAGGTGCCTTTGCTGGGTGGAACAAAGGTTTCTCTGTTCAGTTCTTCCTCTGTTCGTTTGGAAGGTACATGCCACCACACGATCCAAACACTGGTTAGAAGTATGGAAAAGCCATGTGATATTAATCTGTGCTATGCTAGAATGCATTAACAGGAGGGATTAACATAACCACCACCTGCCCAGTGAATCTGCACTTGTTCAAGTGAAGAAGATAGCAACTGACTTCATCCAAAAATGGAGGAGGCCCCATAGAATGACCATAATCCAGGAAGGCAAAACAAGCAATGGCATTGGTAAACCCCTCTGAGATAACCCCCTGTGAGATAATGACACATACTGACCTCGGACATCTGTGGGAAGAGACTGATGGCCAAGGGGAGAGCCAGGCCAAAGGCAGCGAGGCACACAAGGCTTTGGACTGGGAGAATCATCCGGGGACGAGACCTCAGGAGTGAAGTTCTGGAAAGGAAAGGCTTTGTTAGACCATTCCATAGACCAGGCGAGTGCATGCCATCATCAAACCGGACACCAGTGTCCAGCCATACCCGCTGATCTCCCTCTCCCTAACTGGCCTAGGTTCCTTCTTAGTAGGTCACCAACAAGTTCATCCACAAAAGATCCCGAGTCCTGCACACTGTGCTTTTGCATCTGCTGGGGTTACATAGCCCATGCCAACCTAAGGGCTCACTTCTCCCAAATTAAAACAGGATCATTTCACACACGCTTCCACCATTTCAAACCATCTCACACTGGAGTAAATGGCACATGAGGTGATCTGGCCACACGCAGGTGTCACCTGCATTAAGGCTTTGGAGATTATGTTGAGTGAGCAGAAGGAAATTAGGTTCTTGAGAGATACTGTGAACTGTCAGCCCTATCACGCAGTGGTACTGAAAAATGCACACGACTTTGTTAATGGGGTAATAAAGTAGTAAACTTGACAATACTTTAATTTGTTAAAAATCAAACATCTGCAGAGAGGGACATAAGGACGTTTTAACACTTGCTGTCCCCAAGGGATATTTATGAGTTCAAGACTTGTTAACAGCAAACACTTTAAGATGCCTGCAAGGTCAGGTTTTGACAATGACCCATTAAGTGACCTTTCTGATACAATTAACACCGCATGACAGGGACATTTAGCCTGGTAGAAGGTGGCATGTTAAGTATATTCCAGGGTACAGGACCTCAGACAGTTTACAAATGTTAAGGGGAAAAATGTAATTGCTGAGGGGTTTGTTCTGGAGGTATTTACACCAAAAGGACACCTATCATTCAACTTTTTTCTACCAATCTGAAAAAAAACATGTGAACATAAACGAGCAACTTGATAGTGAATTTTGTTTGCATGTTTAGTGTATGTTAGCAATAGAGAGTCAGCAGATTCGCCTTAGTCCCAAAGAGCATTTCTCCTCTGTCTATCCTGACCTTGAGGACGCTGATGCCTCACGGTGTCCTGTCATCAAACATGGGCAAAGAGCTGCTAGTTAATGCCTTTCCACTGGGGTGATAAGACAGGAGCTCTCTTTGAGTCAAGGAAGGTGCAATCAGATTACACTAACCGCTAAACATCACTGTGGTTACCATCACCAGGGGTTTTAAAAAGCATTTCTAATCCAATACACACCATTTACAAGGTGCCTACCAAAAACAAGACAAGCACCCTTCCCACATCGGGGCATGCCGCTAGCCTGCTTTGGCACACGCAGAAGTGATTTTGCAGACACATCTCCCTGTGCATCCTGTGCCTGTAGCCAATGCAAGATAACAGACTACCTCAACCCCCGTCTACTCCACGTTTACTGCAGGCTACAAACATGCACCTGATGAATTATAACGGAGCAGCTGATGTGTGGGAACTCGTTAGCCTGCTGTACGTTGTCTGTGTGTCTGAACATTCAGACTCTTCGCCCTTTGCTAGCAATGCTTGCTGAAAGCTGTCTTCATCTTGAGAAGGTTTGGGGGAAGTGGGGAAGTAAAACAAGATCCAGAGCCTTAACTCCTCCAATATCTCAGCTCCTCGCTAATAAGCTATCGAGACAGAGCTGATCCTATCAATTTGTGCTGTGAAAGCCAAGCTTCTGTTCTCCAATATTTAGCTACATTGTTTTGCATAGAGCATGATCTAACTCCTGCAGATAATCCACAAGGATTCCATCCAAGTCAGGAAAGCAGGTTACCTTGCTCCACGCTCTTTAACAAATGCAATGTTCAAGAATTGCCATCAATAAGCTGTGATAACTAGTCCCTGGGATGCAGAGGGGCAACTCCTGGAACTGATTTATTCTCCTGCTTAAGCTGTCGTGATCCATGAGAGCTCTTGCTGAGAAAATCATATGACCAGCATCCTTTAAGCCTCCCTGGAGTACAGTTTAGGACCAAGACATCACTGCTTATACCACCCCTGACATCTTAATTTGGAAGCTGCACCCTCTTTAATTATTGCCCTGTTGGGGACCTTATAATCACCCAAGTAAAAACTCAACCAATTTAAAATGATCCCAGGTACAGTCCCCAGGTGTGATTTCCAGGAGTGCTTCAAACTCAGGCCAGTTCAAATTACAATGGCTAACCTCCTAATTAAGAAGAGTTATGGCTTGATTTAAAAAGAGAGGGGACTAATTAACACATGTAGTGTAATGTCTTAATTGGGATTCAGATTCTAAAATTTGTGTGGTTCAGAATAAATGACTCATAATTAGTCAAGAGGTCCACTTTTCTTCTGTCCCTCAGATCTTTGCTCTTGACATAGATCTCAGAAAAATACTAAGTTAAATATTGCATGCTGCATTTTGTTAGCTGTCAAATGCAATCAAAACCCCTCTTTTCACCCATTAACCCCCATCAGAAGTGAATGATTAGACATTTCCAAAGAGTTTAATTGCAGACTATTACAGCAGATTAAAAATAAATAATGTTAATATCCATTTGCTGAAGAGTGAATTAGTTCACAAAACTGTCCTTTGTGCTCTGTCAAGGGGTTTCATCAAGGAAGTGGAGGCCAAGACCTTTAGATCCCCCTGACAGCCCAACTTTGCCATTGGCATCTTCTGAAGCAGACGGCTATATTCACAAAAGCAAATATTATCTTACCCTACCAGTAATTCTGCTATTTAGTTGAGTACTTAAAGCTATTTTCATACAAAACCAGTAGTTTTACAGACTGTCACCACGTACACAGGACAGGACTGGCCAGGCTCTGGTGAACTAAACTTTGGCATTCAGATTAGACAACACGGGATTGAAAAGTTTGCACCAAGAGAAGGTCTCACATTGGAAATCTGCAGGAAGAGAATAATATGTATATTTTATTGTTCCCAACTTCAGAAGCCAAATTTTTGGCCCCAGGGGTCTGCCTCACTAGTGTAAGAGATCCACGTTTACATATCAAGCTCTGGAAGGCCAAGAACATGCATTTGGATGGCAAAGAACATCCAAAGAACATCCTCCTCTTCTCTCTTTTTCCTTCTTTTTTTTTTTTATTTAAAAAAAAAGATTTGTTTCTTTACCCCGCTTCAAAACCCAGTCATGCCTATTCTTTCTGCAATTTGCCTTCATAAAATTTGCCTAGCAGATATTAGAAAGGCAGTCATAAGCTGGGGAGCTTCTGGCTTACTGATCCTAGGTAGCACTTACTGCTAACAGATATACCTAAAGCAGCTAGACCTTACGGATAACATTTCAATGCGCATGAGCGTGCATGTATGTAGGTATATACACAGACACACGCATACTTGTACAGACAGTACATCTGCTCTGCAAAGACAGCGTGTTGTAGATCTTGTAAATACACCTTCATTCAACTTTCATCACATTGTTCATTAGTGGTTTAAATTTTGCATAATTTGGCAGCTGCCTCTGGCGTTTTTCAAGAGGTACTGTAATTTATTCCATATGGAAGTCAGTTGCTGTACTAAAAAGGAGTTATCAGGTTCAGTGAACCAGAGCTGTATTTGTCTAGAAGGAGGTGTCAGATGCTAAACTAAATATGACAGGAGTTAACCAAAGTCTCCCAGCTGACAGATTCTGTGGGATTTCTGTAGTGTTTGGTATAAACAGGTTCAAAGCTAATACATACATTGCAAGACGCCTAGGATGCTGACAGGGTAAGAAAAGCGCTGGAGGCTGAAGCTCTGGGTATCCCGAGGCGTCCTAGGCTCCTGAGAGCCCGGGGTTCAAAACACCCCTCTGACATGCAAACAAACTTTGGGGTGCTTGTCCTACCCCAGATCCCAGTTCTGCTGAGAACCTCCCAGAGCCAGCACTGGACCACGTCTCTGCATCAGAGAGCCCATCAGGTCTCTCCGCTATCTGCAGAGTGTGTTTCTGAGCTTTTCTCACACATTTTGGGAATGCTGAGCTCCTCTAGCAACCAGTAGCTCTGTCTGCTGTCCTGTCCAGCCAGGCCACCACTGTCCTCGCCAAGGAGCATGTCCTGCTCACATGTCCTGCTCTTGCGTATAGCCCCAGTGCCCCCTCCAGAGGATACAGCAGATGCAAACAGAGTGCGGTTGGGGGATTTTTGTGCTTGATTGACATAATTAAAGGAGCAGTTTCAATGTTTACTCTGGAAACAGCCACAGCAGTTTAAGGTGTCACTGCTGGCAGCTGTTTAGTTTAAACAAACTTCAGCGAGGGTTTAGCTGGACGGAGAGACTTTGCACTTAAGAGGAGAAAAAGCACCTGTGAGAAACATTCTGCGCACTCTGTCAGAAGGAGAATAGCTCCAGCAAAAGGCCATGAACACAAGGTCCAGGAGGGCCTCCTACCTCACACACGTTTCTGCAGTGAAAAACATTGTTTAAGCTGAAGAAAAAGCCCTTTCTGCACCACCTTCAGCCCAGAGCTGGGCTGGGCACTGGTTCTCCATCGAGAGAATCCATTTTTCATGGTTAGACTGGCTTAGCTAAGCCAGAGAAGCTCTGTAATGTTGATCTAGCCAGAGAGCACCCTAATTTTATAATTTTTATGAGGGTTACAGGAAAACAGCTCAGACAATTGCTACGTGAGGATGCTGACGTGCTGTGGCAGCTCTGCCAGATGTGGAGAGGAAGAAAGAGTAGAAACACTTCTCTTTCATGGACACAACATTCTGGTCCCCGCTTCTCTCAGCTCTTGCCCATTGGCACCAGTTCCAGCTTTATCTCTCCTCCGTAAACACTGCACAGTTGGCTCTAGGGCCTCCTCTTGTCTAGTCTGACATTCATGAGCTCTTGGAACCCATCCTCAGACCTTCTTCTGCACTTCAGACCCTCTGAGGTTGCTTATACTGTGAGGCAGAGAAGAGGCTTTAGGATAAGGAGGTAAGAAGAGCTTATGTTCTTCAATCTCTACTGCCAATTATTACCTCAAAGTGTCCACAGCAGACATTGCTGGTCGACTGAGCTGTGGTCTGCTTATCTACCACTTATCCAGACCACATGAACCAAATACGACTGGATTTGGGGTCTCCCACTACAGAGCTCAGCCTACAAGGGAACCTGAGGTTGCAGTTACACACAGACCTGGATGGTCTACACCAAGATGTGCTGTGGCTTCAACTCTGGACGGAGTTGGGAGTTGGACAAAAACTACTGGTGAAGTCTTGGGTGGTGGCTGTGTAACTGGTGCTTTCTGGGAGAAACCCGCACCATTTCCCAGATTTCATCATAATGACCAGACAAAAGGACTCACAGAAGCATCTGAATAAAGGGAAATGTCTGAGGTACTAGAAGTCCAACTTAATGCAGTGGATATAGTTGTCCCCACACATCTGTGACATGCAGGTACTAATGAAGTTTCCATTGTCTGCTCCAACGTCAGCTACATCCCATGGATGAGTCGTCTTCGTCTCATAGATGATGTGAAACCAATATTTTTCCGTATTAAAGTTGCCAACACAGATATTATTTATAAAACTTAAATGAGAATACATCTGCACAAAATAACTGACACCGTGTTCCCCGCATGGCATATGTAGTCTCAAAATAAACATTGATTCTATATGTTAGCTGCTTCAACAGAGCGACCAAGCAGCAGGAAATGCATGAAACATGGGGAAAGAATGGCGCGCTGCGGAGCTCAGCAGTGGGAGGTAACATTGAATTACTTGGAGAGCAGAGAAGGCGGCCCTGGGAGTTAAAATACACAGCAGGCAAAGAGACGAGAGAAGCCAAGAGAGCTGAAAAAAATGGCACAAGAGACGAGAGAGGCAGCTGGGGGAGTTAAAACATGCAGATGGAGAGATGGCTGAGAGAGAGGAAAGACCTGGATCCAAGTGGAAAGACGACGACCAGAAACTGGCCACTTAAAATAAACTTTTCGAATACTGAGACGAAAACGAGGGAGCGAGTTTTCTATGAATCTGAAAACCGCTGCTGGGAACACATAGCTTGCTCCTGGGATGGTGCAACTCCCACCCAGCTGCAGCACTGTCACCCTCTTCCACCCAGACTTAAACACAAGGCAGGAGAATTGCTCCACTCCTTCGCCACAACCCCAAATGCAAATGACTTAGTAGAGGATCCAGATTGCGACTTCTAATTCCAGATCTCCAGCCTCCAAATAATAAGCCATCACTCTCGTCTTTCTCATTTATAGACACTAAGGATTTCTATAAATAAATTGATAATGCATGCCTTGATATGACTCCCATTAAAAACACCCTAGTCCAACTAAAATTCTACTAAATTAAAAAAGTTAAAATTTTTGCCAAATGATCCAAGTTTTTTTCCAAAACGAGGTTTCACCTCTGACCATGTCGTTCAGTAACCACTTTAAAAGATCTGTGAGTCAACACCTGGACTATGAATCCCTCGGCTATGGAAAGGGATGCTTTCCATGCCAGGTGGATGCTTCCATGTCCTACAGTAATACCACCACCTCTAGCTGCGTGGCCAAACCGCACCCCACTCCCTATCCCTGCTGTTTCTCACTCACAGGCTTCCAGGAATCCAAAGATATTTGATGGGAAACGAAACAGTAGGCACAAAGCTCTAAGTAGAATTTAGGCAGCCAACATCAGTGCCCAGATATTTTTATATCTACACAGCTTCATTTAGGGGTGGTGGGGAGAGAAGTTTTCTCTTGCAAACCTGAATTAAGTCTTTCTATTAGTTAAAACAATGACATTTTGAAGGCAGCCTCCTGTATGTCTACATTTGCTTGACAGGTAAAACTAGTTTCGGTAATTCTTGCACAGTGCACAGGTGCATTTAGTAAAACTCGTATCAATACAAGAAGCTGTGATGCCCCCAAGCATGAAGGAAATTTTACTATTAGTTTTATTTAAGCCTGTGGATGCTTTGCAAGACCCGTGATGCTCCTCAGTGTTTCCTGTTGGAGACAATAATTTAGAGACCAGTTTTCTACTAACTTTGAATTTTTGCACATAAAAATTTTTGTCTGTTCATGTTGATGACCAGAATAGCGAAGATCCTCTGAATTGCAGCAATAAAAAAGTTAGTCCTCTGGGGTGATCTTTCTTGGGTGAGCTAATCACCAATGTAGGGTTAGACTGGAATCACTGCCTGTGTTAAGCCTGCGGAAACACAATGCAGGAACAGCCACTTCGCTGCAAAACCTCAGTACGACAGAAAGGCGAAAAGTAAGAGCTCTGTAGCAGGAACATCACAAATCGGTGGCATTTCTGAAGTGCCTGGCATGTGGACAGATGAAAACACAAGTCCTCTCGACTGACAACAGCAAAGCAGCTTTGATGGGATTATAAAGGCTAGAATCACGCATCTGAATTTGAAGCAGGGAAGCTGCCAAGATGCCGGGGTACAAAGATAAGTGACAATCTCTGTTTTACACATGACTTTGAGCAAGCCCTGAGCAAGGTACTCCAGAGTAAGGCATGGTCACTCCTGAGCACGTCCCCAGCAGATCCTGCAGGTAGATCATGGGGTGGGGGACCCTGCGGGTGACACAGGGTCTTGGAGCAGGAAAGAGGCTGCAGAGCTTTTTTCAAGGAGGAACATGATGTGAAAATCAAATGCTTTGCACAAAATTAGGGGGACTAGAATCTACCCTTTGTCCTTGTGTGTCTCCAGCACCCATCTCCAAACAGTGGCTTGCAGAAAGTGCTAGCAAGACTGTGCCCTGCCGGAGGGAACCACCACAGTCTCTTTGAAAAAGAGAGGAAAACAGTATATTTGGGGCAAAAAGGGCTGAAGGAAAACTTACTTTACAGTTCCCGAAAAAGTGTTTGTTGCCCTGTTTCTCCCCACACCCAGGCCCTGGGAGGAACCGATCTTGGTGACAGGCTCTAGGTGCTGGAGGTTTACCAGACTATATCTATATTTTTAAATGTTAAAAATCAGTCTCTAAATTTAGAGAAGCAGCCCAGACCCTTCCGTTAAGGAGACAAAATTGCCTAGGGGTGTTTCTACAAGAGTAAACAAGGCTAACCAAAGCTATGGGTCAATCCCTAATTGTACTAATTGCTATTTACTTTGTCAGTGGAGTGCTTTAGAGCATCCATTATCAACAGATTTGTTTAAAGCGTGCTTCCAGCTTGGCTGTCTGGACAAAGGTAGCAAGCCCTTTAGCACCCCCATCTTTCAATGCACTAATCAGTCTCCAGAGGCTGGCAAGGTGATCCCCACCCCACGGATCATTCACGCCGAATGAGCTGCTGATTGGTGTCCCAAGGCAGCCAACAGCACCAAACAGTCTCACAGCATCTCCAGGCAGAAGAAAAAGCAGAGGGGCTGGAAAGCAAGGCAGGAGAATGGCCAACGGACAGGGCAGTTTGTGGTTAGTTTGTTCTTTGGTTTTTTTTGCTATTAAGAACTTGGATAGGAGATAATTAGACATGAAATAATAACCCCACCCATTCCTGCCCACTCTCCTAGCACTGATGCCCCACGGAGACATCTGCCAGGAGAGATTCTGCCTTTAACTGTGATGGAAAGCAAATTTCTGAAGAATATGCGAAGCATATATTCTTCTGGGGAAGTCCAAGCCACAGGACGTTATTGAAAGAAAGTACAAGTGAGTTCAAACAGGGCACAAGCAAGTCCAGCAGTGGCCAAGGTGGTCTGGATGCGGTGTGTGGTCAGTAAGTCCCTACACACCCTACTGCTGGCTGAACACAGGCTCAGACCTTTAGTCTGACCCCATGTGGCAGCTCTAGTGTTTGCTCAATGGAGGAGTGAAAACTTAGGGACACTTTTCCACTGAGTTCAGAGAGTTTGGGCTCACACTGACCTTCTAGAATAGGGTTACGCAAACTGTTGGTGTCTCAGAAAGATGATTTAAAATAACCACATCAATATAGCACTTTAGCAGCCTACAACAATGGTCAAAAATGCTGGAATATGAACATTTTAATACGCAAAAAAAAGTCTTTGATGGACCAATGCTAAGAAACACCAACGAATAACACCTACTGAGCATCTTTTCTCCTTTGCTCTTGAGAAATCCCCCCCTTCGTATTACCCAACACTTACTTTTCCAGTATGGACATAATAATTGGAGGTAGAACCAGTATAGGCATTGGCAGGACCACTCTAGTCAGGGCTGTTTCTAGCAGTGCCTGAAAAGAAAAAACAAACAAACAAACTCAAGACATTTAAAAGAAATCTCAGGATGTACCTGCACTGAGCAATCAATGTGTGGGCACAGAAATGGTTTGGCTGGCCTTTCTTCTGTTGCATATGTGAACGAATGTATCAATACACACTTTCAACTTTGCGATCAGCTATTTGTACGCAACCTATTTTCACTCCGTTGCTACAAATGATGGGCTGGAGCCCATGCTTGGTCATAAATCCAGCGGAATAAACAGAGACACCTAATAGCTTCCCTGATTTCACTTCATGTGACCAAAAGCGCTCAAACATCCTTTCATATTCCTATGCAAACACGTTAATGCTGCCTGCAGGAAGGAAAGAGGGGCAAAACAGCTGCCTGGAAGACACCGTAAGGTGAAATATCTCAATATGGGCTGAGCAGCAGCTTCAACACTTCCTCCCTCAACTGAGTTTCAATTTCAATTACATGCTGGGGGAATGCAGTACCTTATTGCCTGCTCCAACACTTGTTTATGTTTATTAATCACTGACGGATTATTGCAAAGCATTGTAACACACAGTGCTCTCCTCTCCCAGGAAGACACCCAGCTGTGCAGCTACCATTGTCCCTCCGCTGGTGCTTTCTCCCTGGTGAGATTCACCAGGATGCAACAAACAGAACAGCTTGGCAGCATGATACATATAAATCCCCCGAGATGAGACCTAGAGACCATGGATGCTCTAGCAAGGTGTATAACCACCACTGTGTCTTCATGTACCTCTTCCAACCACTTTTGCCAGCACCCAGCTGGGATGCCCCAAGCAGTGTGACCACGCATGGAGCTTTGGCTGATGTAGGCAGAAAATACTATAGATTTTGGATGGGAATGCTGAAGCTTCTGCATACAGCCAGGCTTGGGAGCACCTGATCCTTCCAAACTGGGAGAAGGTCTCAGAAAAGTGCAGAAGTGTTACACAGGATCTGACAAATTTTACATGACAAAACCCAGTACTAAGCTATTTAGGAAGAAGCATTGGAATTAGATGGCAGCTGAGCAGAAGTTCTCAGAAGTCCCAAATCTGAGGTTTAAACTCCACCTAAATAACCCTTGCAGTACTTTCACTTTTAATATTTATTTTCTATGTTGTCTGTCTTCCCCTCGACCATTAGGATGAAGAGGAGAAGCTGGGTCCTGAAGCAAGTTAATATAAGTGAGGAAAACTGGCTCAAATAAGCATCCCCGAGCCCTTCAACAGATTGTTTTAAGCTCCCTGTTAAACAACAATATGGAGAGATATTAGAGATCTCCCATTTCTTGCCGAGGACTGTAAATCTGTACATTAATTGCTGTCTATGAAGTGCCTTAAGAGCCTTGGACAGAAGGAGCGAGAGAAATGCCAAGCATTATATTATTAACTCCTCTGCCTGGGCGTGTGCTTTGGTACATGCTTTACATTTCAGATTAAAGCCCACTTGGAAACAACATGCCTCAATCAGATGATGCTCAGAAGACAAAACTATGTAAGAAGGGAATAAAAGGCAATAATTGCAGGCAGATGGCAGAGAGCAGAAAGTTACAGGGGAAAATAAGCCAGGTGTTAGGACAGGGATAAAAACATCTGTCTATCCTCACAAAGCTTTGGTTGGCAATTGTTAATGCAGTTTTGACATAGCAAGGGTTAAAAAGCTACTCAGCTCAAAAATGAAGGCTTGCTCATTTAGAAAAAGGTGTAAGTTATCTTTGCTTCGTATTCAACATGAACTGCTTACAAGTTTCCACAAAGAAATCCTAAGGCTGTGAATGTATCAGAGTAGTAAAGGATCTTCCTGATGTCAATCTACGCCCTTCCAAACCATCAAGGTCAGTCACTGAATCTGCCTGCATGACACGAGCCTGTGTCCACCAGCACACTCAGCCAGTTTTGTGGCTACGCAACTGCACGCGTGGGTACAAAGCAGGCACAAAGTTTTGTCTCTTCGTTCTTCCCGCATGATGGGTAAAGCTCATCTATTTCTAGCTCTTTCAAGTCATCGATTCCTATGGCTGTAGGATTCGTTGAGCCTGAAGGCCAGTTGTGTACAAGCTCACCCGAGTGTTCGCCAGGAACATCACAGGTACATACGTGTTTTGCAGCAATTCTGGAAGACCCGACAATGTTTCCGTTATTGTCCAAAACATCAATTCCTTCTTCCAGCTCTGTGTGCCTCATCAGGACAACATTGCAGATATTGGCACTAGCTGAGGATGAGAAAAGCATGATGATTAGCAATGCAGCCCTGGTCAATACCAAATGGCAGGCTTCTGTTCGCCGTGACAGCCCTTCAGCTTTGCTTGCATCAATCTGCCAAGAAGTATCTGCAAGTCAAGGAGCCACTCTTTACCAAGACAAAGACGTGATTCTTAAGAGGGGAATAATAATCAAGATAATTTTCTTTTACTTGCAAAAGGATCTGCTGTCACAATCAGAAACATATTGACGCAAAGAAATAATAGTATTTCCAGATGTTGGCGTTTGGAGATGCTCTCAACTCCCATAGTGATTCTTCATCCGACATTTTGATCTACTAAGGCAAACATATCCTTGCACTGGGCTACCAGTTGGTCTTGGCCAATCAGGCACTGCTGATTGATGGCTGCCTCTTCTGTGGGTATATCCCAGAGGTGTTTTTAATTCCCCTCACTAAGCCAGCAGACAAACTCTTCTTAAATAATGGATTTTAGCAGGTATGATGGAAATATACTGCAAGGGATTTCACTGAGCTATGAAGAACAGCTTAGATCTGAGCTCTTAAAAAGGACAGAATTATTTTTTTTAATCAAATAAGATAAGGTTGCGTTGTTTTCATGGACACGTATCCCATTAGTAGGGGTCCTGCTGACTATTTGCCCTTATTTCACATGTTTTAGTGGAAAAAATGGATCTGTAGACTTAATATCTATTAGAGACCTCTTTGTTTGCTTTAACAATATTTTTCTGAACTGTGACACAAACTAGCAGTCCCTTGGAGGACTCTGGCTCCCAGCACTCACATTTTCCAAATATCAGCCCCGCATTTGCAGCGGAGGCGGAGGCAGAGGCAGCTCAGGGACCCTTTCTGACAACCCCCCCCTTGCCCAGCCTGTGGCTTTTGTAGGCTTCTTGAGGTGACCCCAAATTCTGCTCCTCAACTAACGTGTTAGACTTGGAGTTGAGGAACATCCTTCCCAGATACAGCTCCTCTCCAGGGCCCAAGGACTTCTTAAATTTTTCCAAAGAAAAGCCGCTAATTCCTATAAAAGTTTTGGTTTTGATAAACTGGCATTTTGCAGCACTCTCCCCCCACCACCACATTTTGTTGCAAACTTTCCAACCAGAACTAACACAAACCCACTGTTGCTGCAAGTACTACCGCTTCCAAAAATGTGTTTCTGTACTGCTTGATGGGTTAATATTCGCTAATTAATCTCAATTCATGTCATATAACAAATGTCTAATTTTTTGAGGGTGGTGGGTGGGTGAGCCCTATACGAATGCAGCTCTCTGCAATCAAGGATGATTTGTGGTGACAAATGCTCCTTACACTCGAGAATAAGAGGAACATACACACACGCACACTCTGTCTCTCTCTTTAATATTCAAACTACCGGACCACTCTTCCCATCTATCAAAATATCTGTGTTACCAACCCTTCAGCTCCCTAATCCAAGATAAAACAGAAAACAGGCATTTCATTTAAAGCAAGTTTAGCCCCTCTCTTTTTTTTTTCCTTTTTAACACTCATATGCCCCATCCTTCTAGCTTTCAGTCAAGACTGAACATGCAAAAACATGCCAGCAGAGATGCTCTGGCCAAGCCAGGATGCACCAGCACAAGGCTCTTGCGAGACTCATGATGGGGTGTCCAGACCTGAAGCTCCCACCACATCTAGATGCTTCTCTAAGTCTCTGGATCTTATTAGCGCTTCGTTGCCCAGGTCCCACATTCAAAACCTGATTTCAGCCCATTTGAGACAAGCAACTGTCTTAGTCGCTCCCATTCTGTTTCAGTAAAACACTGAGAAAGCAGAAAAAGCTGCTAATTATGAGTAAACTTGTATTTTATGGAAGTCTCAAATACAGGATTGAATGAGAAAGAAATAAATATATGTGCAGACAATTTGATTTTCAGAATTTGGAAATAAATTGTGATCATATAGGCTGGAAAATGCTTCTGTGAAAACACTTAGCGACATAGTGGAAACTGGGTTCAGATACAAAAGCAACCCACTACCCTATATGTGTATAAATATCCTTTCTAAACCACGGTGTTCTCCACACACTAAATATGCCCTTGTGCACCACCTAAACACATTTAACAATTTTAAGCTCACCCACAAAAAAAACCCCACAAAGACCAAAGAGAAAAAAACCTTCCTTCTCCTTACCTCCCTTCCCTCCAACTGGAAGCTGGTGTCTTTCTACCAGCTTTAACTTCCTTCAGTTCAGGTTTGGGATGCCACCTTTGGGATTTTGGGGGGGTTTCTGTGTTTTTTTGTTAGCCACGTACATCTGCAGTATAAAGCACACCACCACCAGCAACAACCCTGACCTTCATGAGAGCTATCCACACTCAGTGCTGGGGAAGAAGTGGGTAAACTGGGTTCTTCGCAATAACCCTGGGCATTGATGCCCTTCACCGCCTACATCTCCAAGAAAGCATCCAGCCCCTTCTTGTTCCAATTCGGGAATCACGGCTCTCCAGAACACAATGCTGACACACTCCTTCCCTTCTCCTGCACTGAAAACCTTCATGGAGAACAACTTCACTGCCCAGACGATGCATTGGGGTGGTCAACATCAAGCACGAATCCCTTTTGCATCAAGCCAGCCACTGGTTATGCAGAGCCTTGGCCATTTCCATGAGCTTTTCCACCCAGGATAGTTTACTGGATCTGTCTCCTGGGGCTGGGGAGGATTTTTCGGACAGCCTATGATTTTCAGCTACTACAAATTACCTTTGGCAGAGGCTGAAGGTGCTGCCTGATCCAGTGCCACCGGCCACAACATGGGGATCAGAGCAATCGGAACCTGCACCAGCTACCTGCGTACGTTCATGATTGGCCACAATCTGTGTTACCACAAGCGAGGTCTGGAGGCCCCTGCAGATACATCCCCATAGTCTGCACTCATCTTGGGGTCCCATGGCGAAAGTGGATTTCAAGGAGGGACCATTTATGTTAAATATGCCCTACAGGCTGCATTTCTGCAGATATGGTTACATAACCCAGAGAAGGCAGACACAACATATGGAGCATCTCTGAGGGCAACAAGACCCATAGGGGGGGTTTCCCAGTGCCTACCAGGGCTTAACATGACTCTATATTGACACTCCTGCCGGGACTCTGGTTGTCTTTCACCTGAGCAATAGCTGTGCTTCCCCAAGTCTCCATCTCTCACGATCCCTTGGGATGAGAGACCATAAAGCTTTGATGCATACCTCCAGTTTTCCAGCTGCTATCAACCAGCACAGCTCAGTGAGGTTGGCGGGAAACGGAGGCAAGGAAGGGCAAAGGGAAAACTGCTTAATGGTTCAGGTTAGAAGGGACCTTAAACCCCCTGCCATGGGCAGGGACACCTCCCACTAGACCAGGTTGCTCAAAGCCTCATCCAGACTGGTCTTGAACACTTCCAGGGATGGGGTATCCACAACTTCTCTGGGAACCTGTTCCAGTGTCTCACCACCCACACAGCAAGGAATTTCTTCCTAATATCTCATCTAAATCTCCCCTCTTCCAGTTTAAAACTGTTACCCCTTGTCCTATTGCTAGACTCCCTGATAAAGAGTCCCTCCACATCTCTCCTATAGGCCCCCTTTAGGTACTGGAAAGCTGCTATAAGGTCTCGCCAGAGCCTTCTCTTCTCCAGGCTGAAAGAGTAGTGGAGCAAGAGCTTTACACCAGTGCCTGGCTTTTCACATAGACAAGGTGAAATTCTGCCCTTTTGCTGGGAGCTGGTGGTTCAAAAGCAATGGAAAGACGCATCTTAATTAAACTGTTTGTCCAGGTCTGCAAACCAATAGCTTGCAGCTTTCAAAACCACAAAACCACAGAACAGCAATTAGTGGGAGGATTCCTAATGTCCTGGCACATAATGAAGCATGACAGTACACAAATAAAATAAGAACAAGAGAATTAATTACAGGCTAAACAATTTAATTATGGGTCCTCAATCAATGCCGACACAAGTGTAACCTCTTTCTCCTTGCACCTTGCTATGAAAATAGATCAACCCGGTAGCAAAGACTTCCCGCGTGCATCTCTGACTCAAACCCAGCCTTGGAGCTGCCTCCCGGGTCTTGTGCTAACCTCTGGTGCCCTCCTGATTATAAAATCAAAAGAAAGCAGAAACCCTCTAAAAATATATTCCAGGAAAGTTCCAGGAAAACAATAACAATGCCCACAGATTCCCTATACAGAGGCAAAGTGCTCAGAAAAAACACTGAGTGCAACCTACAGAGCACAATCCCTGTTACCCTCTGCTCTGCAGACAGGGGAAGCAGCTGTTTTTCTGGCAGAAAAAATTTTTAGAAGCCCCAACCACCTAGGGCCTTTATACATAAACAAACTTATATAAAAAATTACCCTTACGCCACCGGCGATTTCTTCCCAGCTAAAATAACTCATCGCTTGCTGAATGTTGTAACCACGGGGTTCAGCAAAGGCTGAGTCCAGTGTGTCTTTTCCCTTAAACACCGAGCAGTTAGCTGATAAACTGCAGAAGGTTTATTTTGTGCTCCAACAAGCCAGCAGCAGCCTTAATTCTTCACACACTTTGGTCTGTTTTTTAGTCAGTGACTCTTAGATCTGTATATTCAGAGTGGGAGCATTTCATTGCATGTTTTTGTAAAAAAACCTCCAATGCTACCACTTATTCAAAGATCTGATTTGACATAATTCAAACCAGATCTTGCAAATTAAATGCTCCTGAATTTGGACAGTCAAGGACCAGTCAATGACGATCATTTTTCAAACTGCTTGAGAGTGGAAAGTGCTGCTTGACAAACCTTCCTGAGCTGCCACTGCCAGCAGCTTTGCATCATTTTCCTGCTGAAATGTTGCTTTGCACCATCCCATTGCTGTCTGCACCGACTCAGGGACCTGCCGCCAAGGGGACATGGCAGCGATGGCATAAATCAGGAAGGCAGGAGTTCGGTGTCCGTCCCAGTGGCTTTTATCCACCAGTAGGTTTAGAGCCAATACTTGGAATATAGAGAAAAGGCGTTCTTTCTTACCGACTGCAGGGAATGGCACAAACCTCTGGATCAAGAGACGAGTGGCAGGGGTAAACTTGTTTGCTCTCTGAACCAGAACATTAAGGCCCACCTTTGAATAGAAAATAAAAAACAAAACAGAGAAATAGAAACAGTTAGCTACAAGGAGCAGGGCAGATGCTACAGCTTGTAGAGAGCAGCACGGCTCTTCATGGGAACAGATTGGGTCCTCTCCCCATGCAGAAGCGTTTGTGAACTAAACCACCCCACACTGCAGGGTTTAGCTGTGTTGGGTTCAGCCCATCGTTCAATGAAGGGTTGGACCCAACTGTTGGGTTTAAATGAAGGGCTGAACCCAACCATTGGGTTTAAATAAAGGGTTGAACCCAACCGTTGGGCTGAACACAACCACTGGGTTTAAAAGTAAGGTTGAACTCAATCATCGGGTTTAAACCCTTTCCAGCCAAAAGACAGGCTAGAAACCACTGCAATGCTGTTCGGTCTTTCTGGAAATACTCCTAGCAGCATTTTTGCCCAGTTCACTGGCATTTTTCCCATCCAGCACAAAATCATTGGAGCTGGGAGTCCTCACCCGGCTAGGAAAAAGCCAAGTATCGGTGGTGGTAGTTGGCCCAACACAAATCCTTCCTCCTCCCAGGGTCTGTGCAAACTACAACACTCCACTCCAATGTAAACATTTAGGCTATAAAGGAGCTATTAATAGAAACAAGAGATAGCAGGCAGTTTATTATAACCATGGATCATTTTTTTGTTGTCTCCTCCAACACTTAAATAATGCAGAGCTCTCTGCAATTTTGCAGGGATCTAAGTCATTGCGTATGTTAATATAAACAGCACGGAGGAGAGCTGCTGCCTCGTCAGCCTCAGCGTGGTTGGGTAGTAGTGATAGTCGGAGAATTTCCATCAAAATTTGTTTCAAGCAGAACTGTGGTTATTAATTAAACAAACCTATTCACAGGGAATGACTTCTGTCTTCAAATTACTCTCCCCTACAATATTTTCTCTTTTTCATCCAAGAAAACCCAAACACACAAACAAAACCCAACAGTCCCAAACCGGGAATTTTAGGCCGAAAATGGAAGTCTTTAGCAATGCCTGGCCAAAAAGTTTTCAGCCAAAAAAGCAGCAAAATTTAAAAAAATAAAAATCAGCCAAAGCCAAAAACCTGCCAGCAAATAGTGATTTGGGGGTTTAAAAAAAAAAAAAAAAAAAGAAAAAGAAAAGAAAAGCATGGGAGAACATATTTTGCAAGCTGTTATATTATACATGCATCCGCAGTGCATCTCGTCTTTTTGGAGGCTGAGAGGACGATGTTGAGAAGCACAACTGCTGGGTAAGCCCTACATAAGCAGAGTGATAGTTTTCAAAATCCAGAGCATTTGCAGAGCCCCACAAGGCTTTCACCAGGACGCCAACAAGAACCCTTCCTCCTCTCCTTGGCCACCGTGACTCTAGCTTTGGGTCCAAGAGAGCCACAGCAGTTCTTCTTAGTTGGGGCAAGAATAAGTGTTTTGCCTTACCCTTCTTCCCCCTCAAAAATGACTGAATGATTTATATTTTTTTTTTATATTTTCCAAGTTCTGGGATGCGTAAATCGGAATGCTTCCAGAAACTATAGAGCAGTCTAAAATGTACGGCTTTAAAAGTAAAGCTACGACAGTCTTAGGCATGGCTTTGCTAGTGCTGCCCCATGGATTTGGGTATTTATAGCCTGGATACAACTTATCTGTGTAGATGACAAATTTTGTTGGGTTTCCAGCCTATGCCTATAGGTCTGATGGAAGGATTTGACCGTGAAGTGGAAGAGCAGCAGCTTTTGCAAAAGAAAAGATGCAGCTGAGCCAAGGAGAGACACTGCTGTGAGGCTAGTGGTAATAAAAGCATTTTACTTTCAGATTCAATTTGCTGCTGCAGATGAACTCGCTCCTCCACTTACAGCAACTACCCCACTGTGAATATGAAATTAAATGTTGCTATAGATTTAAATCCAATCTCCCAAATTCCCGACATGAGGACTAGATTTAGGAAACTAATGAGGGTTTGTTTTTTACAGTTTTGAAATTGCTTTAGCCAATCTGTGAACTCTTTCCCGCAGGTCATGAAGTGGGATGAGCGTAAACAGGTCCAGGAGAGCATCCAACAATGAGCAGGTACTCCTCAACCTCAACCGTAAGTAAAAGGGCCATCAACACGGAGAGCTTAGTGAGTTTAATCCCTAGGGGCTGGCCAAAGAACACTGACTATCGAGGCAAATTCATCACTAAGAAAACAACCGCAGGAGTATTATTATTATCACCCTGCCTACAGCCTGAGTCACAGATCTGGGATCTACACCACTAGTGGTGTACAAACACGTAACAGAGTCAGGTGGAATTCATCACACCAAATGCGGTAGAATCATAGAATCATTTAGGTTGGAAAAGACCTTTAAGATACATTGAGTCCAACCATAAACTAACACGACCAAGTCCACCACTAAACCATGTCTCTAAGTGCCACATCTGCACATCTTTTAAATACCTTCAGGGACACTGACTCAACCACTTCCCTGGGCAATCTGTTACAATGCTTGATAACCCTTTCAGTGAAGAAATTTTTCCTGATATCCAATCTAAACATCCCCTGGCACAACTTGAGGCTGCTCCTTCTTGTCCTACTGGCTCTCTTTGCAGCCCACAGCAGAGAAATGAGCCTTTTTAAGGGTTTTTCTTTTCCTCCCAAGACAGACATTTACAGGTGCTCATGCAAAACGTCCCCAACAGCCCCCGTTCATCCCTGCTGACTGTCAGAGGAGCCCAGGGATGCAGCTCAGATGAAGCGACATTGGTGATGTCTCAACTCTGGCAAGACCAGTGCTGCTCCTTGCAGCTGGGAGCTCTGGGCATGGATTTGCAGTACTGGTTTCAGTGCAGTACTGTTTTTAAATATTCCTGCACTGTGACACAGATTAGGGGACAAATCCAGCTTTTTCAAATTGCCTGGTTTTGGGGGGTTTGTTTCTCCAGAGCACTTCCTTGATCTGACTGACAGAGCATCCTGGCAAGCCGGAGGAAGCTGTGCACAGGGGATACATTACACCGTGACTGCTGCTAACATCCAGCAACACGAAACCGGGGCAGAACACTGTCAATGGGAGAGCAACCTTATCCAAGGCTCTACTATGCCTCCGGCAGCACCCTGCCCTTCCTCCCTCCCTCTTTCCCAAACACCAAGAATTCCTGCTATTTGTTTTGCCACCGGTTCTGTTTTCAGCATCAACACCGCTATCTCAGCAGGACAGAGTTTGCGGTGTTGCTGTACTTGAAGCCGTACCGTCAGACGCTGTCACAGAGTAACCATGTAATAATAAACCAAGATTTCTGTTTCCTTTTCTTTTCCTTCTTATCTCAAAAAGTTCTGACCTCACATTCACCAAGACATGAATTTTAAAAGCATAGGAATTCTTGAAAAAAATCCCTGCTTCCCCCCCGCCTCTTTATGACTATCATAGATTTTTGAAGCCTGAAAGATGGCTTTTGAATGCCTGAAGTTGGCAACAACCAAGCCACTTGATAAAGGTCTAACCCTACACCTCTTAAACCGGTTCTAGAGCAGTAAATGTATCAGCAGTTCAAGAAGTTATTTCTCTTAATTTTGAGAGGGAATTTTTATAAAATAAAGGAACATTAGGAGCCCAGCGAGCAAGGTGGACATCGGTTGGTAGATGATGCCACCTGAACATCACTGAGCAGCTCTCTAGACTTCCTTAACTGCATTGGTGAGATCTGCACTGATTTAAGGGATTCAGCTTTCCCAGGCTCCAGTGGCACTGAGGCAACCCTGACCACTGCAGTAGGAGCTGGCTTCTCCAAGTGTCCTAGAACTTGGAAGGAGGGACTGACTCCAAAGAAGCTTATCTTTCAGCCCTCAAATTACCAGATTGCGGAATTAGAACACTAATTGGATCTGATGAGTCCCATACAGCCAAACTGAAGAAAAGAGCATTAGGAGAAGGAAGGAAAAAAAAATCATTCATTAGGGCTAAGAGGTGAAGATGGAGGCAGAGAGATGGAAAACTGGGCTGTTTACCAACTGGAGCTTTACCAGCTCAAGGAGAACAGAATAGAGGAGTACGAGGGAAGGGAAAGCAATAACAATCCGAGTGAAGAAAAAAGTTAGAGAGAAGCAAGAGTAAGGAAAGAAGGTAACTTGAGTCACACCCAAGATGACTGCGGAAGGGATGATGACCACAGTAGCCCCACAGTTGGATGCTTCAGTGGAAGAAAATGGCATAGTATTGCGGAAGAAGGAAGATTGCAGGAGAGGTATGAGTAAGAAAAGAGGTAATTAACACTAATAATTAGACAAACTTGATTTGGCAGATGATGGAGAAAGGAGGACTGTGGGGTCCCATGCCCAAGACAAGAGGCTGTTATTTCAACATCAAGTTTTCCACACACCTGGATCCTGTACAGAGGCAACACTGCACCCGGGTGCTGTGGAGCTGGGCTGGGACAGAAGGAAAGGGCATGGATGAAAACAAATTTACTGGAAACAAAGACCCATCAGTGAAACAAGAGAGAAAATGCTGCAGAGAAGAACAAGGAGTTTGGAAAGTGGCAGTCAGTGAGGACCCAGTGGTTGCTATGTACTCCTGAGCCCAGAGGCAGGGTGATGGGCACTGGGTGCCTCCCCACAGCACACAATGTCTTGAACCTCCACTATGCCAAAGGCTCGAGGCTGTGCCTTTGGGAAACGGCTGCTACAGCTCCAACGATTTATGGGCTCGTGGAGGAATCGCTGGGCTGGGTCTCAAGTCCAAGTGATCATACCACTCCTCTGGTGTCTTCTCATATCTGGACTTGGTATCTGTGAATAATTACAGAATAGGAGCTGCAAGAATGGGAGCTTTTGAGCACGGTATCCAGATTTTAGAGACTGTTTCATTTAAAAACTTTAAGCATCAAACAGAAGTTTATCACCAGCTCCTGCAATCTATTGTGATCTTCCTCCTGCTCCTGGCTCCCCACAACTGTTCACCTCCAAGGAGGCACCCAGCTATGCTCCTTCCCCTCCCATCCCTCGCCCTACTTTGCACTGACTTCCTCCTTTTTCTAAGTGTTTCTTTACCGCCCTAAGTGGCGGATAGTCCTGAGGGCAGTGGGTGGCCTCCTGCGCCGTCTCACAAGCTGATTACGGGCATCACACCAAATTCGCAGGCTGTCAATGCAGCCGCTCCACACGGCTCACAAACAATTATCAAGAAGAAGGAGCTGGGATTAGAAAACTCCACAGGGGCACCTCCACCTAGAGAGGAGAGTGAAAAATTGCATCCGTTTGCGTGTGAGTTAAGTGTGCGATGGGAGTAGGAAAGGAGGAACAACCCATGGCTGGTGGCACTGACAGCATGGGAAGGAGCAGGGTTGCTGCCCTGGAGCACTGCGTGCAAAGATGCCCTCCCTGCCCTGAGCTGCACGCAGTGAGGACTGAAAACTTGGCCTAACAAGTTCCTGTCCTTCCTGATCGTGGCGGGGAGGGGAAATAAAGATCCTATTTTTTTATTGCTTATGAATTTTATAAGTGTAATGAGCCAGCCCAACTCTAATTCATCTAATTAAAGTCCTTAGATTCTCCTTCTAGCTTTGGTTAGACCCCCTCAAGCATTGCCCATCTTTATTTAAAGGGCAGAGCTATAAATATAACTTTTTATTATTCTCACTCCCCAGCATCAGAAGATTTTTAAACCTGCATACTGGAGCAAACATATCCCTTGTAAATGGTATCATTGATACAGTTTGCTGAGCTGTGAGAGCCAGGGCTGCAAGGGCAGGTATTGCCAAAGCTGGCTGTGACACAACCATTAAAATGTTAATATTATTTTTCAGCGATAATCTTAGGCTTGAACAGTCTTCACCTCTCAGCTTCCTTAGGAGGAGAAAAATAAGATCTTTCTGCTGACATCCTGTGGGGTCTTGAGCACGTCTTGAGTTGTAAGGGATGTTTTCAAGACAACGTACATTTAGATTTTGCAAAGTGCTAACGTTTTTGGGGGGGAATCCAGCTTGTTTAAAAATATCATTTTTGCAATGTCCATTTGTCCAGAAGCAGCCACTACTTTAGTTTGATCTCTCAGATCCACACTGGGCTTTGCTGATTAGACTCCTACGCAACTTTTTCTTTCTGATACAGCTAAATATAAAATTTAGGAGTTATGATTTTTGTGTAACCTCTGTGCTCGACCAGTTCCAACTGTGGCCGAGATTCCTGCACAAATTATAATCTATGAACCCAGTGGGAATACAACCAAAAGTCTCAAGGAAAAATTACAGTGTTTCAAGAATCCAGAAGCTCTGTAGAAACCCTACAGTCCCCAAAAAGCTTTATTTTCTTGGAAATAACATCACTGAGGCTTCTGTACAGAAGAAAGTTGCCCCAGGATGACTTACCAAGACACCTGCATCAGAGAGGAGTGACTTCCCACTGCAAGAGCAGGAATTTGAGTCCTAGGTTTGAGTTTCTCCTCTGAAGAGCTTCCTACATTAGTCCCGACACCAAGTCGCATAGCTTCTGTCTCCGTCTCCCAACTGCAAGAGCTGAGAGCCAAGCCCAACCTCCCAGGGGCACCCTGAAGACATGCAGGGGCTCCCATACAGCGTGCTGAAGGTTACTGCAGCACATGCACTGCCTCACAGTGAAAGCTCTGACCCTTTGCTCCTGTCCAAGTGATCTAGTTGCATTTGACTTCAGCAGATTACTGCTGGTTTCTCCTTTGAACTCCTGTTGTGGGCTTGTGGAGGCACTAGCTTTCGGCGGGCAGGCAGGCAGGAGTGGCTGGAGGGACTAACTTCCACCTTGGCTCAGCTGATTGCAACCACAGACTCACCTAAGCCATCTTTTTATTTGCCCAAAGCCACAAAGCGCTCACACACTCCATTTCCGCACGGCCACTGTAGGGCAAGGGGGGTGACAAGCAGCTGAAGGGAGGTAACATCTCCAACTGCTGCAGCAGTTCACTGAATGAAAACATATCCAAACCCACAAACCAAGATCAAGAGTGCCAGGGGTCCTAAAACTGATCTGTACAAAACTCTAGACTGGCAAGGATGTTTTTTTCCCATGCAATTTTCAAAGGAAAAAAGGTATCATGGGATACCTCAGCAAAACAGATGAGGTCATTAAAACTGTCTTGCTTCTCCCCAGTTTTAAGCTCGTTTGTTTTTATATCTATTCAAGTTTAACTCCATATACTTTCAGAGTTTGTGAAAGCACCGGGTGTGCACCATACAGTAAACCAGAGGATCAGTAAACCATACTGGCCTCAGTTCCCTACCTTCACTGGCTTGTCCGGAGTCGAGATTTAGGGTCAGAAAGCAAGGAGGCACTTTTAAAATTAAAAGACCTGGGTCTGCCTGTGAAGAGATGCTTTAAACACTCTCCCATATGCTGCGACTGGCAGTGACTCTAAGGTGAGTCATTAGTAGCTGACAGCACCAAAATTATTAATGGCATCAATCGCCTCATTTTTTTAACCTGAGGTCACCCAGTAAGTTAAGCCAAAAGAAAACATTCAAGTCCTGAGCAGGTAGATTTTAAATATATAGATCACTACAAAATATACAGCCTGGCTGGCGGTCACGGTTACATGACATTGCATATCTCTCTCCTATACAAAACAAGCCAAAACACCTACTTTTGTCAGAATTTAGCTCAGCTTGCCAAGCGAGAATAACGTATTTATTTGCCTCTGTACTGACAAGACCATAAATCCCAAACTTGCACTTAACAAAAACTTTCTGAGAAGTTACAAACCCAGGTATGTTTGAAAGAGGAAGGAAGGAGCCTGGCTACTTTATTAATTGGGGAAAACCCCACTGTCCTTCCACTTAAGAGGTGCTTGATCTCACACATGTGTTTTTGCCTCCCCTTTCATTGAGGGAGAATCAAACCCTTATTACAAGGGGGAAGCTCAGTGCCATCGTGTCTAGGCAGTCACAATAGATATTCCCTGGTTAAGTTACGTACTCCAATATATGTAAAGCACACTCTGTATGCCTGCCAGGCTTGCTGTGGTCTAATTAGAGACCATCCTATCAACACAGGAGGACAATGCCAGGAGCACCGATGTACATGGCACCTCCAGGGTACACGGAGTGGACAACAGATGGACAACAAGCTAATGACCTGGGCACCAAGCTGAGCAACCGTACACTGCTTACTGGGAGATATCAGATACGTGGTCAAATGATACTGGCAGAAGAGGGAAACCCCTTGGAGAGTCTGCACAGGGTCTTCCGTATCACAAGGAGCAAGATTTGGAGCCAGTCTTGGCAGAACCTGAAGCTGTGATCATGGAAATTAAAAACCTGATGTATAAAGCTCTGATCCAAAGACTATGGAAACCAGGGGCAATAACACCACTGCTGTGAGATGCTTCAAGGAGGATGTATGGAGAAACCCAACGGCTCACCACCACGGGCTCCAAGTGAGGCAACCCCTGGGCTAATATTACCAGTCTCCAGTCTGCTGGTCTCAGCACTAGTGACAGCCCAGAAACTAAAAAGTGTCTGTTCACAGCCCTTGTCTGGATCTGGTTTAATTTGCAGGCATTTAATTGCAGCCACAAGAATCACATCTGACCTCAAACTGAAGTTACAGTCAAAGGCCATAGCACTGAAAAGCTGAATCAGATGCAGAAGGGATCAGCAATACAGTAGTAAATCAAGTTTGGATCTGAAACTAAGAAACCTACTTATGAAATATCAATAAAACAGTTATTAACAATAAAATTGGTTTTGATTACATAGCTTTTTTTAACCTTTTAAAAGCGTGACAAAATTAGCAGAGAGCAAGAGTGTGTGTGTGTCTGTCTGCTGGAAAGGGTTTCTGTATAATTACAAGCCCTCCGATCAGTATAGCTCTTGGCACTAGAATATTTGGGGAAAAAAACCTACATTTAAAATATGCTTGGTCTTTCTCAAGTCTTTTTACTAGTCTCTGCCTTTGTTTGCCTTGCTTAGGAAAACCAGCTGGTATTAATTGCGCTTCGTACACCACCATCATGAACAGCAGCCAGATATCAGAAAATAAGGCCTAATCACAGGAATCCACTCAATTGTTTTAAAAAAAAAAATAAATAACAATTACAGCTCAGTGTTCAGAAAAGCAGTAAAACGAGAGCAATCAAAAGAAAAGGCAGGAAGGAGGCTGATGCATGGAGAATGTGATAAAAATAAACTACAATCACAGAAGGAGAAACAGAAATTTAGGTTACTTAACGGTAATCAGACTCCTCTAAACATATTGTTCGCCGCAAGTGAAGCTCGGAGATGTCGCACGCTCGTGCAGAGTGGGTAGGTCTCAGCACGTGCCTGATGGCAGAGACAGTGCAGTAGTGTCACGTAAGAAATTAGAGGTGTAAGAGATCTGTTATCTCAGCCTTTTTGCCTCTTTTCTCACACTCAGCCTTAAAATTATCCCTTCTGATGTCTTTGTTAGCCTTAACTTCAAGTGATTGCTTCACCTGAGTACTGCGTGGTAGAAGAGATAAAATTTGGGACCTGGGATTTCCTTGCCTGAAGCGCTGCTGTGAATTTCATTGAGCTGGGAGTAGGTGAAAAAAAGGCTATTAGGGAAAAAATACTGAAATACTGAAAATATTGAAAAAAAGAATATCGATTCCTCAAAAAAACTCATCCCAAAGGGCTGCAAATCAGGCACCCCGGACGTAGCGCTGGATCTAAGAGAGAAGCATCGCCTCTCTCTGACAGCAATTCCTCTCTCACTAAAATGGGAGAAGGATCAGGTTATTTGCAAAGATTTGCTAAGGCTTCTAGTTTAATTGCAAGAAGCATAAAGCCAAAATCTGCTCTTCTGTAAAGCAATTTGTTTGTCCCTCTTGTTAGATAAAGACACGGAGGGTGAAGACGATGGGAAGCGCAATCACAAGTCAACTGATCTGTCATTTCATGAGCCTTCTCCCTGCGTCACTTGCCAACTGCAAACATGGAAGGGGCTCGCTTTAATTAATACCGGGTCTCGGCAGACCACTGGAGGCAGTGGCACTTGTTTTCAGGTCATCTGGTCCTAATGGGCTCACACTGGGAGGTGATTTGTTGCTAACTGACAGCAAAAATCAGTTAATGAGGGCTGAGGCCTTACAATCCAATGTAATGAACCTCAGGGCTATTGCTATACTATTTGTCATCATCATTTAAAAAAAAACAAAAAAACCACCCCAAACTGCTCAAGGAAATGCTGGTAAAAAATCCAGATATTTACAATATAAAAATCACTGCCTGCTCTGCAGGATTTTCTCTAGGCTGCTCTGCATCGGGAACTGAGCACGCAATAAGCAGTGCTACGGATTACCAGGACACAAGCTATTCTGTGTTAACACACACATTGGTAGTGTCCCCAGTGGCTCATCTACCAGGAACCACGGTGCACAGCGACTTCATCTCATTTTCACACACCCTATGCACCACAGCATGCTTCACTTTGGAAGCAGACCTCCTTCCAACATCAAGAAGGAGAGAGTATCCATGAAGGCTGCTCCCCTTCCCCACTTCCCTAACTACATCTATGGATCTAAGGAAAGTTCCTGCCTCTCCATAACAATATTCTGACCTTCAGCACCAGAGCTACAAAACCACTGCTATTACAGAGCTCACGATACTCTTCACACACGCTAAAGTCATCCCTGTGGAAGCCCAGTCTGGTGGGGTCATCGTGGCACTTATACAAGAAGGCAGCAACACCCTCTTGGCATCCGCATCACTGAAGGAAGACTTTCTCTTGCACAAGCTTGAAATGCTGTAAGTCCAGAACACCATGGCATCGTCTTTCCTCACGATGCTTTTAAAACTGTCCCTGTGATGGACAGCTAAGGTGTGCAAGATAACCAGGCACTGGGGCTCCCGCTGGAGGTGCACCTACAAGTTATGTGGACAGATAAATCCCAGGATTATTTCAGTTTCTTCATTTATTCAAAGCTTGTTGCTCTGTACAGACCACCAGCTCCTTCACCACCAGGGATTAAATGGTGCAACTAACGGAGGTACAAACCACCACGGGACAAAGCGCTGATCTACCATCAGCAGACTGATGAGCCACCCACGTCACCAGCGGTGACAGCCACCCTGCAGTGACAGCAGGCCGCTGCTGTTTTGCTGTAATTTCTTTTATCTACAAGTCTTGCTGTAGTATTTCACGCTGCTTCAGAGAATGAGCGTTACTCACAACACCACTGATGGTCACTTCTGCACTCTAAACCTATCTCTGCTTCAGCTCCTTTGCAGTCAGTCTAGGAGGAATCAGAGATTTTAAAGACCTGCATCAGCTGTTCCAACATGGACATCTCCGCTCACCGCCCAACTGGTTTCCTTACCAAAGCCTGTCAGCTTCTCAGGGTGACAAAACTCTGCCAACATCACTCCTCCGTGTCTCCTGCCCTCTATCTGCCCCTGTTGCCAAAATGGAGAGGAGCATTAATGCCAAACAACATGGAACCAGTCATCATCCCTCTGCTGCAGCTGCACTGGGGGTTGGAAGGCAGGTTGCGAGCAGCGGCAGCACATCAAGCTGGAGAGCTTTGCTTTACTAATTCACAAGGTGGAAAAAATTCTGAACGAAGGAGGACAGTCAATCTCTCCCATGCTACACCAGGAAACAGCGGACAGAGAATGGCTGCTAACGGAAGCGTTGAGGTTGGTGGGAAGGGGTCTCAGATTGCACTTCAGCTGCATAAGCGTGGAGCTGGTGTGGACACATCTTCATAGGGTTAAGAAGCATGGGAACTCACACCAATGCAAGGCTGGTCTGTGTGCACAGTCTGGGTTAATTCTGCAGTGAGGGGATAATACAGGTAACACAGAGGAGCAGCACGGCAACCAGTGAGGAAGCCAAGCCAGCACTACGGAAAAACTATTAAGCAGAAGCATATCCAATAAAAGGGACAGTTTCCACTCAGAACTGCAAGGCACTTCACCAACTCTATGCCTTTTGCTTCTGCTGGTGCAAAGCTGCCTGGCAGCTGTAGAACACAGAGATATATGCCTTCTGCAGAATTTCTGCTGTCCACTGTGGACACGATGCGCCAAACCGCTCACTGCCAGTTCCCAGCCAGGAGCTCCTGCCTCCATAGTTCTCCTAACGATCCACTGCCTGCTCTAGACAAAAATTTTACATTGCGAACAAATCTAAAGAAGCCCATGCAGCTTTTTCCCCAAAGGTGAACTGGGGAACCTGGGTACAAATGGTGTGGTGAGCAGGCTGTGTGCTGCCCTCTTCCCATAACACAATCTGTCTGCAGAAAAAAATGCCTGGAAAAGGATGTCCGTGGCTTGAGAAAAAGGAAAAAAGATCTTGGTCAGAGGAAAAAAAAAATACAAACTGCCATGGAATCTTTAATGTTCCAGTAGAAAAGGTACAATCACACATTTCAGGGGCTTATTTGAAAACCCAACGTAAGAAATAATTTCCATAAGTTGCTTCTGAAAAATATACCTGCCTCCTTGGGTATTAGCTGACCCTGTTAAAGATGTCAACTTGTGCTTCTTGGGAATCTCAGTATTAAAAGCCTGAGGGCTCCACCATGAGACCATGACTTTAGCAACATTAAAAACTCCTCTCTTACAGATTACTTCAGATATGACTTGAACACCATTTCCAGCTTGAATGCTGTCCACAGGTGAAAAATGTCATTCTGAGCACTGCGGTTCTTTCAATTGAAGGTGCTGACCCACCAAGGGAATACCTCCAAAAGCCTCACTATCTTCAGCATGTCAGCTGTCAGACTATCACTCTGCAGCCCCAAAGTCACTCTTTTAACTTGGACTAGGCCAATTCACCACGAGTTAATGCACGCGTGGATAATCTGAGTTCACCCAGCAGCAAAGCCACGATGCAGAGACACAGGCAGTGCCCGGTGCGGGACGTGCTGGAAGCCATCAGCAGTAGAAGTCTCCTTCTGTTGAAAAGTTTGGGCATGCATGGACAGAGACACCTCATGGTTAAAATATTTTCTGGTTATGTAGACTGAATTCTGTCAATTAAAAGATAAACATGCTTGGCAATTCAAACAAACATCTCAAAAGCACTGCAGTACTACTGTAAGGGAGCAGTTACTTAGTAGTGAAAATATATAGATATAAAGCGTTACCCACTGCTATTGAGACAGCACTTATGACAGCTCCCAAGTAGCCCTGGATGAACTTGGATGTCGGAGAAGGCTTTGGAAAGAAAAACAAAACATATTTTCAATAAACAAACTTCTGGTTATTAAAATGCAACCAAGCTTTTTTGTTTGTTTTCTTTTTGTTTTATTTGTTTTAAACCCGAGACAGGTTTAATTTTGTCATATTGTTCTGTGACACATGGTCTGTCAGCGGCAAAAGCAAGGAAAATTGTAGCCTCATGAGCAAGGTTAAAGGGAATGGAAAATTAATTGGCATCAGAAAATTATAATAATAGCAGCTTAAAGGAAGTATGTGAATGAAATTCAGCAAATGGTACAAAATTAGCATTCTTAGACACTAGTGATGAACCCCAAACTCTCCACATTAAATATTTGTCTTTGAAATGTTATCTCAATGAGCTGGATGGTTTCCAAATCAGCTTCCCATCTTGAGCTTCCCACATCCCAACACGGGATGAATGAAGGCTAAAGTGATGGAGGAGAGGAGGAACAGTCCCACCATTTCCCGGCACCATTGCTGGTAGTGCATATAAAGTTCTCGGGAGGTGGTAGCATGATCACGGAGCCGTCTTCTGCTATCCAAAAACCCAGATACCATTTTGCTTTGTGCTCATTTACATATCGAGTTAAACCATTTCATACCAGTTAGAACTATATACTGGTTCAGCTCAAAGGCATTGAGCATTACTTATGTGCCTCGAGTGATTTCGAGATCCTCATGTCATTTACAGCTGAGGTTAAAAATGGAAGTATACACAAGAGAATGGCCAATCTATAAATTCATCACAGAGTTTCTATTAACAGCAAAGAGACAAGACTTATGTTTCTGTGTCAAAACAGACCTAACGCACTGCATGCACTGCATATGTTGGGTCTCCTCACCTTTGTCGCATTGCGGTTTGCATAGTTGACGCAGGCATTGTGGCTCTGATTCAACCACTAAAAAGGAAACAAGAAGAGACAGGCATAAACATAACCTCATGAAAATAAAAAAAAATAAAATAGTAAAAATCTATAAATGTGGGAGTGCTGCAGGAAAACTCATTTCCCTTTGGACCTGCTCACAACTTGCCACCTCTTTTCAAAGGCTCATCCATGCCTTACATCCGATTTAATGCTCTACAAAGTGGGGGACAGAAATCCCAAGGCACCCAGTGCCCAAAGGGCAGCTCTGCTTCCCTGTATGCTTGACGTGCAACTCTTCTCCTGACCCAATTCACCTCCACACGACACCTTGGTGCTATTGGTCTTTATTTTCATCAGCACCAAATCCATACTGCTGTTAAGACATAGCAGTATGCCCAGCAGCCATTTCGTCAGTCACTTATTAAGCTCCATGGTTCTCAAACAAAGGGTCATAAGAGGCTTCAGCTGAGGAACAGGAGATGAACAGATGTACCATCTTATGTATATGGATGCCACTAAACTGGTATTTCTGTCTACAACTTTTTGGAGCAGAATTTGTCACTGAAGTAGCGTGGCAGCAGCTGGGGATGAGTAGCACCACACTCCTGAAGGAGTATTACCCACAGCAACTGCTGGCAATGTAAAGAAAATTAATAGTTTTCACCCCCAAAACACCATGTTTCCAGATCAGAGCATGTCAGAACTGGTCTCCTCTCCAGTTGTGGCCAGAATTAAGATGGAGGACTAGGAATGAAGTGAGGGTAAGGAGATAGAGTGAAACGAGGCATTAAAACACAGGGATCAGCTCAGTCATTGCCAAGTTCACAGCCCAAGAGCACATTTTTCCTGCTGACCAGCTCTCTAGCCTGGAACTTTGGACCTCGCAAACCTTGCTTTTTCGTTTTCTTTAAATAGTAATTTAAAATAAAATAAATTACAACGTCAGCTTGCCAATAGTTGCTGGAAATCTGCATCAATTTTCCAGATGTGGGGTTTTTTTTTTAAACCCCCAGAGCTCTCATCTACAGTAGGAGGTGCACAGGACCAGGCTATAGCTAACCTGAGACATGCACATTTTGGGCATCAGCAACAACTGCTTCACTGTACAAGCCCTCTCCTATAGGACCCAGTGTTTGCTAATGCAGTAATATGTGTCATCCCTAAACCTATGCTACTTACACAGATAAATGTCCTTTTCAGAGAGATGTAGACATATTGCTCAGATATTGTCCTTAATCTAGAGTTTAAGCTGTCTCTAGGTTGAAGACATCCCCACTACCTGTTTCTTGACTCCACCATCTTCCCAGGTGGCCACCTGACACCCTCCCAAGCTTTTTGGATGATGCCTCTCTAGGTTGCTACTCCTTCTACTCATATTTTTCAAAAAGGGGTGACCCATGTGAGCCCATCAGCATGAACGATGGAGGGAAGAGTTTGAGAACTACTCATCAAGTGGCAGTGGCCCAGGTGGGCTTCAGTTGCTGGACTTGCCTGCTACAACCTCCCTCTCATTTCAGTTCTGCATTTGAAATGTTCTTTCTAGTTTTAAAAGGATTATTCCATCCTTTCAAAGCCAAAAGTTTCTCCCAGCTACGCCGTGATGGTGTGAATAGGACCTCCTCATGTAAGCCTTTACAAGGCACCCAGCCCAAGCTAGCTATCCAGGCTGGCTCGCTCCTCACTCGTGCAAGAGTTACTTCTCCAAAAGCCAACTCTTTCCATCTCAGATGTCTAAAAACCCGTGAGGCAAGTTGCCTTCAAAAATATGAATGAGTCTAGATGTCTCCAGCCACTATCCCACTCCCAGCAGGTAACGCCACATGGCACAACTTATAGCTAAATACACCAAGTTACTGGCATGTACCAATATAGTCTCGGTTCTGCAGTCTTTCTAACATACTAGCCAGATCCCATTCTGCTTTGATATTTCTTAACCGCATAATTCTCCATCATCACTTACACTGTAGACAATAAAAAGACATTCACAACTAAAAATAAGTCTGAAAGTAACTTGTTTTTGCATTTCAGTTAGTGCTGAAATTATACTTAACGGGCGTTTTTACTATGGATAAAACTCATTCACATGCACACTTCTTTCCCTTACTCTTAATTCCCAGAATCTTAATGGGAAATAACACCAACACCTCCCTACACACACACAATTTCCCCCCCGCCCAAAGCCCCTGTAGCACATTGAATGCAGAGGTCCTAGCCTTTGCAATGCACAGCTATTCCCAGAATTCCTGGGCATGGGGCCTCCCCCTGCCTCAGCCCTGCGCACACATGGCACTTCCAACAGGAACTCATCAAGAAAGATCCCAGCTACTTAACAAGGGGTCTTCAAAACAGCAGCTGTGTGAGCTTTAGGGCCTACATTTTCATGGAAGTACACACTGTGTGCAATCATTTACACCTGTACAAAATGCGTCCAAAAGGTTGAGTTTGAGATCCCGGGCTATTTTGCATCTCCCTTGTGATGGCATAAATAGCCCAGGCGCTGGAAAGCAGATCTAATTGTTTGCTTATATCCCATTCCAGATCTACCAAACCTTTCCCTAATTCTATCCAGCACATCATCTCCCCATTAACCAAAGCACTGCCACTGCAGAAAAGCCACATGTATTAGTTTGTCCTCTAGACACAAGTCAACTGCCGCTTTCCTTTCCATTGCATTCTCCACCCATTCAGATGCGTGTTACCTGCCAAAACACAGTGGATGCCAGCGTCTGGTTGGGCAAGAGAAGACCAACAACCTGCAAGAGAAGAGATTTTCTCATCAGTAAATGCATTGGTGGTTTGCTCTTGGTGCTTTTCTAGGCATGCAAACAGCAAACTTATTTCTAATGACTTGAATAAATTATCTTCATTTATAGCTTTATTTCATTACAGTTATTGAACTTCTGTCAGCCTATTGTCTCTCAATTTTCCAGTGGTGAAACTGGGTAATGTAGCTGCCTGTGAAAGCTCTGCATCTTTAATGATTGCTTGCAACACACCTTGAAAAGAGTCTGGCAACAGATACTGTCCAAAGATTAGTTCATTAAAATATAATCAATTCTTTAATCCAGGTATTTCTGGAGGATAATACAAATATTGCATGAATGCAAGAGTTCAAAGTTGTTGCTACTGGCAGTGAAGAGGGGTTTTCTTATTTTCCTTTGGCACATTGACTGTTTCAAGCACAAGAAAGAAATCCCATTTGAACATCTGACGACAGGAGTGCCACCTGGAAGCACATGTGCTCCTGTTTGGGAGTCTGAATTTTGTTTTAAGAGAAGAGAATTGTTGACGTGTCATAGTCTGAGCTGCGAAAACTCCTGCTTGGGTAATGAGCTCAGGCCGACAACCGCCGTATCCCAGAGGCTTACAGCTGCCTGTCCTAGCACATACGGGACAGGCATGCCCGCTGCTGTGGCATCTCACATTCATGCCCACTGCCACAGACTTTGCAAGGTCACCCATGACAGCACCTGAGGCCACACACATGTACGCTGCCTATACAGTCCTGAGAGCATCCTTTGGACATGTCTCAATATAGGACATAGGCACACCTCCTGCAATTCTTTAAAGACTCCATCTCTTACGCACAACGCAGCACTGCCAGACTCCTTCCTACCCTGTTTTATGGCAATCTATCCTCTTAAAGTGTAAGAAGCTGAAGAACAGGAAAGGGATGCAAAGCAAGGGATGCCCAATGATAAACCCAAACAACATGGACAAGAAGATGAGTTCTTGGGTAAGAAACAGGTAAGATGAGATACTTCCTAAGATCATTTTCATTTTCTCCCCTCCTGCGCCTCAAATGTCTGATAGTTTCTGAAGAAGACTTGTTGTCATCTTGCCAAATCATACTTACATTTTTGTTAAGAGTATAAAGACTGAACAACTCCTTTTAATTCTAAATACATTTATTTTCAGGACACTCATGTGAACTGAAACGTCTTCAAGGCATTTGGGCAAGAAGGCTGTAAGTTCATTCCCACGCTTAGACTGTCTTCTGCACCATTTTCTTTAAGTTTATCCCTACAGAAGCTGAGAAGAAAAAAAACCTTCCTTGTTAAGCGCATGGAGAGCCTGCTGCAAGGAGGGATAAGTTAAAGCCGTCTCTGCACATCTGCAGCAGCATCAGTTGAAGAGGAGGCAACTTCTATGCTTAAGGACATAAGAGAGAAATAACAACAAACAAAAGGGTAATAGGGCTGGGAGGCCTGATTTCATTTACATCTTCTTTCCTTTCTCCTCCTCCTCCTCCAGCTTTTCCTCCTACAGCCTTTCGTGAAGTTGCAGCTACTTTGTACGCTGGCCGAGCGCCAATCTGTGCAAGTTACACTAATTTACCACTTCCATTCAATATGCGGATCTTGTCATTAATTACTCCGTTGCCCGTCTTAGCCAAACGAATTCAACAGGCAATGAACCTCCTCACCCCAGGACTGACTGATGCTCCTGAAGCCAGCGGGCTAATGAGGCTCCAGAGGAGAGGGAAGGCTGCAGGCAGCTACTTACATTGTCAGCTGAAGCTGAGCGCCGAGAAAAATAAAAGAGGAAAATAAATAAATAAAAAAGAGCACCCAAAATCTGTATGACTGAAAGAGGCACGTTTAAATGCAAACTCTCCATATGTGCAAGAGTCTGTCAAGAAATGTACAGTTTCACTTTTAATTACTGTCAGGGGAAAAAATAACTAAGAAGGAAAACAAAATAAAAAAAGCTTCTAAACATTAGAAAAGTACCAGCTACAAGATTTAATTGCCTATCAGGTGTGAATCGGCCTTTTGTGGCCCCAAAGCCAGGGCTAAAGCCACCACTCAGACATCTGTCAGCTCTGAGCTGCCTCACAGCACGTTTGCATTACGAGCTCTCCTCTTGCAAGCCCCAAGTCCTGCCTTGTCTGTCTGCAAGAGTCACCTGCAATCACATATTAACTCCCAGGCCTTCTCTATGTGCTTTGAAACCTCAACAAGACCACTCCCCCCACCCCCCCACCATTTTTAAATGGCTGAGGAAAATAAGGTGCTTAAAGCTGCGGGTGGCAGCTGGGAACAGCAGCGTGGCTTTTGCTCCATCCTCAATGCCCATGTCTTAGGCTGAATTTCCCAAATGCAGTTAGATCTTCCTCCTTGGAGCCTTTCGACCCTGGGATGAAACACAAAACCAGGGTAGAAGGCTACAGCCCAGCAGCTGCCCTGCACATCTCACCCCTACAGCAAAGGGAGGTAACGCGAGCGGATGGATTTGCTCCCTCCTGGGCTGAAATCTAGGTGGGCAAACACAAATTCTCCCTACGCTTAAACATACTCCATCCTGTTCCCACTCTGCAACCGATTCTGGGGTCAAACCATAAACCTGAGTGCGGAAAGGACGGAGGCTAAAAAGACAAGCAAAACGATTGCAACTCGGGGCAAGAATAAACAGCCACAGGATCTGGTTGTGTCAGGGAAGTAGTTGATTCTGCTGGAAGAGAAACTATTATTTTCAGCAAGATCTTAATCTCTTTCACAATGAGCTAAACCATACTGAATTATTTTGCATTAGCTATAGGTGTAAAAAAAAAAAATAAAATAAAAATCATGTATATAGGCATCACCATGTATTGACTGATAGGCAGTAAACCTGTAATACATAATCTGATCACGCCTCTGCCGGAATCTATGCAGGGTGTTTAATTGACCCCCGAACACCGGGACAATTAGCACGGGTGCAACAGCACGCCGGCACGGCTTTGCGGGCGAGGACAGCCACGCTCACTCAGCCAGAGCCCACCGCAGGCACGTTAAGTCTCTCTTGAGGAAATCCCATCCCCCTATGTGAAATGCAAGACTCAAACTGTTTTTATGCTAGAGCAGGCTGCCAATTTTGTCACTAAATTTCACAGATCGATTGGCATAAATGTTACATTTTAATTTTAACATTTGAAACGTTTGGGTTTTTTTTTTTTTTTTTTTAAATGACAAGAGGTTCCAGTTTATCCTTTACAGCTAGTGAAATTGGGCTCATCTGACAGCTCTCGGCTCCTCTGACAGCTCTGGATTTGGGCCGATTTCATTGTCAATTTGATCGTTAACTCATTTTTGTTTAACCTTTTCTTTCAAAATGCCCCATACAAAGCTACCACCAAACCCTTACGCATGACAACAAATAGTAACAGCCGCGATGATTTCTGCTTTGAGGTGCTAGCAACCCCGCTATCGCCATTTGGGAAACGATAGTTACCTTTAAGTGAGTAATATGCCATGGTCCACTGAGTTTAGGAAGATTAAATTTAGAAGATTTTGCTCCTTCAACCATTTTAATATGCATGATCTACTAAGCTGAGCCAAGAGCTGGCGGATAGGAGGACCTTCTGGCACCAACTTTGGGCGATTTTGGGCAAACTGTGTGCCTCAGTTTCTCCATTCATAAAATGGTGTTAATTCTTCGTTCCTGTTCCTGAAGACGAGCTGAGGTTTCAGCATTAGGAAGACAGGCAGAATTATCTCCCTTCTGGCTTTCACTATCGAGAGCACCCAAATGCTTACAAATTTCACAATAACAAGTACAAACTAAAAACGCCCTTAGCAATAACCCCACGGAAAGCACTCGCAGTTTTAATTAATCAAGATGAGAGCGCACGACACCGGCCTCGCCGTGCTGTAGCTCGTCACATTCAGGAAGCGACTTGTAAAACATGCAAATGAAAAAAAAAAAAAGTGTCCAAAGATGAAATACGAGAGTTGCAGAAGTTGCATTTTGCAGGCAATGAGCTCATCTTGGTCTTCACTTTCCAAAAGGGAAAAATAAAGCTTAAGACGTCGCAGGGAGCTGGGCAAATGATGCTAAATAGATAACTAACCTTAAGCACAAGGTCCATAGGGCAGGCTTTACAAAACAAAGCCCTTGGTAACATGCAATGGGAAAGGTGGGAACCCTGTGTGAACATGTCGCAAGGAGGTAAGGTGGAATTTGGAGAATCGTCTGCGAGTGCTAAAAAATGCATTTCTTGGTACCCGCAAACAAAGCAGGGAGAGATGTTAAAATACTTACGATGGGTGTTCCAAAGGGAATGTAACCTATTGAAAAATAAAAAAAAAAAAGGAGAGAGAGATGCATGCATTTTAATACGCAGTTTTGGGATGGAAAAAAACATCACACCTAAGACATCCACCAGTTTAGGGTAAAAGCCACACCTGGCAGGACAGGCTGCACTCAATTCCACCAGCTCCGAACCACCACTGGGACATTTGTGGACCTACACCTGATGCACCAAGCGTCAACTAGAGCAGCCTCCTGATTTTTGCCCCATCTCCTTCCCATCCTCTTTTTGCTTTTCTTGGGTTGCAGTCTAAGAGTTTCCCTGAAACTTGTAACATCTAGACCCTAAAGCTTACTCCAGTAAACCCAGTCTGGGCCAGTACGTGGTATTAGCACCTCATGTTGTAGAGATGGGCTAGGCAGCCAGCAAAAACTCAAATCAGCAGAAGAAAAGGGATGACAACCCAGACCAAGAGCTGCTTGGTCCGAACCAGGAGGAGCTGGATGCTGCCGCAGTGGTGCTAACTGAGCTGACCTAGTGGCTTGCTGCCACGGAAAGGGGGAGATCCTGTCCCCCTTCCCAGGCTCATTGACGTAATCTGTTCCCTCCTTCGTGCCAGCTCTGTTGCTCATCAGACCCTCCCACAACCTATCCAGGAGAAAACTCCTCAGCTTTCTGTGCCCCTTCCCCTCTTGTTGAGCATGGTCCCACCAGGATAGCATGCTGAAGATGCTCATGAAGCCAACTAACAAGCTGCAGAGCCCATGCCAGTTAAGGAGCAGGACCATGCCACCATCCTTCTTTCTCCATCTACTTTATCAACCTCTCCGCCAGCAACTTTATACCAGGACAGCTCATTTATTTCTAGGTCAGTAGAAAAAGGAACAGGATATAAGTATCCTGAAGAAAGTATATTTGCATCGTGGAGGAGAGAGGGACTATTTTAATCATAGGTGTAAGTTAAAGCTCTCTATATTAGAGATAAGCCTTTACCCTGAATCTTATTGAGCGCCACAAAAATCAAATGCTTCACATTTTTCCCCTGCTAAGTCTGCCAATTTTTGTGCTAATTATAATTCATCTCTATGACTTCCACTAGAAGGTCTCAGAGCATTTTACCAACATTACTGAATTAAGCCTCATGGATCCAATTTACAGTCGGAAAGAGCAAAGACCCGAGAGGAAGAAAATTTAAAAAAAAAAAAAAATACAGAACAAGGCAGCAAAGTAGTACTGGCTTTTCTCCCTTCCACTTCACTCTCAAAATCACCCTTCTTCAATGAACTGGAGAACAAAACCCACCAACCCTGTTATTTTTCCCCTGTGCCCAGCATTCAGGTGAAGATGTTACCCCCTAAAATATGGAAAAGGTCCTATTTATTTAAATAGGTCCTTTGGGAAAGGACCAAGGCTGCACTTGCATCCTCAAGAGAGTTGCTATTCAACCCACAGCAGAGGTAGCTGTGGACCTGTGCATGGCAAAGGGACACCCCAAAGCGGGAAGGAGGTGGCAATGATTTAATCATTAAGCTGCCTGGTTAAGCCGGGCTTAACAAAATGATCCTCCCTGGGCTCCCAATGCCATGGCTATTAGGTAGCACTGCACATGGAAAAACAGGGCTCATCCCATTTTCTCCTGGAGAGTAAAACCCTAACCTGTTCATTGGGCATCAAGCTTCCTTGTTTACTACAAAGTTAAAATGCCTATTATAGTGATGGATGCCTCAAAAATGCCAGAAAGGATATTAGCTTGAGTCCACGTTGAAATATCTGAAGGAAGGGAAAATATTAAGCACTAGATCTCGCATAGGCATTTAGGATCCTAATTATCCTTGACTGCAAAGGGATTTAGGCATTTGGATTACTTTCTGATCTCGGTCTAAATGTTTACATGGTGCAATTGAAAAACAGGAGGAAAAAAAGTAACACTTTGTACAAATACCCAGTAAAATTAATGATTGCCCAACTGAGACATACCATACCTGACATTCGGAAAGGCATGAAGATGGTCTCATTTGTATCGGGATGGATGATGGCCTGTAAAACAATCAGCAAACAGACCCAGTGAAGGCACTGCAACAGTTGGCAAGGCGCAGTGAAGCCAGAACTCAGACTCTACAAATACCACCTTCAACCAGAGAGTACCGGGGGACTTCATGCATCTCAGCACCCTCCTTGCATTTGCAGCTCTGATCACAGGCAGTTATTGTTCGTCAGCCTCCACAAAACCCCCTCCTACCGCTGCTTTCCCCGCTTCTTAAATAATTTAGCATAAGTTAACAATTTAGAAGTAAATAGTTTAAGCTGAAATAAAGAAAGTAGCTCTTTCTTGGTACTATAATGTCCCCAAAAGCCACCCACCGAGGGTATAAATCACTTTATGCTGCTCATGAAGCAAATGGGTTGCAGGAGACTCCTGTAAGGACTTGTGTGGCTCAGCCACCACAGACAGATTCAGACCAAGGAATATCTTTCTTGTCTGCAGGTATGCCTGCATGAGACCTCATGGTACATCATAGGAAGCCTGAAATGCTGTTTCAGGATCTGGCTGAGTTGGGATAAAAACATGCAGGTATGGTCCACTTCGGTTGTCACCATAAGGGTGACCCAAATAAAGTCCCCTCACATGCCATGGGATTTGGATTTGCCATATAATTCAACCTTTATGTGTATCTGCAGCTTCTCAGCCAACGTTTGGGGCTGCGGACAGCCCAGCCTCTGCAGAAATCCTAAATCTGTTTTACCAATAAGCAGACAATGAAGCTCACTTGGCCCATTTTTATTAAGTTTAACAATGAGCCCAGGAGGTTGCACTGGCATTAACTGGCTGGGGATGAAAAGTCAATCCCCAAGCGATCTGTGACTGCAGAGGAGGAAGGTACGACACAGTAACAAGCCTTACCAAAGAACTGTCAAACTATTTTCAAAAGGCTGGAGACAAGAAATCTCTTGACTAGACAGGAAGGAGAAAATGAAGACATCAAAATATATAAATACACCAAAAAAAAAAAAAAATCAGACTCTTTGGTGGCAACAGTGTTCTCTGCATTTACATTTCTGTGGCAAGACAAAACAGCAACTGGCAAAGTCAATAGTGGAGAAGAGGACAGCATCGCTTAGCAGGAAGAAAAAAAAGCAGCAATAGTTGAAAACAATAATAAAATATAAAAAAGCGTATTACCTGCTTTATTTTTTGAGCTTCCCACAGCTAGAAAAATAAGAGAGAACATTGCATTTAAAAAAATGACGGGTGTAGTTTTATACCAAACCCCAAATATTCATCTTTTAGCTGCTGTAGTAAATGAACGCAAGGCACTGCTTTAAAACACTCATTTTCTGCATCTTTCCGGGATGTATTTAAAGATCCATTACACACACCGAGCTCCTTCAAATCTGCATGGCCAGTAAGACCAGTAAGGCAGAGAAGATAGTCTTTCTTATATTGAATTGCAAGAAAGAAAAACAACAGCCAGACTTCATGCTCTGCTTTACAAATCTAGAATTATCTCAGTAATTCTGCCGTACGTAGATCTCAAGGTAAATTTAGCACAGTCTCTCCTTGGACGAGTTTCCTGCAGAAATCGAGGCTTGCTGGGGAACAAAGGTGGAGCAAGCCCTGCAGGGAAATGTAAAGAAGTATCTATTCAAATAAAACCTGTATTCAGAATAAGCCAGCCACTGGATTTCATTTTGCACCAAAAAATGCTTGTGAAGAGGAAAAAAAATCTCATTTAAAACTCTCATGAGTGCCTACTGTTATTTACTTACTGTAATTCAGCAGCATCAAAACACTTCAAATCAGGCTCAGCCAGTGGGGATATATGAGCACCGAGGAAGAAACATCCTACATGAGGTGCAGGGAGAGCTAATAAGTAGGTGCACAACATCAAGAGATGCTCTGCCATATACGTAAACCCATAGTTTGCCCCCTGCTTAATAAAGCCAGAAGGCTTTCCTCCATAAATTATGCCTAAATGCAAATTATAATATAAAAAAAAAAAATCCCAATTTTGACGTATATAATTCTAGAGATGGACGAAAAAACAGGACTTCTGTAAAATATCGCAACTGATCATTGCTTTTACTATTAAAAACTGTTCTGTTCAGCTCAAGTCTGGTTTCAACTTTCAGGCACTGGCTTGTGTTACACCTCTGTCTGACAGCCTCCAGCGCTGTCTATTTTTGTTCTTCACACAGGTACCCAGAGCTGCTAAAGCCACCCTTTAACCTTTGCTTAAAGAAAAAAAAAATTGCAAAAAAATAAATTCATCCGAGCCAGGAGACTGGCTGTTTCATTGGCAAGGCGCGTGTGCCAATCTTTTAACCACCCTCGTGGCTCTTTTACATCTTTCCAATTTGTCAACATCCTCTTGAATCAAGGATGCCAGAAACTAGACAAATTATTCCAACAACAGTTGTACCAGCGCCAAACCAAGGGTAGGCTAACCTGATGAGTTCTGCTCTTGCTGTTGATAAATCTGAAGATGGCAATAGCTCTTTTTGCTTGGAGAGCTCACGATTACCCAACAGAATACCTACCCGAGTGCCGTGCCCATATTCGGCAATACAGGCATTCGTGCTAAAGATTTAATCATTATTATGGTATAAATGAAGCCCCATTCTGCCATTCTTCTTCGTCCAAGGTTTGGTGCCTTCCCCAAATATACAACCATGAAAATATTGTTGAAAAAAGGTGATTGCTCTATTATAAATAGCATAAATTGACCCACTGATAGTAGTAATCCCAGTATTTCACTCCAAATTCAGCTTTTGTTCCAGAATTGAAGCTCTGTGATGAACTCCACTGCGTGCAACGAGTTACTGGAATATCTAAATGTCATAGGCTGATGCACATATCCATAGGGCTCTTTCCCAAGGAAAACTTCCCTTTTTAAGGAAAATCATTATTCCCCATTTTACAGTTGAAAAACAGAAGTTGAGGGACACAAAGAGACAATCTTTGTGGCTGGCAGAGACAAGATGTGTCTGCCCTCACCAAACCTAAAATCCAAAGGGTGAGAGGCTGCATGCCCAGACAGCTGCCAGGGCTGTTCTGCACCTGCCTGCCCACCAGCTTCCATGGGGTGAAAGTGGAAGTCCTCGAGCTGCAGGTGACTACCCAAAGTGTCCCAGTAACCCTGTGGCTACCCAGGAATTGTGTATCTTAGATGTGAAACAAAAATGCATGATTTTCCTCTCTAACTGCAAGCACCAAGACTAGCAAAAAGGAAAAGGGATGGTTTCTGAGCCAGCGCTATGGCTTTTTTGGTCAAATTATCTAATTTCATTAATTGATCCCAATATTTATGCATTTTCCTGCTGCAGTGCAAATATTGTTAGAACATGCGATTTCATTACTTCTCAGAAAGAGACTTTACAAGATGCACCTGATGAGTCACCTAAAGATTCTGCCAGCTCATTTTCACGTTTTTATCCTCTAATTCATTTTCTGTCTGCTGCATTTTTCAATAGCTCCAGTACTCTGACGAGTCTTGCCAGCTGGGGGGCTTGTTTCTGAGAGCAAGTCTGTATTTTTGCTGGGGATTTCATTCACGCTCTCTCCGGCCACCTTCGAGAAGCTGCCAGATTTTGATCTCATTTACACTAGCGTGAATCCAAAGCATCTTCACTGGAGCACGTGGAACGACTCCAGATTCGTGCTCAATTTATGTTAGATTTAGGTCCATGATCTCTAAATATAGTCAGCCTGTACTGGGTGGGTCTCCTGTAATAGATGATCTTCCTTTACATCAGCTTTGCTGTACATTACTGGCTCAAAGCTACATAGAGATTTTGCCACCATGCAAATTTGTGTGCAAGAAATAAACTTGCTCATACATGGATTTACACAGAAGTCCAAAGGGCAAGGGGGCAGGAGTGTTGGAGCACTGTTAACATATTCCATTACCCACCCAGCAACCTTAGCAGGCAGCGATGGACGAGCTTCTCCAGCCTGTGGCCATTGCAACCTTCTACCAGGACAGATAAGGCTTTGCTTCATGGGGATGTCCTTCATGGTCGTGGAGGAATTGGCTCCAGGACCATTCGCAAGTGGTCCCACCACCAGCATTTCAGGACACTGGACTCATGGATGAGATTTCCATCCTTCCCTCCCAGGATTCTGTTTTTTTCTACAATTTTTTGAGGAAGAGATACTCACCACTTTGCTCTGCACCTACAGCAGATAGATAGCTTTAAAATCCTGAACTCAGGAACTGAACTCAGTTATACAGAAACATTATGTGCTTATCATGTTTAAGGAAGGGTATCAAAGACTGTCTCAACCTAAAGAGAACCAAAGCTGCAGTAAGGAGCTAGAGACTGGAACAATTCTTGGGGAATAGATATGATCTTTGGTTGACAGGACATTCATTAGCATTCCTTATTTAGCAGCAGTATCGCAGCTTAGAGATAGCTTTCAAAAAAAGTATTTATTTAAAGAATATACCCAGCCCAAATCTATTAACTAACACCTGCCACTATAAAAAACAGTACAAAGGGTACCAGTTATTCTTAAGAGATTAACTTCCCTCCTATTAAATACAGTAAGATTTCATGGCCCTGGACTCAAAGGTGGGAAATTTTTTCCCCTCTACACAAAGTTTCGTCTAGCTTAGAAAACCACGCTTACAAATTGTTCACCCTTGTTTACAGCCAGTTCCAACGCTGCTAAAACAAGTGCCCAGCTCCACCCTGAGTGAGAGCAGTTGGCTGTAATCAGACCACCTACCACATGGCTGAAGTTGGCCTTGGGTGTCTAAGGTCAGGAGAGCACTGACAGATTCACACCACCTACTTCCTTGCTTTGCCAGCAACCACCTCCCTACAGTCAATGGAGACACGGAGGCAGATTTGATGTCAGGAATCTGTAATAGATGCTCTAACACTTCCCTCCCTCAACTGTACACACCACCAGGATCAGAGTCTTTTGCACAATACAGTAGTAAACATTAAAATGATCTTAAATCCATGGGTGCGTGCTCTGGATATGCCACATCCGGAATAACTCTACGGAGAAAAGCCTTTACCGATAAACCGCACATTAAAGATGCATAATGACAAGGCACAATTATTTTCAAAGAGCTAATGAGGAGTCACATGGTAGATGAGCCCTATGTGTAAGGGAAAACACTGCGGTTTAAGTTCTGCAAAGTCTAAGTGGTCTACCTGTGTTAGACTTTGCAGCATCATCACAATAGTTTGCAAAATTCCCCTAGTAAAGACAAGGTCAAAGAGGAAATCCTCAGAAGAATGAGTGGTTTTCATTGATTTATTTCATCTGTCCAGTCAAGTGGAGACAGAGTTCCATCTCAAAATCTGCTCGTCCCCTTCCCTCTCCATCAGGGAGGTTCTCACCCTTTCACGCAATCCCACCTGCACTCATGAAATCTTGATTTTAATAAGGTAACAGCCTGGAGTTTGCACCCCATCAGAAATTGCCTGTAGTTTCACACTCTGGGAGTTGCAAGGTTTATTAAAGCAAAGCTCGGATTATCTATCCCACACTGAATTCCAAATATTGGGTGTCAGAAGTGAACGTGTGATGCAGCAAAGCTCGCTCTAAAGAAAAGCAAGCTGCTTTCATGTGCGTGGCCATTTGGAGGGAGAGCCTCCAAAACCAGATGCTCTTTCCAACAATCTCAATTGTTTAAATCATATGGAACCAGAGGAAAAAAACAAACAAAAGAATAGAGACCACCTTGCTCAAAAGGCATAACTTAATGTGCTTGGAAAATTCACTGAGGAATACTTCAGACCAGCAACAGCATCTGGCATCGCATTATTGTCAAGTGATAGTGACAACTTGTTCAGAGTCATTAACTTCATTCTAGATCCCTTAACTGGAGGTCAAACAGCCAGAATAAGACATTGGAGGTGGGACTCATCCCCTCTAACAGGCATCTACAACATAATAAATACCTACTGCAGCAAATTCTTGACTTCCTTTATGTCAGTGGGCAGAAAACAAGCAATTTGACTCATCACAACTACATAACCAGTACAGGCTGGACAACCCACACTCCGGCATTGCTTGCATCTCTCCACTGACTTTAAGATGGGACCTACATGATTAGTTCTGGCTCAAATTTGGTTTGGCTTAAGATGTAAAAACATCCCAAAGCATCAAGCACCTGCAGCTCATACCAACTTCAGCATGGCTTTCAAAGATACAGTTTCTTTGGATTCCAATGGGAATGTGATGAAAGCTGAAGATTTTATGTTAGAACATTTAGAAATCCCAAACTTAAGCGCTACACCTTTTCCAAACAGATATCCCACAAATCTAGCTGAGGAGATCTGGTCCTTCCCCAGGGCCACCAGCTTGAACCAGAAGCACTCAGCAGCAGCTCCACCACACCCCGTCAGTTGGGTTAGCTCATATTAATCTTCATTATAAGGTTAAATATACTGGAAAACTCACGTGATCCCTTTTGCCATCAATATCGTGGGACATTTCTATTTGAAACTGCTCCTCGCAGCCCTTTTGGCAAGAAGGTAGAGTCTGCAGCTAGAAAAGTGCAGCTAGAGAAGAACATCCACCCATGGCCTCAGCGCTGGAGCCCCACTTGCTGAACTAAGAGGCCCATCCCAGACAACAGGTGCTTCTCATTGATATTATTTCACTTTTATTTCACTGTGCTTCTGAGATTTTTTTATTCTTTTAAGTTTACGCAGTTATGGATGAAGATCTCCCAAGTACTTACTGCACTGCACTCTCCAACACATCATCCTCTCTTATAGCACCACGTTTTTCCCTACTGCCTTCCTAGTTATTAAAGGCATTTATGGTCGTCAGTTCACTCCAGGCAGCATCCCCAGAACCTCTCAGCAGGTAACTTGAAAAGAAATAAGTGTCTATTTTCAGTATTTCACTAAAACTAAACACCTGTGCCAAACTCAAGGCATTTTGGTGCAGCCCGACAGAGCTACAACGTGTTCTGCTTCACTCTCCACCCGTACTTTCTCCCCCAGGAGTGCGATCACTCATGCTTTGCATGGCTTTCTCCCACTTCTCTCCAGCTTCAGTCCCAAAATCCCACTTCTTGAAAACCGACACTTAACATAGAGACAAATGCACACCACAAGCTCCAGCCAAAGTATTCAGTTAGGGCTTTTAGCAAGATGTATAGATTTACAGCGGTGGATTCCCAGACCTTTTGGTTCCATATTTAATGCCACCCAAATGTCTGTAAACCTGCCTGATGCCTAACCCTACACCTGCTAACATATATACATGGAATCTTATATCTGGCTTTACTAATAAACATGGAAAATGGGGTAATATAAACCACTGTCTACACTTGCTCCTCAGTAGGAAGTCTCACCAATGGACCTTTTACAACCCTGCTCCTAATAATCTTTACATTAAAAAGGTTTTAGCTCCATGGAGATAAAGCTCAAATGACCCAATGTGTGGGATAAATCACAAAGGGTATCTACACATTTTCTGCCTTGCACCTGGCACTGATATGTCAGTAGAAGAGGCACCAGAAGCCACTGCTCTTCTTGGATGCCAGTGGAAAACTCCTTCCCCATCATAAGCATCGTTGAGTCACAGCACCACAAACTGCTGCCCGTCTGCAGAACCATAAAGCCTTTAAACAAATTCACACGTTGAAGAGCATCGGCTGAGATACCTGCCTGCACTGCAAGGCAAGTGCCTTGGTGTTGGGAACTGGATTGGAAACCACAAGCAATTCTAGTGCAACACACAGATTTACACAGATACAAAACCGAATGTAGGTGGAAACAGAATCAAGTCCCGACTGATAAAAAAAGACAGCACTTAAATAACACTTTGCAGTTTCGCACCACTTAATAAACATTAACTAATTAATCCTCAAAGCATTCTACTGGAAAGACTTAAGCAAAGTAAGAAGCACTCACAGAAGACCACAACTTGCACCAGGGTTGCAGAAGGACTTGGATGCATTACACGGTTTAAAATACAGCTTTGGAAACCAGGTTTGCTAATCCAACTAGGTTTCTCAAGATCAGATTCGTTTCCATTTATTTTAGCCATACGGAGCTTACGAATCTAATTTGATTTGTAATCTAGATGTGAATTTAGATAAACTCTCTTAGTCCTCAAATGATGAGATGAAGCAAAGCTGGTTTGTAACTGCGTAAGAGCATCAGCAGTACCACTTAGCATGGTTTCTTTAAGGTGCATTAACCTACAGCACTTCTGCCCAAGCTCCCTAGGCGCCTTTTGTCCTCTGACAGTCTGGAAATGATGCCTAAAATGTTTGACCCATCCTAGGCCACCTTAGTGTCACAAAGAATATTTAGATTGGAGAAGAGAGAAGGTCCAAGTTCAGCCCTTGGACCTGCAAACAGGCTACTCTCTCGCAAAGAAAAGGAAACAGCAGGACAACCGATATATCTACGTTTTATCGTATCCTGCAAGAGACCAGAGAGGAAAAAAAAGTACAGTTTACTGCAAATGGACCTCTTCGCTCTTCATCAACACTGTTAAGAAAAGCTATTATTGTCCAAAAGGGATGCTGTTTAGACTCTGATAGATTCATTGTTCTCTGCTGTGTCTGGGACAGCATGAGCGGCTCTTCCCGCTGCTAACATGATTGAAGGAAGAACACAGTAATAAATATATGCCCATTAAGCTGGTGAGCCTCTTTTCACTTCACTGATACTAATGGGGAAGAAATGAAACAGTTTCAAAACAGCAAGTTGCCAAAACTGCATTTGGAAAGGCTGAAGAGTGAGAAGTCACAACTGACACACCACAGTTCAAGCTCCGCCAACGCTCGCAGGAAGGGGCTGGCTGGAGAATAGCAAGTGTCTGTCTCCAAGGGACAATTTCAAAAAGCTGCATTTTTCCTCTCACTACAGATCCTTCAGTTTGGGTTTATTATATTTTTTCCCCTCCAACCACCCCCTTATGCTGAAGGGGTGAAGCTTTCAGGGTGGAGTTTCTAAGGGTACAAAATTGGGTGACAGAGCTGTCTAGCTGCTACCTTAATTTCTAACAAATAGATATTCACACATCTTAACATATATGTGTAAGTAAACATACAGTCAAATGAACGGGCAGATTTCCAGCAGTAAATCTAGGGACCTATGCTGGACTAGAAGACCTCCTAAGGTCCTCTCCAACCTGAATTAGCCTACGATCTTATGGCAGACAAAGATCTGGATGGATCAAAAATCTAAACACCTGGTATCTAAGAGCTACAGGATTTTAGTCAGCAAATGATCCACAGCTCCAAACATTTAGTTTTGGTCTTATGAAACTGGGATTAATTTCCTACCACCATCACAGATTTATCTCATCTTCAGCAGCTCAAGCTGGTATATGGTTGTGATACCACAACCCCAACATCCCGCCTCATCTTAGCTGTGCACTTCCCACTGTACAGGCAACATAGAGCAGACAGAAAATATAGGGAGCCGCTCAAGTCAAAAAATTAAGCATTTTGGGAGTGGAGGAAGGGAGCTTTAGTTTTTATTAAGATCAGCTCTCTGAACCAGCTGTGCCAGTGTAAGCGAGCAAGGAGGTGGGAACACATGGCCGGGAGGAGAGGAGGCAGAGACATGGCAGTGCTGACTTAGATCAGCTCACGCTGCCGTAGCATCACACTTTCCCTTGCAATATTCTGGGCACAGAACAAATTTGTACCAGTTCACATATAAAGTTCAGGGAATGATAAATTTAATAAGTACCATCTTTATTGTGGGGGCATACTTAAGGACAGAGTCATCTCTGTAAGACTAACAGCTGCATATGTGCAAGAGTTGCATTTAGTTAATTATACAAATTTTTAAACCTCTTTTTGGCCCTGTGCTGGCATTAAAAAATAAAAACCTTGCACAGAAAAAGCATCACTCACTCTTGAGAGTCCTCGTTCAATGCACACGAAGCGCCCTCAGACACTTCTATTCTGCGGCTCTTTACCTCTCTCTGCTGGCAGGACCACAGGGAGAAGCCGGGGTGCCAGACTGAGATCAGGACAGAAGGGACAGAGGGGAGGTAGAAGAGGACAATAAACCTTCATCAACGTATTTCTTAGACTTTATTCTACTCCTTGTCTAGATACTAAGTTTTTAGGACAGAGTGGTATGAATCTACAAATGGGGCAAATCAGAGCTCTGATCCCAACTTGTTCATCAGCCTAATATCGCTCCAGATATTGAACAGCAGATGCCTAGGCTGCTGCTGTTCAATATTTGGAGCGATATTAGGCTGATGAGCAAGCGAAATTAGGCTGATAGCTTAGCAGCTATTTCTACCCCAGTTTCGAAGGCAAAAATGATTCAGCGCACAACGGAAAGGACACATTTTGCTGGGCATGCCAGCAGTGTAGTTCAAGCATGGAATTACTGCAGGGAATTCTAGCAAAGCAAACAAAAGTATAAGGCATTTTGAGGGAAGAGCTGAAAGCCAAGAGCAGCCTGAAGTTCGTAACGAAATCTCCCCAGCACTTATACCTTACAGTAGTCCTTCCAAGGCAGATCTTCGGTGCCTGAACACCATCGTCCACCTCCAGCGTTCATCAGCTTTTAAAAGGGCTTTTCTGCCGTGCACATTTCTGCAGCACTGAGCACAAAAATCACGCAGTAAAAAGCAGCTGTGTCTTAAAATGGGAGTGATTTAAATCTCTCTGTATCTGATAGCCGCCGAGTGCTGTTTCTCTTAACTTTTACCACTGCTGACATGCCAGCATCAATCTGTTCCTCCAATCTGTGCTGGTCTGTTGGACAGGTTGGGAAAGGGACTCACACACAGAGGACACAGATGCAATCCTACAAATTAGTGAAAGAAGCCTGAGGATAAAGGACAAAAGCCACATCATTATGCCCCGCAGTTGGTACAGCCTTTTGATTGGAGGCTAAACCTCAGCACCAACGCTGCCGAGCTAGAGAAAACGTCCGCTTTTAAGCAAGCTGGCTCTCCATCCTTGTTTATCAGACTGGTATTTTACATCCCTTGTTTTTATAGGAGAAAGTATTCCCTCAAATGAAACCTTTTTACTCCAGCGGAGATTCCCTCCAGGAGGCAGTTTGAGGAATTGCCTGCCCTGTTTAGAATTGGATATGTTACAGTCTATACCTTCTGCTGCAAATTGGCTCCCAGTGCACTTGTGTGTGTCATTTTCACCTACCCACTCGCAGATCGCACCAGCCACCGGAGCTTCGTGCAAAGGGCCGGATTCTGCCAACCCCGGGAGCTGCCGGCGGAAACCGTCATTAAAAACGGCTTGTAGCAGTGGGCCTTTTAACACATTTCTCTCTTGCCATGGAGCCGTCTGTAAGGAATGTAAGCTAAAAAGGTTGCTTAAATATAACGAAAGATCACTTAAATAAGGAGCACAAAGCGCAAAGAACATACAAGATGAAGAAACCCTCATAGAAGGGCAATAATACAACAGTACCTACGGAGCTGGAAAAGACAGGACATAAATGACAACTGAACCAGTTTCTCCCATCAACGTGAATCCTACACATTTCCTTCTTCCTTCCTACACATCCCCCGTTCCTTCTAAGGATCCTACTACTTTTTAGCTTCCTCCAGGACCAGGGGATGAAAGGGGATACACACCATCAGATGACATGTTGTCACTTCAAACGCACTTACCTTCTGCAGATGGAGCTAAATGAAGGACATCCATGGATGTGGTCACCAAAGAGAACCAAGCAATAGGAAGTTCACTAAACTCGCTAGTTCTCTTGAAGTTTTCATGGCAAAAATTTGTACTTCTAAAACAGTACAAGAAACAGCTGTTTCTTCCATCAAACACTTCCGGATCTGTGGAGTTCAATCACCCAATGCGGAGACATGCCACCACCCAAAAACCCCCACCAGGAGACCAAACCTCCCCAAAGACTTTAGGGAGTTTGTTATCCGAACACGTTCTCCAATCCTGTTAAAATATCTAACCCAAATGACTAAGAGAACAAAAATATACCCCAAATGGTTGTATTACCAATAATATCTTTTTATTTAGAGAAAAACTATGAAATCATAAGAGCCTGTCAGAGATGGGGCTTAATTACAGTGTGAGGTATTTCCACTATACAGAATGTTTTTGGTTGGTGGAATTTTAATAAGTGGAATGTGAAACACTTAACTTCATATCTAATTAAAAAAAAATGTCTGGCTCTTAAATATTCAAAGAAAAAGTTTGGTAAATAAGCTAAGCTGAAGAAGTGGAGATCAGAGAACATTTTCTTGCTCCAATACGTAGCACTGAATAAATTCTTATCAAGCAGCTATTCATCCTCTGTTTTGCTGAGTACATAATTAATACACCTATGATAAAAATCACGTTTTTAAAACATTTTTCTAATGTAGGAAAAAATCCTATAGCTTCCCTCAATAAAAAGCTATCAGCAGTCTAGTAGCTATTGACAGTTAAGAGATCAATTCTTCGTTTTTGCTAATGATGCCTAAGAAATAGGTTTTTACCACCGTGAGCTAATAATGGTCATTTTCTCAAGTGGTGAAACCATTGCAGTTCAAGAGCAAGTACAAGAGCTACTGGATGACTGTGAGAAACCTGAAAGTGGAAGAGATGTAGGTGTTGGCAGTGTTGCTGTCCATGAATCATCTCAAAGAGATTAACTGGAGCGAGGCAGCATTTATTCTGGAAACTGGCTTAGAGATGGTCATGGGGAACTGGAGCAAAGTACGATTATGGCTCTTCAGAGTTTTTTGTCTTTAGATGTCTATGGCACTTGAGAGGTTTTTTTCTTTAGATAGTCCACAATTGTTCCATTTCAGCTCATTTTGAAAAATCTGCTCTGAAAATGTAGAAAAGAAAGACTCGCTCTACAAGAACCCTGTCAGGAAGATAAGTGTGGAGGAGATACTTGACGTTACATAGCTTTAGGCTTTTATATTTTCCATTTTTCATGTGGTGAAACCATTTCAGCAAGCGATATAGATTGTGCTGAGCTGTTGTTATGCTTTCAGCTACTGCCTGCCATCCTTCATGAGAACCATGAATTTCTGAATGAGGAAAAAAAAAAAGGAATTTGAACACTGTCAAATGCGCCATACCACAAAAGTGGATCAGTCAGGAGATTAGTGAAACAGCTCTGTCAAAACAACTTGTCTTCTTGATCTCAAAGTTGATATTTGGGGGTGGGGGTGGGGTGGGTTCTTAGAAAGCTAATGCATTAAACCTCAGCCCAAACTGTTATTTTTAAAGGCTTCTAAGGTGATCATGTTTTTAATTCTGATTATGAAACCTAGAAGACCATTCAGGCATCTCTTCTACACACATGCCATACCTAATCCATGCCTGAAGAGCCTGTCACAAGAGTGGCAATTGCATCTCTAAGGGGCTCTAGAAATCAAACCTGTATCAGCTGTTAAACAAAGAAGATAAAGTTGCGTGTTTCTCTTTTGAGCACCACATGAAGATCTACTCAGCCTTTTTAATGAGTAATAATAGCAAATTAGCCTCTCTCGGATACAATTGCGTTACCAGGTCAGATGAGTCAAGTCACTACTCCAGCATACGCTTCTTGCCCACAGTGAACACGAGGTGATTAGCTCTGTTTGCAGTCAAAGAGGGGTGATAAAAAAAAAAGAAAAAAAAATTTGGTTAAAAAAAAATCAAATTACCTCTCATCTGCTGGTCTTCTGCCAGCATGTGGCAACTTCATCAGTGCATCAGAGGTGTGTGTGACACTCAGTTATCAGCTATGTAAAACATCAGACGGCTCAGTCTTTTATTTCAACATCAACCCATGCATGCAAGCCACAAAGCGGGCACCTCTCCAGAGCTGCATCAAGTCCCCTTCCTGAATTAGCACTAGAACAACTGCAAATTGTTAATGCCTTGTAGGCAGAGTCCATCTTGCAGATAGTGGTGCAGAAAAGACATAAAAATGATACAACTTATCTTAAGGAAAACAAAGATGTATTCTCCAGGCATCTTTCGTTCACCAGTAGAAAATTTGGGGTGATATCTATGCAAGTAGATGCTTCCCCTCCCCCAAAGCAAACAACCAGCACATCGTATGTTCTGCAAATGCACCAGTAATTAATGAGACACTTACAGCTGTATGTATCTGGCACACTCGTATTTAATTCAGCACTGGCAAGCGTGCCAGCTACCCAGATCTCCCCGCACGCTCCCCTCCACCTTTCTGCCCTCGGGGGTAAAGAACAACCGATGCTCAGAGTGCAAGTTTCGTGGCATATGCTGAGAGCTGCATCCAGCCCTACATCTTCCATGCAGAGACAGCAACCACAGCCCCACTTCCATCAGATTTACTGTTAGATCTTCCTCTCAGTCTCAGAGAGCGGGGGTATTCAGTCACACTCAGTGACGAGTGGTGTTCCCCAGGGGTCAGTACTGGGCCCAGTCCTCTTCAATATATTCATCAACGACTTGGATGAGGGGATAGAGAGCACCCTCAGCAAATTTGCTGATGACACAAAGCTGGGGGGGGTGGCTGACACACCAGAAGGCTGTGCCGCCATACAGAGAGACCTGGACAGGCTGGAGAGTTGGGCGGAGAGAAACCTTATGAAATTCAATAAGGGCAAGTGTAGGGTGCTGCACCTGGGGAGGAATAACCCCCTGCACCAGTACAGGTTGGGGGCCGACCTGCTGGAGAGCAGCTCGGTGGAAAGAGACCTGGGAGTCCTGGTGGACAACAGGATGACCATGAGCCAGCAATGTGCCCTTGTGGCCAAGAAGGCCAATGGCATCCTGGGGTGCATCAAGAAGAGTGTGGCCAGCAGGTCGAGGGAGGTCATCCTCCCCCTCTACTCTGCCTTGGTGAGGCCACACCTGGAGTACTGTGTCCAGTTCTGGGCTCCCCAGCTCAAGAAGGACAGGGAACTGCTGGAGAGGGTGCAGCATAGGGCTACCAAGATGATTAGGGGACTGGAACACCTCTCTTATGAGGAAAGGCTGAGGGAATTGGGTCTGTTTAGTCTGGAAAAGAGACGGCTGAGGGGTGACCTAATTAATGCTTACAAATACTTAAAGGGTGGGTGTCAGGAGGAGGGGGCCAGGCTCTTTTCAATGGTGCCTGGCAACAGGACGAGAGGTAATGGGCACAAACTTGAGTACAGAAGTTCCACCTAAACACGAGGAGGAACTTCTTTACTTTGAGGGTGGCAGAGCACTGGAACAGGCTGCCCAGAGAGGTGGTGGAGTCTCCATCTCTGGAGACATTCAAAACCTGCCTGGACGTGTTCCTGTGCAACCTGCTCTAAGGTGACCCTGCTCTGGCAGGGGGGTTGGACTAGATGATCTCCAGAGGTCCCTTCCAACCCTATGATTCTATGATTTGGCTAATCAACATGAGAAGTACCCAATGCCTGATGTCACCATAACCTTAGCATTCAATGAAACCCCACTTTCATACAGATCATATAAGCCTTTCAGTTCTTTGGTAGAAATGGTCATCATTGGCAAAGCTGAAAGTTCAGCATTATTTTATGACTGAAACACAGCAGTAAACACAAAGGCAGAATGACACCATGTGAGCTACACGGGAAGAGGATGTCCCAGAATTTCCCATTCACCTTCACCCAGACGGATCACATGAGTGCCAAACAGCGTTTGATGCTTTTATTGCCCAATTTACCACCTGTTTCATTACAACCAGCCAGCTCCAGGAGTAAAGGAGGAGTGATAACTGCTGGCTTCATGGATCCTTTCTCCAGATTAACAAGGCAGCTTTGGCTGCTTCACAATTGTGGTTGCTCCTGTCCCACTGCAACCCAGGCACATTGATAGTCATCTGCTTTCAGGCCCCTTCCATCTTTACCCGTTTTAGAATGGTTGTGGTATCCTGGGCGAACATTCAAGTCTCACAGCCTTGCTGGGATCTACCCATAGCTTGCTCACCTCTCCCTGTGGTTTGGTTTAATTAATGCAGCGAAGCACAGTTAAATACAATAACAAGCACATGCTGCAATTCCACCCCAGGCTCCTCCTGGGAGAGCTGCTTTATCCTACAATCAGCAAAAGTACGTAAGCCCCTCTAACATAATTGACACTGTGATCAAAGTCAACTGTGTCAAGGTTTTACTACAAAAAATATTATTTTTTACACCGACGTGCTAACATTTCTCTATGAAAGGCATTTTTGGCATCATTTTCTCTCTCCTCCTCCACCCCATACCTTTATTTTACACTCAAAACTCTCCAGCTTGCGTAACAAGGTTCACCCCCTGCATATGTTGTCATGACTGAGGGAAACAAGAAATGGGATACTTTTGTTTTCTCTCTCTCAATGCATTTCTGAATGAACTCTGGGTATATCCCGGGTTTGTCACTACGCAAACCCAAAATGTAGGTCAAAAGTCTGTGTGGTTTGCCACAGCAAATGACTTGTATTTCATCTGCCTGAAGGCAGATGGGAACTGAGTCATCTGCTGCTGCATCATTCTCTGCTTTTCTCCTTTCCTGAACCCTGGTTTCTTTTTTCTTACCATCAGATTAGGGTTGAAAGAATGCAGTGACATCAAAAGGCCAGGAAAGCAATGCCTCCCACTGCACATCACGCAGGGAGGGGATGTTTCCCATTTATTTTTTGTTGAAGCCATGCCTCTTTCCCAACACAGCACCTACCACACAAGTAGCCACTTTCTAAAGTGAATGCAAACTTTAATTTTCTTCATTTACCTGCTATACTTGTCTTGCATGAGAAGAAATTATCACACGTGAACAGGAAAAAAAAAAAAAAAGAGGTTATTTGACCTACAGGGCGTGGGAGTAGAGCACACTACCATTTCCATCCCTGTTTACATGGGAGGTGCACTGGTCCTTTGGCACGGCTATTTCTTACAGCTCCTGAAGCAGGTCTGCCAATCAATTCATGCTGTTCTTTATATCACATTAAATTACACAGGACTGAAGTCCTTTCTGCTAGATGCACAAACACACACCAAAAAAAAGCCCCTGTGTCAGTGTTACAGTCAAGTGTCTGCACATGGACTGATAAGGAAAAGGGTTTGAGACAATACCCCCAGGAAAAAAATTGGTGATTTTTGTTTCATGCTACTGATTTGGAGGTAAAAGTCACAAAAAGCAGTCTAGCCCCCCTGCAATATACATCTCTGCTTTCACAAGTTTTATGCATTCATATAGATGAATATCAGACAAAAGTCCAGAAAACGGGACTGACAGGGTCTTGGAGAGATCACCCAGCCCATCTCAAAGCAGAATCAAGTTCTACCAAAAATGACCCTTTTCTCAGCAACTGCCTGAACCCTGACAAGGCCATCACATCAGTGGGGTTTCCACAACCTCCTTCAGCTTCCATCCCAACAGTAGGAACATCACACAGCAAAAAGCATCACTACTGATGGCATCATCTACAACGTGAGGACATCCGGGGGTTATACGTAGCCCAAACAACATTTATTTCTGTGAAGAAAGTCTAATTATTATAACCAACAGGCACACAGTAGGAGAGGCGACTGATGCATCAGAGCTGCTGGTACAAGAACCTACAGGACTGACAGCAAGGTTTCCTTCAGCTAAAAAAAATAAATTTACTTTTATTTTATTTGTACAAGCACACTTTGCAATGGAAAGGGAAGCAATAGTGTTGGCCAAAGGTAATTGATAACTCTGCAAGTCAGAAACTGCAAACTTTCTATTTATTCCAAAAAAAATCCCACCAACTTGCATGTTTGTATTGCAAGCCCCTTGTTATCACTTCTGCTCAGCAACATTTATAACGCGGGAACTTCAGAACAACCCAAATTCACTTATAACACACTGGCAGCTGAGCTGCAAGGGACGAGAAGCAACAGTGGAGAAGTCAGCAATCAACTGAAAAGTGCTGGTACAGGATGTTACCAATAGAAATACCAAAAAAGTCCTGCAGTAGTGCATTTGACTGTAGACACAGCCTAAAATGCCACCTCATCCTTCCCACTTTAGGCTGTAGAAATTTAACAAAGGCTTTTTCCTCCTACCTCTTTGTTGGTGACTCCCGGGGGCAAAGTCCCATGCTTGTAATCCTCCAACAACTGCACAGCTTCCTTCAGACGACTCTGCAAATAAAACAGCAGCGTGGTCTGCAACGCTTGTCCTGCACTGAATCGTTTAATTGAAGGCAATGAATTTAAGTTATAGAATTATATCTTCTTTCATGCAAACTTTATGATAGATGCTTTTACCCATATGATATAAAAGGAAAAACGATGCACGGACACTTGTTTTGCTGGTTGGCACAGCCCTGTTGTTTTGCACCTACCTACAGAAGTGGTATAAAGGAAAAAAAAACACAAAAGAGAAAATACAAAAACCTCCTCCTCACAACGCATCTATAGAAGACATCATAAAAACCCGAGAGTCTCCAGTGTGGTACCAGAGATCTGATAAATCTTGGAGATGAATGAGTTCTCACTTAAAAGGAGAAAATAGCTTAAGACAAAAGGGATACATTCAGGTGCAATGTGGAATACCCACCTAAGACATCGGTATCACTCCGTGCCAACTCTCAGATTAATATCTCCCAGTGATGTCTACAGGGAAACGCTTAGATTGAAGACCTGCCTTTGCTCCCGCACCCTCTCCCAGTACAGGTACTGGGGAGGTAGAGCTGAAGGGAAGAGCAAGGTAGAAGCCTGCACATATTGGGCATCACCACTAAGTACTCAGTGACCACTAAAAAGTTACAGCAAGTAACAGCAAGTTTTAGCCCGATCTCAGCACAGCCATATAAAGCAGAGCAGCTCCACTGGCCCGAGCATTTAACAGCACGCAAGGCAACGTAACAGCATCACTTTGTAATTGTGCGTTGGAGTTCAAGTCGAGTTAATTTATCTGAAACACCGTGGCATTTTCATATACTTCAGACGGATCTCAGAGTGCCACTATGCTGAACCGCTGACCTGTGCTGCTTTTCTACGGCACCTGTTACACACTCATTCAGACAGGGTTTTCACAACCGGTTATGTTCTCTCTAAAAATACCAAAGTCAGTCACCAGTGCAGTTAAAGTTAGAATCCGACTATCACTAGCGATTCAAATACATGCATGTGTAAATAAAGATCTTCCTCATATTGTGATAAAATAGAAGAATAAATACATTTCACGCGTTCAAGAGATCACAAGAGCATTAAGCCATGCTACCAGCCTGTCAGAATCATCAATTTACTCCCAGAACAGTTATTCATATATATAGACATATCAAAAAAGTGTTCTGCAGTTGAAGCAGTGAAAGTTTATATATATATATAATATTTTCAAGAACTATATATATAATAATTTCAAGAAATATATATAATATAGTATACATATACACACACAGTATATATAGTGTGTGTATGTATAAATATACTCTATATAATATATATATTTCTTGAAATAAAAAACCAAACAAACCACAGGGCAGACGTAGACGGGTAGAAAGATTCTTTGGTAAGTCCAAGCTAAAGAGGAACAAGTCAGGATATAAAGAGCAACTTCGGTGCGATTAAATCTGCTTATCCAAGCCTGCAGAAAGCACCAGATCACCAAGTAACGGCTCCCAAATATTTGAAGCCAAACAAATCACTCAGCTAAACATCTTCAAAAGCCTCCTGCAGGTTATCTGTCATCCAGATGAGTAACACTGACTTCGGTTTGACATTTCTGCACTAGCTCTGTTGTTTTGGCAGCTGTTGTAATATTAGTGCCGGGGGACATTTCATGAATACAGAATATTTTGTCTAAAATAACATGTACTGTGACGGTGGTTCATCTAAAGCCCTGTGGGTTTTAGTGTAGTCATGTCAAGGCTCTTCGTCATCACTGCAAGCTCCGCTCTCACAACCCTCCCATAAATAAGGCGAGTGTCCCTGAGCTCATTACGAGCTCGCATCCATGGGATCCGTTGCAGGGAAATTACTTTTCTCCCTTTCATGCAAACATCAAAGAGTACTTTGTTGTTTCCTTGGAAGCGCCAGCAGTTACGCTAACCTGAAAGCAGCAATTAATGAATGACTATTGTCCTCAAAACATTCAACACACAGGACATATGGAATAGTGGCAATTCCTTCACTTTGCAGAGCAAGCGGGTTGGGATCAGATCCACGACCATTTTTACACCGGCTGAGCTCACACCATCAGCACCACATTATTTCCAGCCCTTATATTTCATATATTTTATATATTCTCACAAGATTAGCAGCTACTCAGCAGAAGTGGAGAGTCTGTACAAAGACACCAGATGAAGCTTAGCATCAGATCGGAAAAAACTCTGCAAAAAACTGTATATTCTTGGCAAAGCGTGAGCTCAGAGATGGGGCATGTTTGTGTTGGGTGCTAATGCTGAGGTCAGTGCTACCAGTCGAAGCTCATGGTCCAGTGTCAATACACACATGTAACGAGTGACAGATTTTCTGTTTTCTGCCCTATTTCTGGACGTGTTGTCCCGAAAAATTGGTTCCCTCTGACTCAGCCCATCCCATGCTCCATGCCTGACATGCCCCTGTAGAAAGAGCTGCCAATTGTCCTTCTCACTTCGCTAAGCCACTTGCTCAGGACCTCCCAGAGCTGCTATGGATTTCTCCTACCAGATGGGGCTTAGGTCCATTCGCAAATTCCAGCATCACCCTTACCTGCTGGCACATTCATTCCCCCTCCCGACGGGAACTAGGTTATATTGAGAGCATAAGGGATCTCAAAGAAAGATAGTTAAGACCAACATTGGACTATATTTTAGTGCTAGGTGCAAGCACTTCCTTTTGGTCTTCTATTCCCATTTTATTGGGGCATTGTGAAATTCAGAAAACTATATTCATCAGATTTTACAAAGAGAATCAAAGCTGAAGGATGACTGCATTCAAGAATCTCCCCCCCCTCCTTCAAAGGCTAGGCAATCACCCATTTCACCTAAAAAGCTGGCTGTGGAAACACTGTGCCTTGCTCCAAAAATCAAAGAATGACATAAAAACTTTCATTACGGGTTCAGAGAAAACATCCACCCAACTCAAACTTTCCCCAACAATGGCTACAAGCAGGAGCACAGGGAAAAGCAAGAAGGTGGCACGCAGAAATAGTGGCTCCCCTAAGCACCTTCCCAGCCTCCCACTGCTCTCAGCCAAGGCTGATGAGGTTTCTGTGGATTTAGCAATCTTCAGTGGATTTCTCCTCCAGCTGCTTGCTCTGTATCTCCTTGAACCAAACTGCCATCATCCAAGTAGACATAAGAGACAAGCTGTATATAGCAACAAAAATGTGTGTCTTAACTCTTAGCCCCCTTCCCTTATGCATACATAATATGCAAGTGACAGAGTGAATACGTGAGTCCTTTCCTGGAATGAGCTTGCATTCTTTAGGAGCACAAGTAAGCGCGTCCAGAATACTTCAGTGGATACAGCCAGTCACTGGTGATACTTTTCCACGTCTATCCAATATCCCAGACAGAGAAATAAGTCCTTATTATTTAAGCCAAATCCTCTTGACATTGGACAAAAAGGCAGAGTTATGAATTAGGCTGATATTTTCTGGTGACGTAGCACTGGGTGATGTACTGTTCCTTGAGAAGGGCTCAGGATCTCAAAGAGAACAAAAGCTGACCTTGAGAAACAGGCCCATGGGATGAAATCCAATGGCACGGATGCGCGGCCATGCTCTTCTGGGCAGACTCAAATTTCTGCAAGACTCTCAGGGCTCGGTAGCTGGAATGACCAACTACAAGAAAGACTTGTAGACTAAGAGTGTTGGTTGATCACTGGAAAATTATGAAGCACTGCAGGCACGAGAAACAAATAGGATTTTTAGGCTGTTTCAGGCATTTCCAACATGTGAAGAAAAGTAATCATACAAAATCACAAGAGGACTTGAGCCTCTTGGAGTTGTTCTTGATATCTCCTTGCCCTGTTGGGCCTCACGGTTGTTTAAAAATATCATATTAGGAAAAAGCTATTACCTAGCATGAGCATCAATAAAATAGAATTGTATAATATTGTAGACAGCCAGATAATCCAGAGGTGAAAAGCCAGACAGCTGAATGACTAATGACTGCAGATCCAGGGAAGACAACCCTTCTTCCTTCCAAAGCTAGAAAATAACCCAGGAGTGCCAGCACAACATTCTGGAGAGCCATTTGTGCTCATTATTGGTATGTGTTTTTGTCACTGAAATTACCTACACTGTGTGTCTTGCAAATTATCTCCACAGAACAGCATGTAACTCTGAATGAAAAACTGGAAGTAATAGATGAATGGGTCTGTGTTCTATTTTTTTCTCCTTCTCTTGAGGAAATCTTAGTAGTTACTATAACAACCCTGGCCAGATCCCATCTTGTTTAGTATGGTAACAAACAGAAAACAAAAAAGCCCGATTTTGCTTTTAAAATTGCAGTGTTCATGAATTTCCTCTTTCAGCTCCATGGGGAGAGAGGGGAACTTTCTCAAAGAAAAGAGTCCTAGACCAACGCTGCTGATGGCTCCCGAGGTTGACAAAAGAGCGATACAGAAAGTGAATACAGAAAGCGAACAAAAGTGTTAAACTTAAGGACCACATTAAGAAGACACCTTTCACACGGCTTGGAGGTGTTCAGGTAGCTTTCGCGAATGACCCACAGCCTCAAAATTTCGTTAGTGAAAGTACACAGTTGCCTTTTATCCCTTCTAGAAAAGCCAAGCATGCTCTTTTAACCAGAGCCTCCAAAAAACAGGAAATAACTTTACAGCGTGCAACAACTCCAAATGCCAACCAGCTCCATGCCCCAGCTTTTAGCACGATACAGCATTATTAGGATAGTTGATAATGTCTAAGATTACACTTCATTTCCATTTTAACAGGGGAAAAAAAGAGCTCTGTCTACAAGGTTGTGCTACCGATTCAATATTTATTGCTGCTTGATTTCTCTACTGCTATCTGTAAGAAGAAGTGTCACTTGAGTTTTTACAGCACCACCTAAAAAAAAATGCAACCACAGCTCTTACTAGTATGTGTAATTTCTTTCATACCCCTTTCCTCATAAAAACTAGAGCACTTCTAGTGGTGGATGATGGGGTCTCAGCTCTCACAATAGGGTGCTAGACAGACCATCTGCACCCGGAGGATGTTCTTACAAACCTAAGCCCAGAAGCAGTGCCAGGGAGCTACCATGCTCAGCGACTCAGAAGCACAAACTCCATGCTTGGTGCTCCACCACAGCAGCCTAAGACACATCCACCTGGGAAATACGACCCAACAATAACAAATCTTTGGAAAAAGACTCAGTCATTGCCTTGTGCTGAACACAGCTGGAAAACACCCAGTTTTTAAACTACAGCTCAGTTCACTAAGCCCATGAGAGGTACACAATGGGCTACCATTGGGTGAGCCTGGGTTTTATGGTTATGGCTGTGCTATTAAACAAGTCGGAGCCTGGGCATGAGCCTGCATCAGCATGATCTCTGGCATAGTTTTGATTCAGACCATCCATCCCTCTGCCAAGTGACAGGGGAGTAACAGTCTGGGAGTTACCACGGGCCAGGACAGTTGCCAGCAGGCACCTTTTGTAGAGGAAGAGTGCTCAGCTGAATGGCACAAGCCACATCAGCTGGCTGCATGGCCAGAAACCAGTACCTGACTGAGTTTGGCTGAACTGGCTTAGATTTAACCCGCAGGTTTTAGTGCAAAGAGCTAATGAAATCTGTTCTGCCCTGACTCAGGCCAGCAGGCATTGACTCAGAAAGTCATTCCCTGGAGTACACTTGCAGGACTACATTAGCAGAATGTTTCGGTCTTTGTAGAAAGAGTTGCTGAAGGATCACATTATCAAGGGCTTAGTCTGGCATGACGAAGAAAGGGGGAGAAAGAACAAAACCAGAGATACCAGCAGAACAGTAGCCCACGCCACACTGAGCTGATGGCCACCTCCAGGAATCCTTCATTGGTGCCCGAGTCCCCCATGGCCATCACTCCAGCATCCTGGCGGGATAGAGCACAACTGTGTCGGGTCCTGTAGATAACCACAAACATGTACGTGCATCAGACACTTCCTTGGAGCACGTGAGATCTTGTACTGATTTTTCATCTTGTCCTCCTTGCTCAAGGGCACAGTGTTTCTGCCTCAAAGATCTGTGCCTTGTCTTCTGTTGGATCTCAACTGATGCATACACATGGCTTAGAACTGCCTCCAGAAACCCATATGTGCACATACAGACCGTAATAACAGTCATTATGCCAGTAGCACTACAACATTACTGTTACAGAATCAACAGAAAAAGAGTCAAGTTTTGCGTTCAAGGCTTTTAAGAGAAAATCCACTGATGGGACATGCTTTTTTAAGAGAAAATCCACTGTTCCACGCTGGAACAGTTTGCATCTCACTCTGCTCGTACAGGGCTTGTATCAGGGTTTCGAGGCTGCACCAGCCCAGTGACGATCTGCCTGTGAGTTTCACCGGTTTCGGGTTCACACCAAGGCTGACTTATTGGCACATGATCCAAAGCAAGAGTCTTCTGGCCACCAGCACCACAAATTTGATGTGGGATATGGAAATCCAGCTGTGCTCTGCCATCAGCAACTCAACAGTTTCCGATTTTGTCTCACTACTCTACGGATGATACATACGGCAGACTTGACTCCAGCTGGCCCTATTGTATTGGATCTACAGTGACAGACAACAGGAGCCAGAAACTTTTTGTTCAAGTAGAGCCAGCAGATGTGACACTGAATAAACACAGACAGTCAATCTGCTGAGTAAGAAGGTATCGTTCATATAAATAACATACATCTAATCCTGCTTCCATTTTAAACCCAAATATGGGAATGCAAGATGCTCAACGCTCTGTAGATTTATGCTTTGAACAATGAGATAAAGCAAAGGCAGATAACACACAGCCCCTCTAAGCTCAGTTTAATTCTTATTTCACTTTTGCTTTGAATTATTTTCAGATCCACCGCTTTCTCCATGAAGAGCTTCCCACAGAGCGTTAACAGTCTGTCCAGGCTAATGTCAGATGGGATAAGTTAGCCTGATAAAAATATCTCCTGGTCCCTACTGCTTCTCCCAATGGACCTTAATTACAGAGAAATTAAAAGTATTATTCCAGTCATTTTAACCTCACACATTTTGAAAACAGGCATTATACCCACTGAGGGGTTTCTCATGGTCTCAGCGACAGGACTTGTTAGGCTTGACCTCTGAGATGACACATTTCCTGCTTATTTGAAAAGTTTGCAAATTTGCAGCTGCCAAAAAAAAATTATTTCATTAGAAGGCCATGATGAATTATATGAATTAGCACAGAAGAAAACCTAATCTTTAGAGGTTACATGCTACATTGACACATTTCAATACCTTATGCACTTGGAAAGCAAGTAAAATTGGTAGGTAAGTTTGATACAGATAATTATTCTACCAGAACCCAATAAAGATAAAACTGGAGCAACTGGATTCCAACTACCCCTGCCACATGCCTTAGACAAGCACATGCTTTCTTTTTGAAAGATCACAGACTGCAAAGTATGGCTACAACATTAACCAGTACTCAGTACACATCCCTTGAGGATTAATGCTTAAAAACCTCTAAAAGACAAGGAAGTTTTTAATTGTGTTGAGAATTCGCTTTATTGAAAAAAATAAATGAGTAGGAGAGGACTGTCACTGAGACTAATTATACTTGATATCACTGTGCTTGGTTTCCCCACTCAGAGGGATCACTTCATCCTTTTTTAAAACACAACCACCAGTAGGATGCAATGATGTAACACCCAGGAATTTTAAAAAAAAAAAGGATGTAGAAAAAACCATATTATTACATTTTCCATGGGATTAACCTCCATTCTCATTAGAGACTCATTTATCTACTTTTTTTTTTCCATTTGCTAGAGATCTCCTCCAAGACAAACAGCAATTTATTTGTTCCCCGAGAACCCCGGGTCTGAAGGATGCAGCCATCTGTCAGCGGGAAGGAGCTCTCCGTAAATGGCTGCTTTCTCATCAAACCCTTTCTTGATCTTAATTTGCCACCTAAATTATCAATGAAACCAAACAGGCTTTAGTTACACGTATATGCAAAGTATTTTAAAGCACAAGATCAGATACACAGAGCACAGCAAGTAGGTCAACCAACAAAGCAGCTTTTGTGCTCCGAGAAGTGCTTCCCGTGACCCCAGGTGTTCATATCTGTTCTGCCAAGAGACTTCGCGAGGGAAAGAGAGCTCATGTAGACCTCACGAAATGCACAGCGGAAGGTTTACTGAAGCATTGCTATCATGTAATTCAAACTCCCAAAGAAAATGGATGGAGGGCACTTCCTTCCTTGGACAGCCACTGAGACATTCCTGAAGACCATGAAGTTCAGACCTATGCTTATAGACCCCATAGAAGGACACCAAACCTCCCTCTTTTGTTGAGGTTCAGTTTGGGGTCCAGAATTGCTTAAGGCACTCAGATCTTGACAGCTGTCTCCAGGGTAAAAATGGGCCACACTGATTTTGCTCTATTTCCCCTAGGTCTCACCTTCCTAGAAGAATCTTGTCAAAAGACATCTGGAAAAATTAATTTACACCAGCTGACCACTCTGTACCCTCAACCTTACCAACCTCTTCAAAAAATTTCTAATAATTTGAAAAGGGGACAAAGAGAAGGTAGAAAAGCATGTGGCTGAGCCACAGGAGGGATCATCTCAAAGTTCAGAGCAGGTACCCAATTCACAGATAGCTTACCCAAGAGTCTAAACACCTTCTATATTCAATGGAGCATGACAAACAAGATAATTGCCCTCAAGGGCAGAAGAGATCCAGCTCTTCAGAGAGTAAGAAATTCACAAAGAAGGGGAAAAGTGAGCCATTCAGGAACCTAAAATACCTGTTCTGGAACCAGAACTGCTTATTGCTGGAGGTAACAAAATGGGTAGACAGAATTACATGTTTTGGGTACACAGCGAAACCAGACTGAGTTACAATGCTCAATTTAAATTGTTTCATTATACTACCATAACCATAGCGTGAAAGCGCTTGCCCCATCCCAAATGTGAACACAGTGCATTCTCCTTAAACCTGTTTTGTAACTGCAAAAAGTAGAATCACTAACTCAAATTCACTCATATCCCCCCACTTTGGAGATATACAAGAAGTGGGTTTGAGAAGTCTGTCTTTTTTCTGTATTAATGCCACTGTAAAACCCAATAGTTTGGTCGGTCTTGCATTATGCGCAGTGGGTTACCCAGCTTAAAAAAAAAAAAATGAACTACATATACACACACTATAGGCTTCAATGGAGATTTGAGAAAGGTGAGGATTATTATTAGAACACGGAAACATTTCCAAAGGAAGAAAAATTTTAACTAAACAGAACTGGATGGATCCACCCAACAGAATTTTTCTCCAAAATGAGGAAAAAAAACCAAGCTGAGACGTAACAAAATCCAGCCAAAAGATGAGCAGAATCACCTGGTTTTTTTGTCCTACCAGAAGAAGTTCTCTGGTACTCTCTCTCAGAACTCAGAAGTTCCTGACCTCAACTCTGGACCTCCCGGTCCAGCTGCCTGGAGCCCAGGACCATGTTCATCTTCAAATACCCCGAGAAAATCCCGTCCCAGACATCATGCCCCAGAGCAGTAGGCTGGAAAGCACCCACTTATGCAAATCTACCAAATATCAACTCTGCAAAACTTTCTACTGCAAATTAGTCTGATGTGAGAGGGGTGTTTCAGTGCTTGTCTGGATCCATATATTTCTGAGCCTCAGTTTCCTCACCATCTTCAGGTGTTTAATTAGCATTCCCAGCGCATGACAAAAACAACCAAAGACAGCCTCCTTTCTCCAACTTCCCATTCCCTTTTGCATACGAAGTATCCTCTCCTTCCCTCCAAAAATTATCATTAGGTAGCAGAAGGCCCTTTACATCCATTTATGAATTTCAGAATCAAAATTATGAAAATATATAAAGAAAGCTCACAAGCTACGTGTCACAGCCTCTGCATCACCACAACCGCACACCAGAGGATTCCCCACACTGTTGAATACACTCCAATATGCATTGTGTTGCACTTAACACTAAATCTCTGCTAAAGTAAGAGCAGCACCAAGCCTTTAATGGGCAGTATTGGTTTTATTCTGGCATACGTGCTTACACCCTCTTTAAACAGCAGCTGTAGCATCTGCAAAGTGCGTTGTATCCTCAGGTAATATTGTGATTTTCATTCCCTTTTAACATGACAGAATGATGGCTAACAATCTCTTTGGAATTGTGACGTTCTTTTGCTAGCAGGTTACGTCTCTAGCTACATGAGCTCCACATCAAGGGTGGTGGCTTTTGAAAATTATCTCAAACCTGACCTGAACCTGTGTTTTTACAAGGGAAAGTATAATCTTCAGTGTGATGGTGTAAGAAGAGCTGCTTTATTTTCTGTGGTTCTCTTGGGCACACATCCAAAAGGTACTCAAAATGAATGACATGATACATCTTCGCCTATGTTTTTGAAAAAAGCTAGTTGATTTAAAAGGAAAAGATTATTTAAAGTTGCATTGGGTCTTTTTTTCCCCCCTGACATCACAGTGTGTAAGGAACCGGACTCAGCTCACCACTAGCTACAGGGAGCAGTTCAGCTCCCTGTGTTTTCAGAATTGTTTGCACATATATTGTCATCTTATGCTACTCCACCTTAAAAAAAAAATGAAAAACGGCAAAGAAAAGAGAAAAAGGAAAGGGCAGCTGCCCTTCACTGAAAGCAAAATCTTAAGTTTTCCGGCCAACAGGCAGAATTTAAGATCAACAGTAGAAATATTTCTTCTAAAGGATTCCCCACAACTATTAGCTCAGTATTTTATGAAACAGGGAAATGTAGTAATGCTGGGCAACACTAAATGGAACATTAAAGGGCCAGAAACCCACTAGCCTGTTATAAACAGGGTAATAACCAAAGAAAAACTACAACACCTTGCTCAGAAAAGGTCTTCTTGAGTGCAGCCACTGAAAAACTGCTGTGTGAGGCCACCCAGCTCATACTGCAGCTCATTGCCTCCACAAAGCATTAATATTTGCTCTCTCATCTACTCATCTGTTGTTTTTTTCTTGTAGGAGTTTTCCTTCTGAGAAGAAGGCATCACTGGAAAGTTTGAATGAAACTAGTTCAGGGTCTCACCCATTACTAGAGGGAGATGCAAGACTGACAGGTGTGGATTCACTGATGTCTAATAAAGAGCAAGTTTCTGCTATGGATGTAACAAAGCTCAGTTGGTCAATCAATCAACTGTGAGACACAAATCCACTGGAAACCTGGCTTCATTACTTCTGCTGTTCACAGAAGAAATTGTTTTTAATCCAAACCTGTCTAATAAACATTACTTTCCGAAAACAAGGCGCGTGTACATTACCTCAGTAACAAAGAGAGTGCGCGGATCAATGATGTCCAAGAAGTGTCTGAATCTGCCATAAAATGAAGTCTGGAAGACAGGAAAAAAAAAAAAAAAGCGTTCAGTTAGAAATTGCCTTTCACCTGCTGCAGAGAAAGGTTTTATTTCCTCTGCAGAACTAAGTATCAACTAAAAAGAAATAATATAGAAGCTTTTCACTGGTAATTTGTGATAGAAAGTCTGAAAGGACCCTGCAAATAGCAGCACTGCTATTAAGAGGATACCAATATAGATGCTTTAATAAAGGGATACTACTATGAAGCTGCTAAAGTATTCTTTACTTTTTCCCAAAAAAAGACATATTGCTTTCTTAACCCTCCCTATGGGACTCCTGGGAGATGTCTCAGGGCACGAAAACCCAACAGTGTCGCGACAGACCTCCCACGCTGAGCAATGCTGTCGAAAGAATTCCCACCCTGCAATATCTTTAACACCGTCCCTCTGTTGCTTGCCCTCATTCCCACTAGCACCCGTGGTCTCGTGGGACCAGCAGCACCACAGGGTCCCTGACCTGGGGGAGAGACTAGTGTGAAGAAACTCCTGGACCCATACACTGCTGGAAAAGAAGGTATGTGAAATTGTATTTTCAAATGGTCTAAAAAGAGTTTAAAGGCTCAACAAGGGACCAAGTAGTTTACTCCTTGATGGGAAGAATAAGACTACTAAGTACAAACCCAGTTTTATGTCTTGCATTTACTGCAGCATTGTCCAGGCACTAAACTAGGGCTGGGTTTCATTGTGCCAGTCCCTACACAAACACAGAACAGAAGATGGACTGTGAACCTTAACATATGTAAAAGAAACCATAACTTTATGGTTTGGGCTTGTTCTTAGTTGCACATTTGGAAAAATCCAATCTAAATGTGCACTCACAGGCATAATGCTGTGCAAAAGCTGGTGAAGATGCCTTCATTGGGAGCAGCAAAAGTGTCAGAAGGACCAGAAGGGGAACCAGAGAGCTGGGAACGGGAAGGCGTCTGTGAAATAGGCTGGAAAGATCATGGCCAGTTCCAAAAGAAAGGAGAGTAGTTTTGACTCAGTATTTAGAGGAAAAAGAAAAAAAAAAAAACAGAAAAAAAAAAAAGAATTTAGGCAAGCCCAAAGCACTGGACCGTGAAATATTGATATATTAGGAGCACTCGGGATACATGTACATCATCACTCAAACATCGGTCTGCATTCTTTTATCAGGATGCAGATGTAGGCCGAGTGCCAGAGCTTCCTTAGTGCAGCCTAAACTATCATGTGGACATTGGCAAGGCCAAATGGACACGGCGCAGCCTGGTCCAGCGGCTGCTCTTTCTCCAGGGGCTTCTTCCCTGCAGAATTTGTACCAGGAATTTGCAGCCCATCACAGATGCAGAAAGGACACAGGTCACGGACCTCCAGGTGCTCTGTAACATTGGGACCCCTTTACCCTGGGTGCTCTGTAGCCTTGTGCAGGCAAATCTCTTGTTGCGTTTGTAATGCAGAAGCATGCTATAAATAAAGGACTGGAATACGGATAAAGCAGCGAGAATGGCATTTAATCACAGCCTGGCATAATTTTATGAAACATGCTGGTTCTTCTCTGCTGAATCCATCGAGCACAGAGAAATACCAATAATACTGCCTACTTATTCAGGCAGAAATCCCTCTCTAATGGCAGTTTCCAGCAACGCTGCTGTCCACCACCTCACGTTGCAACACCCCGTTCTCAGCTGCTTACAAGACTCTCTGCTGTTATTTTTCCATGTTCTGCACTAAAAAAAGAAAAACCCACAACTAAACAAAATAGCTTCACAGAACTTCAGAAAAAGAGCCCAGTGGTTTTTAATTAGCATTGATTTAATTAACACTAATTCTGGTACTTTCTAGCTTTTGCGAGCTTGACATTTTGCTGCCTTACTTTTATTTTCAACACGAAGATCTCTGCAGATGTCACTGTCCTCCACATCACTACTGCCCGATGCTTGCCAGTGGTGCAGGGAGTGACATGACTAACACATGACTCACTTGGTCCCTCGTCACGTTATCCTGAGCACTCCCACGTACCACCATCCCTCTCCCACTGCCCATCCTTCTGCACTCACTCAACGCCAAACAGCAGTTAAGAGAATTCAGAGCAGTTGTAAGTACACGGTTTAAACAAGAACAGAGGGGAGGATTTTTAAATTTAAGTGGCCTCGACTTCTCCACTGCCTTTATCATTGTGATATGCATTTCACAGTGAGAAAAACAATATTAAATAGAACATCAGTATTTTACACCCACTTTACATTGGTATAAATGACAGTACAAAACACAAGGAAGAGGGAATGAGACCACAAGTTAAAATGTGCATGTTGTACATGTTATTTTAGAAGTACAGATTTAAATTTGCAAAGATGCAGAGGCTCTCAGGAAGCCGGTCTCATAGCCCAGGGTCATTGTTTGTTTGACTCAGGTACAGAGCTGGTCTCCTGCTCTGATCCTTGCCTGGTGCAACCTCAGCGACACCCAGCCAAGGACACGCTTCAGCAGCTCAAACCCATCCTGCTGCAATCCCGTTCCCACGCCTCCTCCTCCTCTCCTGCCCTGTGCCAGCGCTGACGCTCACCCGATGCTGCAACCGTCTGATCGGGGAGCTAAGAGTGCCAAAAGTCTAATCCTTAAATGAGGGATTCGTTTTCAGGTGGTGGTGTTGCCTGAACCCGTTCCTTCTGTGGTCAGACAAGCCCCAAGGCAAGGGCTGGACCATTTGAGTGGGGTCAGAACAACAGCCCCGACTCAGGCTCCCATGGAACTGCACAGTAAGGTCCGGAGCAAAAAAATAAAAATAAAAAAGCCAACTCCACCATGCAGAACTCCTGACCGTTCCTTCAAATGCTTATGTCCAACGTTCATATCTTTAAGTACACATAGATACAAAACCAACCAGAAATGCTGCAACCCAGTAAGGGAAGAAGTGCTTTTCCAGTCTCATGAAACTTAAAAGACTGTATGAAAGTCTTGCGGCTTTCTGAAGACTCTCTCCAAGAAACAAAATTGCTTTATCCTCCTAGCCTTCTTCCTGGAAAAAAAAAATTCTGAATATATGGGCTACGCTAGGAAGCAAACACGGAGGCAAGCAGCAGGCACTGTGCTATGGGCTTGCTAGGAGATGATGGCCAAAGCATCCGTTTCTTAGATACCATAAGGCACTTCATGATGCAAGGTCACCTCGGGCCAACTGCTTGTCTGCCAGCAGACAGGACTATTTCAGTGCTTGCTTCTTTCATCCCCACTTCAAAAAAATAAAAAAATTACCCTCTTGCTACTGCTACGTCAAAGAAAGGACAACAGGAACGCACATGTACTTCTTCCCTAGGCTGAAACACAAGGCAGAAGCCAGTTCTCAAGAATATCTCTGACCATCAGGGAAGCACAGGCAGAAAGACCTGAGCTTGAGTCCATCCTCTCTCCCCTAAGGCAGGCAGCAAGACCCAACTCATCGGCTGTGGTTTCCACTTTCTTTTTGCATTACCATGAGTTGTCTAAAATGCAATTACATAAACCTGCTTTTTTCTTGTTGTTCTTATGAGCCACCTGGAAGTGAAAAAACACTCTTAAAAGTCTCCTACAAAGAGGATTCTGGTGCTCAACCACCAACTAATCTTTCCAGCAGAAGGGCTATTGTCATCCTGAGGCTCAATCCCCGTCGTGGCCTGGCCGTTTTCTTTCCCAGATTCCAAGAAACAGGATAAGCTGCAGTCCCATGACCATGAGTTATACTTTAACGCATCCTGATCAGCTCACAGGTCGGCTCAACATCCCTCATCACCACCACAGGACAACACAGCAGAAGACAAGCCATTAACAAACTTCTTACGCTGCTGCCTCTAGTCCAAGTTTCTTCAAACGAGGCAACTGCATTAAACCTCATTCACTCCCACGTCCAGGCCAAGATTTTTAAAAGAGCAGCTTTGTTAATCAAGCAACTGGAAAAAAAAAAAATCCTAATTGGTAAAGAAGCACTTTCCCCATTGCGCTTCTCCCCCTCACACGCACGCAAGCTGGGCTCGCTTGCAGTCAACAAACCGAGGGGAAAAGAAGCAAATAAAGCTCAGCCTTGGACAGGGGAGGGCAACATCAAAGGGAGATGAGTGGCGGAGTGGGATGGGTGGAAGTCCCCAGTTCTACATCTAAAACATCTCAGTCAATTCATGGTGCTGTGCCTTGTTTCAAGAAAAAAAACAGACCAAAAAAGTAGAGGAGTATGAGTTTCAACAAGTTTTGGTGATGAATGAGAACCTCATTTTTCCACAACAAAAGCACTCTTTCTGTGGTCTCTCTGAGAACCACGTAAAATCAAACCAAATACAAACCCAGTCTTTAATTAAGTATTTGTTTTCACAGAGCTGCATGCAAAACAAAAAGAAAAAAAAAAACCCAATCCTAGTAATTTGGGAATTTAGAGGCAAATTAAATCAGATCCAACCATTGCACCTCAACTGCAACTCGAGATGCCTTCGTGAACATAACCACAAGACTGAACTCACAGAACAGATCAGGATTTTGCTCTCCAAACCCGATTCAAATACTTTCCTGCAAATACCAAGTTTCTACAGGGTAAGTAGGAAATCAATAGCCAAAATGCAACAGACTGTTTTGTAGACTGATCACAAACGAGAAGCCTTTAAAGAGGGCTTCTTTGGCTCTAACGAACTAAAAAAATTGCTTCCCGCTGAGTTCTCTCAACCCAGAGACCCCCGAACACCTTTACTTTCGTTTACATACTGACATTTTTACACTCCTCACTCGCACTCAGACTTCACTGAGCACTGCAGCGTGTTGTGTGACGGGAGTATCGTGTTTAACTGTGAATAAAAGTGATAGAAAATAAATAAATAAAATCATAACAAAATTATTTCAGCTTAAAATACATCCAACTTCCAAATTATTTTCCAACTCCAAATGAATCCATTGCACATTACTGGTTGTCTTTGCTGCACTCCAAAGTACCAGGTAAAGAAAACCAAGTGATCAAGCAAACACTGACTTGACCTTCTTGGTCTTCTTACAGGACCTTTTGGCTCTGCTAAGATGAATGGAGTAGCCCCTATGAAGAAGCTAATTTAAAACCATTGGAAGAAACAGATTCAGAAACATGTTACAGGGACATTTTTCTTATTCCTTTCTCTTTATTATCAAAAAAAGCTATTTAAAATTTGGTGTTAATCTAGATAAGACCAGACTCTGCCACATCATACTGGGTTTTCTACAGCAAAGAGACGCCTCATTGAAAGTCTCAGCCTCAGGAAAACAAGAGACTGACCTCAGGAGAAGCAGAATATTGCAGTTACTATTTTTTATACTTTTCTTCTGCGACTGCTTGAAGTTCTGCCATTGCAAACAAGCATTTACTTCCCTGGGCTATGACTGCTTTCCTTTTAAGCTCTGTTAGAGGGCTTTAGGATACACAAAGCAGCTGGTGCTCTTGCACATAACAGAATTATCTCAGCAAAATGATGCTAAAGCAAACTTCTAGGGTGCAGGACAAGCAGGGAAAGACCAGGCCACTGTGGCAAGTACTTCTCCATGGTCCATATTGTAAATCCTTATACTTAGAGAACCACTTTCTGAAGGTTGTCACAACGGAGCACTGTCATTCCTGCAACTCAGACAGCCAAGGCACTGCTCAGCCCTTCTCCCATCAGCTACTGCCTTGTCCCAGGCCCTGGCAAACACACGCTCATTCATTACTACAAATTCTAAGAAGAGGGAGTTAGATTTTATTTCCCTTTAAATGCCATTTCAGTGCTAAAACAGTGTTATTCCCTGTTCCAGTGTGTCTTCTTTTGCTGTACGTCATACACGAACTTCTCTCATACCTCTTTCTGACCCTTTCTCTTGCATCCTTTCTCCACTGTTCCATGCCCGTTATCATCTAGAAAGGGGAAAGCAAGGTATTCCTGCCTCCCTCCAAGGTTCCAACTGGACACACCAACTTTGCATCCCTCCAGCAAACCAACAGCTGTTAGGACAAGCGAAGGGGATGAGAGGATCAAGGCCCGGGGCACAGGAACAGCCAGGCACCAGCACAGTGGCAGCCCTATGGCACACTGCAGTCAAGCAAACCCAGATTTAAGTGAGGATTCAGGATGGTTCCTTTTAACAGGATCGTTTCCAGCTCTGGCTGTCATACTCATGCAAGGGATGGAGCTTGCAGGATGCCCATCAGTTTGACCTTCAGCTCCTAAATATCCATCCGTGGTCTTTTTTGCCATTTTATTTCTGTAACATCTGTTGTAGTAAACAGTTATCTGGGAAAAAAACTGAATAACACAAATTTCCTGTGATTAATCGCGGCTATTTTGGGACCAGTTCTCACCAGCCTGCAAGCAAGATGAAGTTCTGCAAAGCGGCTGGGAATATTAATTCCCTTACACGGCACAGCAGTTCATAGGGACCACAGGAGTACATTACAGATCCAGCTCATTTAAGTGGCTGTGCTGCGGGCCATGCAAGATCCAGCTGACTCCGAAATAAGAAGGAAAACTACTCCTTACAGGCTCCAGAAATTTGAAGAAGGGCAGCGAGAGGCAGGTAAGTGACTATGAGCAAGCACTCATTTATCACCTTAAAGAGGGCGAGTATTCCTCAAACTTGTATCCTGGGCAGTCCTGGGAAGAACACGGGATATGCACAACTTTACCAATTTAATTACAGTGTGATTTTAAAAAGGATTTAATTAAGCCAGAGCAAAAGACATGCAGACTTCGGGGGTTTTTTTGAGCTATAAAAAAAAACAGGCTAACGTCAGCTTTAAATTAATTAGGAAGAGGTTTAAGCTAAACCAAACAAAATTAAGAAATTCAAGCCATTGAGCAGCGGGACTCTGGCCAGGTACGGCCGGACACGAGAGCTGTGTAACTGCACACACACGTGCAGTCCAGACCAGTACAAGTTACAGACTCTCAGCCCTTCCGTATTTTCAATTTGACTTTACAAGTCAAGAGTGTGTCTAGGAGTAGCTCCTGCATCTCGGTAACTTCGGTTACCTGCAGTGACAGGTTTTCTCATGAACACAGATGGGACATGACATGGAAACCTTTCACGGGCATTACGTGGAGCAGCATGGGTTTATATCTCGCCGCACAAGACACAAACAATCAAACTCCCCATTTAAAATCCAATCCTGGCTGATAGAGATGTAGAGAAGCCAACGGATGGCTTTTTTGGCAGGTTCTGTGAAGTTAACAGATAAACATCAAACCCAAAGGTGTCTGTATTTCCTCTTCTCCTCTGCAATTCATCTTTAAGCATGTGTTTGCAGGACCCAATAGATTGCACAGGATAAACAGGGTCAGCCCATCTTCAGGGCTGAGAAAGCCACGTTTGGTGACAGCAAACACCATTTAGCATATGCCAACCTTATCTCAAGCAGCTTGAACACGGTGGGCTGGACCTGCACATACACAAGAATTAAAGCAGTTATGAACGAACTTTAAACATTCTTCTGCAGCCTTTTAAGAAAATCCCTTCTCTATAATGACGGCTTTTTAGGAGAAATGAGTTTCATTCACTTTTAAAAAAGTGGAAAATAACATTACACTGAACAGCGCGAGGAGAAACTTCTGTGTTAACGTTACACTACAGCTCTGGTTCCTCCCACTGCCTGGACCAGGGCTTTCAGCAATTGCAGTATGCAATCAGCAAGCCATTAAGCTCCTGAGAGGCATATCTAATCAACAGTGTCTTTATCTGTGTGTTAATGCAAGTGTTATCCTGGGCATAGGAGGCACGTGGTTTTGCTAAGGTGGGTAATAAGCCCTGGCTGTGCTTTAAACTTACCAGATTAAAGTATACGAAGAGCAGGAAATAATGATTTTTACCACTAATGTCCTTATAAGACATTTCTGAGATTAGCATGTGTTGAGTTCCAACATTTAAAATATTTGCAAGGTCAAGCTCTGACAACAGCACATCTTTAATGATGCTGTTAATATCGCAGTCATAGAAATGGCATGTTTGGCCAACAGAATAAAACATCCTAAGCACATCATGTACTCCATGACTATACGTACACACTGAGCTGTTCAAGGAATAAAAGATGTTTACGGTTCTGGTTTGGATTTATTCCCCTTTATTTCCCCTCAAGGATCTAAGATCTGTATCTCTTTTTTTTTTTTTTTAACTCTTTCCTTATTAGCAAAGAGGACAAGGCATGATCATGAGTTCTGCTTGCTGAGATGGCCACCCTCTACTTAAGCTGGGAAGGAAGTCAGCTCACTTCTTGTTCAGTTTCCCCTGTGCTTGCAGTCCTCCTGCACTAGCCGAGACAACTTGGTGTTACTTTTTAGAGGGCTGACCCCCATAAAAACACCAGAGTTTAACTGGCACTATCCTCCTCCAGCTGTTAACACCCCTGGTTTGCCATCCACTGCACCAACACCTTTAGACCCTTGCTGGAAACACTTCCTCAGCTCTTCTGATACAAAAAAGAAAAGAAAAAAAAAAAAAAGCAGCATTTATTTTGCCCAGGGTAAATGCCTGGACTACAGACAGAGACTCCAGTGCACCGGGAACACGCATTTAGTGCTTTAGCTTTAAAAGAGGGAGCACTTAGAAAATCCTTTCAAAAAAACCAAACCAAACCAAACCAAAACAAAAAACCAGGAGTATGCCTAACAAATTAGAACTACTCGTCAGAAAATTAAGTTCTTATCACACATTCTCAAGCCTAATGTCCTCGTCTCTTCTTTTACCTAAAAAAAAGCCTGCTTCCATTGGGAGGCAGAGGCTCTTTCCATCAAAGAAAGAAAAAGGGAAAAAAAAAAAAAAGGTGACTCGACAGAACTCCACTTGCCCAAAGATCAAGAAAAACAAGTGAACTGCACAATAAGGGAGGGGAAAAGGAGAATTTAATAATCTCCAGAGGTGGTGCTGGGGATGAACGTCTCCTGCCTGCCATCCTAAATTCTGCTCAGCCACTTCCCGGAGGCTGTGGGTCACAGCAGGGGAAGGAAGCTACTGTGTCTCCTCTGAACCAAATCCCCAGGCAGCCGAGTTTGCTCTCCAAGGTTTTTGTTCCTAACACACAACTTTTCCTTGTTTTCCCCCACAGGGACAAAGATGCTTAGCACAGCTCCCTGCATCTCTCCCAGACCCAGTTTTAGTCAACTCTCCACTTAAATAGCTCCAGACCTGCTCCCAGCCAGCATTTCAGAGGAAAAGTAAATGCTGTCATCACACGGGGCTACGTCTAGAATTTAAACAACCACGCCAAGCGTCACTAATCCTTTCCAAACAAGTAAAGCATCCTTTGTCAGCTGGACCACTAAAGCCGAGATCTTATAAAGAGATAAAACCCTGCAACAGGCCACCAAAAGAACAGGAAAGGCAGAGAGCTGCAGGGGAATGCACTGAACTGAACAGCTGATAGAAAAGGACCGTGGTGTTTGAGGTCCGCCAGTCCCTCAGGCTCACGTAGGCATTCCTCCCCAGCACTGGAGACTGAAGTTTGGTAGCAAACACCAAGGTCAAGACGGGGGAAATAAATAACCGTAACTGTCTGACCCAGAGATGAAGGACCTCGGCTCTGCCAGGTTGTGTGATGGGAACAGGCACGTGGCTGCAGCGCTGGTGGGGCAGGTGCCATGTCCCAACCCGAGCAGAGCCGACCGCAGGATCCAACCAGATGGCCCTTGGCCCTGGCAATACTCGAGCCTCTCTTGCTCTGCGACCCCACAATGCTGTCACATCCCAGACTGGGCAGTCCAGCAGCTGCACTTCATATGTGGGCAGATGGAGCAGGAGAAAACAGGGGAGTGCAGGGCAAGAGCCAGCAGGTGACCGGCACCACGACCCATCCTACGGCTCCCACTGGACCTCCACACTGCTTTGCAGAAAATTTTACAGGAAAGGAATAAAACCACCATAGAAGAGAAGGGGAATGATTTCCAATGGTTGGTGTGGCCCTCCAGCAAAGCACCCCTGAAGCATCCAGTCCCAAGGGCGCTTTTGCTGATGGGCAACCTTCACCCTGGATCTGGGCCGTGGTGGAAATGCACTCGGCTCATCTCCCAGGAGTGGCAGGGAGGAGAGAGGACATCTCCGCTCAAACACGCATGCAATCATTAACATCCTGCCATACCCCTCGAAACATTTTCTAAATGTTGCTACAAGTGACAGTCGCTCCTTAATGAACAGAACGCACCGATTCTGTGCCTGACTCACTGCCAAGTGTGCCTCAAATCATCTGTGGTGTCTAGAAGGGAGTAGCGTCTCCTCCTCCTCCTCCTCTCCTTATTAAAAAGCTCCGTCTCCCCAGCCTGAGCATCCCTCAGATCACGCAGCCGAGCAGGCTCCCCGCATGGGGAAGTCACCCCTTCCTTGCTGCAACGGATCTGTCGCTCCGAGAAGGTCTCCCTCCCAAACATGACCTCCCGAACAGGGACAAGGCAGTGGGGGGAAGAAGCACATAGATCCACCACCCAGGAGCTGCCCCCCACCATGGGAAATCAGCAACTGGACTTCTCAGCAACCCAAATGGGCGGCTTTGGTCAAGCCAAGCTCTGAACTGCAATTAGCAAGTCAGATGGTTGGCAAATAGCGGTGTGGATGGTGGGAAGAGAGTCTCCTTGGAGACTGCCCCAGTAGTAGGAGGAGGGGGACACCTATTAACAAGCAGACTCCTGCTACTCATTCTTGATTTGGTAATTACAATGGCTCATTCCTTTCCAGAGGGGTCTTACCCAGCTCAAGAGCAACTTAAGTGGGTTTTATGAACTTTGGCAGACGCATTGGAAGCCTGACGTGGCTCTACACGAAGGAAGCATGGCCTTTGTCAGCTGCACCATGGCAGTGGCCCCGCCGGCTGCTTGAGAACGGAGGCCGTGGATGGCGGCAGCAGCAGGGGTGAGCTGCCCGGACCAGCTCTCCTCACCCAGGGGCAGCTGCCGTGGGCCGCAGCCCTTCCTCGCCATTCCCCGCCATCGGGTAACAGAGGACGGGGCGGCTCTGCCATGCAGGTGCTGCTTTCCTCACCTCATGCCTTGTCCCAAACCACGCTTCCCCAGCGGCCACCTCAGACACCCCCACACGACGCCATTTCAGGCGTCATTTCGGGCCCCCTCGGCCCCTGCCCAGCCACCACCCCGACCCCACGGAGGCAGCCAAGCGGCCGGGTGAGCCCGCAGCACGGACAGCACGTTGTGCGGCAGTCGAAGCACCCACTCCAGAGCTGCCCCGGCTCCCACACCCACCCGCATCCCTCAGGAACCGCTCCCGCCCTGGGCCCAGCGCTGCAGGCCCCGCACCCTCCCGGGGCAGCTCCTCACCTCCCTGCAACCTTGGGCTCGCCGCCACCCCCGCTGGGGCAGGGCCAACCCTCCCATCCACGCGGAGGGTGGGAAGGGACGAGGCCGCGCCGTGCGCTGGCACCCGGGACCCCCACACAACCCCGCTGCCCTCAGCGGCGGCCGCGGGGCTCGAACCCGCGGTTTTCGGGCTCCG
>VYZM01011899.1:207705-226541 GCA_013398915.1 Dromas ardeola | reverse complement strand
CGGCCCCGCCACGCAGGGGCAAAGTCGAGGGTGAGCAGCGCGGGAGCTGCAGGCAGATCCGATCCCCCAGGGCAGCGTGGCCACCCCAGCCACTGGGGCCACCCGAGCCCCCGCAGTCTCTCAGCACACAACACGACGGCAAGGCAGAGGCGAGGAAGCTCGGAGGAGCTTACACCCCCTCGGCTGCACCGACCAGCAGAGGCAGGGGCAATATTCGGAGGGGAACTCAAGGTAAGCCTGCAGCGCCACCGCCACCCCCCCGCAGCCACCACATGGCGGCGGGTGCCTGGGGACCGTTAACGATGCTGGAAAAGCTGCCGGAGAAGTTGGACACCACCATCCTACTTCGGAAAATAAACAGATAAATGTCACTCACTGTCCAAGTGCTATCAGCACAGACGCTGTTGTCAATAAATCAAAAGTATCTAGGAACAGCTTGAACAACTTTTATTTTTTTTTTAAAGTGCTTAAAACGTAAATAACAAGCTCTTTATAAACATTAGTTGCAACTATTAAAACATGAAACACACAGAACCCACTTCCTGCGTACATGAAGTACAGGGAAATCAACAACTCCAAAAACCCCAACGCTTACCTCTCCCATTTTGGGATGTTTTTCCACCCCACGTTTATAACACAAAACACACGGCGGCTTCTTCACAGACAAGTCGTAAGGCTGAGTCTACGTGACACTTCAGTATCCACATCCCTTCAGGTTTGTTCCAGTTTAAGGATCTACCTTGGCGGTTCTTCTGGCCCATGACTGTGGGACAGAAGGGCCAGTCAAGGCGAAAATAAAACACTTGGCCAGAGTTCTTAAAAAGCAAGAAACCCAGTTGTGGGCTGACAACAAAAGCAGAGCGCAGCTGTGGGCAACGGCACCCTGCGGAAGACCCTGTGAAACAGCTCAGGCATGAAAAGAGAAAGATGGGCCAGGAGGCAAAAATACAGAGTAATTGTTATGGTTTTGTTTAAAAGGGAACCAGCGAGAAGCTGCTGCTGGCCCATTAAAACCCTTTCGTCTGCCTGGTTTAGCAAAAAGCAATAGATCTTCGGGTGTTATCTTGCACAGTGACCAGAAATGCTGCTCGCCTCCCTTTTTTTGCAAATAAATCGCTAAGTATGGAAATTTGGGACATGAGCAACTTGAGAAAATTTCCCCCGCTTCTTTTTCTCGTCCCCCCCCCCATCTATGAGAAAACATCTAGGTCCTCAAAAACATTTCCCTCTGGTAACTTAGAGGTTTTAACAAAAAAATTATACAGACTCCGGCTTCAGTGCTGTTGTGCGGTGTGCCAAAGCTCGCTTGCTCTTATGCAGAGAATAAAAACTGTGGTGGGGGAAAAACCCCCACATTTGCAGGACAGTGGGGTGCAGAAACAGAGAACGAAGACAGAAGCATCTTTCAGATGCCTTTTCCTAAGCACAAGTTGTCATTTGTAGATACCTCTGGACTTCTAAACGCTCGAGAACAGGCACGACACATCAGGGCGGGCTCGGCTATCGTCACCACTTGGTTTTTTGCCGTAGCCCCCTGCGTCACGTGCGATGCCAAGGTACCCGTGCCGTACCCATGCCTCGACCTTTGGAGATGCTCTGCTACTGCACAGTCAAGGCGAGAACTTTTTAGCTCTGCTTGCTCCAGCCTCCTCCGAGACGGCGTGGGCTCCCACGATGGAAGGCAGTTCGGGGACCGTGTTGCTCCACTGCAACAGAGGCAGGTCACGGGAGGAAGCATGTATTGCTGAAAAGGCCGTACACCCGATACAGCCTGCTGTAGCTCTGAGATTAACTTGAATATATAAAGTGCAAAACATTCAAGCTTTGGAGGAAAACAGGCAGAGCCGACTAAGGCAGAGGGGGGATTAGGGAGACAATGAAATGTGATGGAAGAGGCAGGGCAGAAGGCAGGGAGGAGGGGCAGCAAGATCCTTATAAACATTGGCACTTGTGTGTGGGGAGCACCTACAATGCCGATTGCTGACGGGGGAGAAGTCCCAGGAAGCAGCTATTTTTCGGGCAGCGGAGAGCCAGCGTGGGCCTCTGGCTCTGGTGTGAGATTTCGGCTCTACGCCTCCCCCTTACTAATGTCCCCCTGACGTAAGTCTTCACCGCTCAGCATCCCTGCCCATCAGTGGGGCTGCCCCTTCTCCCAGCCCTCCATCCCGTGCCACGCACTCTCTTCTGACACCGGACTGCTTTCTAGCTGTCCACAACTCCTCCCTGCTCGCTTTCAGATTAAAAGGAGAGCTTTTCCATGAGAGACAGGCATTCAGAAAGGGAATCTAGGTCTCAGGCCATGGGATCTTTTGATAATATAGGCAGAGAGAGGTTTCTGGTACTTTCTAAAACGGGAGAAACACCTTCCTCAGACACTCACATCTTACACCAGAAACAAAGTCCCCGCACCCGAGACACACATGTAGGGAGGAGGAACATAAAGACACAGGTAGAGAAGTGCAAAACCCCAGGTTACTTCCTACTAGGGGCAAAGGCAGGTAGGAATGAAAGGCTCATAGCCAGTATCTTCCCAGGTAACAAATCCTCCTCCTCATACAATACACAGGCTAGGTATGACCACATGTTGTCAATGGCACCAACACCAAAATCCCCATTTCTCCTGCCAGCTCTTACCCCAACAGCCTGCTTCTCCAACCTCAGACCTCGAGCATGACCCAATACTGTCTTTATCCAGCTGTATTTTGTCTTGGAACATTTGGCCTGCTTTTCCCCCAGTGTCATATTTTAATACCTCCACCTCTCACGTCACACAAGCTGCCTGTGCAGAACTCCTGCCAAAGACCAAAAGCAACCTGCACACAGGGATGGGAAGGCTCTGCTGTCTGCGCTTAAAAATAAACTCACCTAGTTCAGATTAGCAGGCAAACAGAAGAGAAAGTTGCCCAAGACGGGCTGCATTGAACTGAGAACTGGATTTCAGAGCCTTTTTTGGTAGGAAACTTCTGTTGTCCTCTTGCAAAAGGCACGATTTTTCAAAGTCATGGTATACATTGAAGCAAGTAAGGAGGAAAGAGTATGAAGGTTTTAAAAGAATCCCGTAACTTTGAGAGATCTACAGGACAGCAAAGATGCCTTATCTGTCAAGACAGCTCAAGTCCCACACCAAATGACCCTCTGCCTGCATGGGAACGATCTCTAGCCAAAATCCTGGCAGAACGAGAGAGGGAGCAACATCCTTTCTATACCCTTCCACAGCATCTCCAAATCAAAAGCTGCGCTGTACTCTGGTGTGGCCAGAAGCATCGCTCACCAGCCTCAGGCTAACATCATCCACGGTTGTTAAACTGTGTAAATTAGAAACCTTTAGACAGTCACTCAACAGTTAGCAGCAAGAAGCATTCAACTGCCAAGAGAGCTGGCCTACAACGCCTAGGGGTGGGCCCAAGCCGCCATAGACCTCATGCTGGAGAGTAGATGCGATGCAATTTGAGCGGTGTTTGGTACTAATACTGGCTTGAAGGGGGTCTGCGACGATTACTGAATTGCTAGCTTTGACAGGGAGTGTTTGACGGATGCCTGACCTAGCAGGATGTCATGCATAGAGGTGGCCAGGCGGTCAGACATCCTTCTCTGCACATGATCTTCTGTCCTGATAGCATTTTCCTTTTGCATGGAGAAAGATGACGCAAAGTCAATGGTGAGCAGCCAGTGGAAAGCAATTCCTGTAGACGCAGGAAAGGGGGAGTGTAATACTGAGTAGATTTTTATACATACAGGAGTCCCCCCCCGGAGCACAATGGTGCCAGCCAGCCTGATGACGGGCTGGGTGGTGTGCGAGATGATCTCCTGCAGTACTGATGGTGCAGGAACCATCACTGGCCCTTCTCCCATGTTGCAAGTTCAGTTTTGAGCTGAGTAACTGAGGCAGCATCACGACTCTGCGTGCACACAGCAAAGGAATCGACACCGCTCACAGTCAGGCAGTGACGTTGGTTTGAGTCCTTTATGGCCTCTGACTCCGGCGCTGTCGCTTTGCATAGCATCTACCATATGGTCAGGTACTGGCACAACTTGGAACTGGCTCTTCAAATGGAGACTTTTCGTTTGGGGGTACAACATATGGGGCAGGAAGGGGAAGTAACCCCTTCCCCTAGCTGCCCTGCTGGGCAGGCTCAGCAGACAGTTAACATGCTGGTAGACCTTTATTGTGTTTAAGCATCCCTGATGTCATCAACCAATTTAATACCGTCCATCAGCCAGGGTATACCACTTCAGAGAAGAGAGATGTGAAAGAGTGTGGGCAGAAGAGCAGCAGTAGCAGGATGAAGGCATGGACGAGGTGGCTGGTTTTCAGCTCTCAATTGTCCATGGACCACTTAAAGCATTGGCAGGATGAGTGCCTGAGAAGAGGCCACTTGGTCACAACAACAGGAACCTAAGGAGGCATCTGCCTCATGTAGTGGGCTCTGCTCCTCCCCATAGGGTGGATAACAGCCCACCACCCTATAGCTCCCTGGAGCCAGAGCTGGGATAAGCTTGGACTGGGGAGGAGCAGATAACTTTTCCTGCTAAACTGCTAACAGAAGCCACTGGAGCCCTCTTGTAAGAGGAGGGGGGAGTGCAGGGATGTTTGCAGCCTGTTTATTGGAGAAGTGCTCTAGGCAAGTGATGCTGGTCTCTGGGGAGAGGTTACTTGGTCTTGCTTTCCCCCAGTGGGATCTGGAGGAGTGTGGGAGACTGTTCCATGATGCGCACCAGCAGCTGGTCAATGTAGTTCTCCAGTTCATGGATGTGCTCCTCCTTCTTGCTCAGCTCCTTCTCTCTCTGCAGCAGGAGCTGGATGAGTTCATCGTGGGTCAAGTGATAATACTTGGCTGACTGGTCCAGTACGGTAGGATCCTGTGGTAGAAACCAAGAGGAACATTTAGTGAGTCAAATGAGAACCGCTGCTGCCTTTAGCATTTGCAAGGTATGGCAACATCCAAAGCAATCATTATTTTCTATGCCTCTTCTTTCCAAACCTGACCTGATGAGCCCAAGACATTGTGCAGCTGTCACATCCTGCCTTTACAAATTTCTGGACACAGAACAACTGCCCATACTCCAGACCAGTGCAGCCTCCCTCACACGGCTAGAGGTGACTGCTGAGCACTTCCACCAGCTGAGTGAATCATTTAACAGGGTTTCCCCAAAGACTGTGTCAAACCTCTTTCCCCCAACAGTTAGAAGCTAAAGGCATGGGCACAACAAAGCCCATTAGTCTGGCATAATGAGGCCTGGCATTAGCTACTCCCCCTCTCTGGGATTTCCCCCTCCCCCAGTCCTCCAGCAGCAGGCCTGGATGATGGCAGAAGATAACAATTAAGAGCTGAAAGGCCCCCCAGGAGCTCCCAGAGGACAAGAGCCCAGGGGGAAGTCCACTCAGGTGAACCCCAATAGCAGCATTTTACATGTCGAGTTGGAGAGGCAGACAGAGCAGCAGCAGACAAAGGGAAGGTGAGGGCAACCCTGTGAGACTGCGCCCTCAAACATATCACACAGGTATTTTGCTTGCCTCAACATGCCAGCATTTTAAATACAGCCAGGAAAGCAGCATTTGAGCAAGGCTCCAAGAAGCACCTTCCTTCTGCCTCTGTCAGGAGAGAGAGAAAACCCTTCAGGCCTTCAATCAGGCAGCTATCACATCCTCCATGTCTTTCATGTCTTGCAGATAACCAGGCATTCACTCACACACTGTACAGTAAAAACCCCAAACCAAAGCAAGCAATGGGAGAAGAACAATGGGGTGACAAGGTCCAGTGACCAGGTCATGGAGGAAGGGAGGCCAGCAGGAGGCTGGGCAACCAGGATCAAGGATGTCAGGGTTAATACACATGGTTCTGCTCACACTGTGGCAGGATCCCATTACACCTCCTCAAAAACCAGTTTTCTGCACCTCTGTCACCAGCCATAGAACATCTCAAGCAGGTGGGAATGCAGTTCCCTCAGTGGTAGGTTCCTACCTTTAACTTCTTTGAGTCCGTTTTCTCTGTGTGAGAGGATGGGGCCACAGGCTGGACGCTGCTTGTGGTGACCGTCTTCAATTTCTCCAGGCCATTGCTCAGAGCAGTCGTCAGGCTGGACCTGTGCTGCTGCTTCTTCTCATTGGAGACCTCTTGCACGGCAGCGCTGATGGGTTTCACTGGGTGAGGACTAAGGAGAACAAGGAGGTTGGACAGTTAACACCCTCCTCCCAAGCTGGGGAGTGACGCTGCTGCCTCTCCCTATGGTTTTTAAGGGGATGGGACACACATCAAATTCAGTCAGCTCCACACAGCTAAATCCTCTGTGCCTGTGCTGCTCAAAGCTCACCTGCTCCGAAAAGAGAGAGCCAGCACCCTGCAGAGCAGGCAGCCCACAGCACTCTCCAGCACCATTTCCACCGAGAGATGAGATAAGGAGCCCCAGGAAATGTGTTTGACCAAGATACAGAACAGATCCCCGTGCCCACACCTATGCTGCTTGGTCCACACAGAGGGGCTGTGGGTCAAAACACCCAGGTGCCAGGTGCTGGAACAGCTGGGGGAAATTTAACTCAGGTCCAATGTAACGGGGGGCTGCTACATCCACTGCCCAGAGGGGCATTTTTCTGCCCAGGGGGCCCCCAGATTAGTGTCTGGAGTCACCACTGATGCTTCAGGGATGCTCCTGCACCACGATGCATCAGTTCCTGCACTGCCTCAGCCCAAGAGCTGAGCTATGCCTGCCTGGAAGACACCACAGAATTTGTGCCCCTCCACTAGCGAAAGGGAGGGCAAGGAGACTGTATCTGAATGCACTTTCTCTGTCAGTTAAGGGAGAACGACCTTTTCATTTATTTTTGCCTCACTCTTCACCCAAAAGATTGTTTCTGGGCTTAAAAAGAGTAAGTTTGCTTTTCAGCATGATGGAAAGAGAAGTGACCTGATCATAGAATCATAGAATTGCCTGAGTTGGAAGGGACCTTTCAGATCATCTAGTCCAACCATCAACCTAACTCTGACAAAAACTATCACTAAACTGTATTTCTGTAACACCCACAGTCACCGTGTGAGCCGTTAGCCGGGCTGGGACAGACCCATCTCAAGTCCAGCTTGTGCTGTAACCGCTCAGCTGTGCTTTATTCCCATTTCAAAAGCAGAGCAGGTGGCTTTCAACCCTGCTCCAGGTCAGAGATGATGGGTGAGGCTTGGACAAAGGTAGCATCACATAAGGCATCAGGTAAATGGCCCAAGTCCTCAAGGCTGGTGTCTTCATGCCTTGTCAATGGTGATGGGATCAGGATGTACCAAGCAATCTCCCCATTGTGCTGAAAGGGCACATCTAGAAGTCCTCTTCAACCTCACATCCATCTGCTAGGAGAGGACAGCAATGGTAGCCACTGACCAGCTCCCACAAGCCAAAGGATCAACACCCCTTGTCAGAGCTGTCCAAGCACGTGGACAGAGCCAAGGGTTCCTCGACAGCTTGAAAGGATGCAGAGGGATCCCACAAATCTGAGTGGGAGTCCACTGACAGCGCCAGGGGTTGGAGAAGTCGCTGTTCTGCATGTCAGCCTCAAGCACTCTCCACCGTGGACTAAACCCTTCACCAGAAGAGCTGCAAACACCATGATACCACGTTACAAGCAGTCCAGCAGTTGTCCATTTGTTATGACGTAAGACGGGGTGAGGGTGAACCGGGCCACAGGCCGTGCACAGATCCTGAAAAATTGCCCATTCCCAAGTCCTTTTAAAAATCAGAAGTAATGACTTTGTTTGCTTGAACCACTGCTAGCCTCCTTCCTAGCCCAAAATGACTGGGGTTCACTGCAGGATCTGGGGAAGACAGCTCTAGTTCCACTGTAGGACTTCTAAGATTCCTCAAAACACAGCGGCTGGGAAGAATAGTGGCTGGGGAGCCAACCAGGACTGCACATCACAGCCAGATCTGAAGATAAGCAGCCCCAAATGCCACCGTTGCCTTATGCAGCCCCACAGCATTCCCACAGCCAGCGCAGAGACTAAGACCAGAGTACGGCTGCAGAAGCAGGAGACTGACACCCCTAAGCAAGAGGTCTGCAGGGCACTGTCTGGCCGTCATGAACACTCAAACCATTTTAAACCTCTGAAGTGGATCTCTTTTGGACCTAATCTACCAAGGGCACTCTACAGATTGAAAACCAACAACAGCCTTGGGATGCCAATGGGGTAGCTTGGAGTGTTTTGAAAGCAGAGGGACATTTCCCATTGTAAGTCCGGTCACAGGTGGCTTTCAGCCCCATTGCCAGCAGAAACACATTAATTTCTGCAGAGCTGGAAAAGGTATTTTAAAAAGATATATATCCCATTCTTTTCCCGCTGAGAGGGTAGTGTGTGAGGGGCTCCTGCTGAGCAAAGCAGGGGCTCTGTCCCCTCAGCTTGTCACCCTCAGAGGCTCGAAAGCAGGAGGCATTCCTCCACCTGCATCCCGCACTGGGATGGCTGGCACCGGATACTTCCAAGGAAGCAACTTACAGGTTGCTTCACGCCTTGTAGCCGTGTCTGAAGTCCTGATGGATCTGCTGAGAAGTTGGACCTGTTTCCATCCATGAATGTGAACTTGAGAGCAGAACTAGTTGCTCACACTGATAGCCTGCTTAATCCACTACTGCATCTCCGAGTGGACATAAATCTACGCTGAAGCTTAACATGTTCAAGATGAAACATCTCAGGATGACAGCGGCACAGCCCTGGTCCCTCTCTCTCAGCAAGCCTTGCTGTGTCACAGCACAGCTTTCACCGATGCTCCTGAGGTCATTGCTGAGTAGTGAAAAACTAGGGAGATTCCTCTACAGCAACTCAGAAATTATGTCTTTATCAACCCATTAAAATGCTTCTCACAGAGAACAAGACAACAAATCCAAGGCAATCAGTCTCTCGTGGGTAAGCTGCTGTGCCTGCAGCAGCACACAGCACCTGATGGCCCGACGTCCTTGGAGAAAGGGTCTATGGGAAGAAAGGGATTGACTGAACACAGGATCAGCAGCTTTTCTCCCAGGTCTATCTGTGGATGTGGCAAGCCACTCTCCAAGCTCTAAGGGCTCCACAAAGAATACACACAGAACAGCAAGACTGGCATGTGATTTAACCTGAAACCTCCTTTTCAGAAGAGGATGATTCTGTTGCGCTCCTGACACTGGGAAAGCACAAAGCTGTGTGTGCCAATACCACCTTGGCACCTGTGACATCCCCAATATTGTCACCCACAAGTGCCATGACATGCTGCAATAGTCACACATCCGAGTTCCTGATCCGTGGGTAAGGAGCTGCAAAACTGCTGGGCTCCTCCAAGGCAGTGGGGTCCCCAAAGCACCGTCATGGGCTGTCCTTTAGGTCCCACCTGTACTGGGGGATGTGACCAGGGACACCTTCCCAGCGGTGAAGGCACCATCCCGGCCTTCCCCAAAGAGGGGAAAGGGGAGCCTCTGTACACTTGAGTGTTGCAACTGATGCTCTGAGTACCCGCCTTGCCCCAGCGGCACCACTTTTGTGGCGAGAGCCCTCCCTCGCTGCAGGAGAGCAGGGAAGGATCTGCAAATGCAATGCTCTTCCGGACTCTGAATTCCTCGGCTGCATCTTCAAATCTGGCACACAAGCAGCAGTTCCAGGAGGGCACAACCTTCCAGCTCACTGTGACCAGGTGGTGCCCCAGCCAGACCAGGCGGGAGGTGCTGGTGTCACTCAGATATACAAGTCTACCACTTGACTTGCCTTCTTGAACAAGATGACCAGCAAAGAGGCCTCTGGCCACCTGGGAAGAGGACATGGGTCCCCACACCCAGTTTCCATCCCTCACAGGAAGGGCACATAACCCCAGCACACCAGACTCAATAATCCACACCAGGTACGAGCTCCTCCTTTACCTGATGGGAGGCAAAGACACTTTTGTCCCATCTAAGCCTTAATGCCTGTTCTAAGTTGGAAGTCTTTCCTTTTTCCTGCCACCTTTTTTCTACCATATCTTTTCTTTGTCTACGTGCCACTGACCATCCTAATACGATACTCTAGAATTCTAGGAACGTCAAGCATCGCAATGGGGACACAGAAAAGGGCCCTACCAGCTTTCCTCTCTCCCCCCATGACAATTAGTCACATCTCCCCAATCTTACAAAGTAGTGCAGAACCTCAGAGCCTTCCAGAGACCTCGGTAACTTTTCAAAGGTTCTTCAATCACAGTAGCAAGTATGCAAAACATCTGCCTTTTACAGGTAGAAAAAACAGAGCAGAGATGTTCAAGGATTTCTCAGACATGTATCGTGACAGAAGCCTGCACTGACATGACGACCAGCTCTTATGTCCAAGCCCACTTTCCTCCCACAAGCCAGTGAGGCCTTGGATGGATGCACAGTCAAGCCTGAAGATGACTGTGGGAATGTACTATCGACATAGAGGGTCTTGGGACTATAGTTCCCTCATTGCCTAATTTTACCCTTTGGGATTGCAGGACACTTCTCTTTCCATGAAACATATAAACATCAACAAAATTCAGGAGGTTTCTGCATACACTTTGCCTGCAAATTTTGAACAAGGTTATCTGTTGGAGGATGAATAATCCAATTAGGAATGATTTGAGGATCTGGCTTCAATAAAGAAAAAAAAAATCAGCTAACAGACCCATCTCTTGCTGGTCTTTGCTCTGGAGGTCATTCTGCTCGTCAAACCCATGCGTGAGCCAAGAAGGGATGCCCATGCAGAAGGGCTGGAGCTCAGCTATGTTCTGCTGTCCCCATCCTTCTGCCCTCTCTCTCCCCAGGGCCATAACCAATATTATTCTTGGGCCAGACAGGATTTTATCAGTTCAGTGTCCCCATGAAGCTCCATTTGCCTTCTGTTGCAGAAGTGATGCTGATCAAATAAATTACTGCTAGAAGACCCAGGTCCCCATGTAAACCGTTAAGAGCTTGGTCCTTGATACTCAGGGCAGACAGCACCCATGACAATCTTCTCCTGCCCAGGGAGACCAGGGGAAGGTGTAACAGGAAAATTAGATGCACTGAACGACATAGAGCAAGACTCCATACCCTATACTCAGCACCTTTCGCTGCTTCATGGCATTTCTACAAGCCCAAGACTGACCTGGGGGGAGGAACAGCCCCTTCTTTCCTCCGATGCACTGCCACGGTACCCCCCTTCTCGTTCCCGTTATCCTTAAGGCAAGTCCCACTTGCTTCAAAACCAATGGGCATCTCGGCAGCAGGGAGGCATTTTGCCATCGCCCTGGTGAAACTACTTTTTTTTATTTTTTGGCTATGGAGAGAAGAAGGTTTTTAGTATCTGATGGTCATTTAAAAAGGAAAGAAACCAAAGCTGAATTAATGAAAAGGGAAGGGGCAGTAGCTGCGCACATGCCATGAAGGAACTCATGCGAGCATTAACGGCTGGAAGCTCTCCTGGCAGACATGGAAAAGGCACCTATTTTGCAAGCACAGGGAAGATGATGGAGCCAAAATTGGCATCGAGTGAAATGCGGGTGCAGTTCTACTGTGGGTGAATTTTCAGTTGGGGCAGGTCTTGGATGCATCAGACTGTTTGTCCTAGTTTAGGGCAAACACAGGACACCAGTGGCCATGCCCCACCATGAACCGAGAGAGCCAAGGCTTCAGGCTGTTCAGGATGGACTCTCTGGGACCACAGGAAGGTAAGGGAAGAGGACCTGCAGCAACACGTGGAGTGGCCTCCTTGGAGTCAGTGCGACTGTGAGCCGCTGACACTGAGCCGGGGTCCACTTATCGGCCCCCCGATGAGAGCAGATGGGAGACAGGGTTCACCTCTACCAAATAACACACCCTTCACCTTCCCCGGAGTGCTCACCTGGTCGTCTGCTGGAAAAAGGGCTTCTCAGCTGGCTGTGTCTCCCTGGGCAAAACCACGAGCGCTGAAGCTTGTGTGTCACCGGACCGCGGCAAAGGGCAGGGCTGGGCGGCTGCATGGCTGGTCGCGGCAGGGACCCCGCTGCTCGCGGGGCACGCAACGGGGGAAGGGAAATCAAACTGTTTAGGGTTAGTTGCAGCCACAAGGAAAGGGGTGGAGAAGGCCAAGGGCTGGCTGTCATGCAGGAAAGGAGGCTTGCCTAGCGGGTCTCCGGGAAGGTTAGTGGGCTGGAAGCCTTGCCCAAGGGCTTCCTCATGGAGGCTGGTGAAGCTGAAGCCTCCCTGACCAAGCCTTTCGGGCAGCACAGCTTGAACAGGGAGGGGGTCTGGTGGCTTCTCCACAAAGGGATTGCTTGGGGCATTTGGGCTGAGTGCCAGAGCAAAGGGATTTCTCGGGGCTGAAGCGTCCTGCTTGTGTCTTTCCTCTGCCCTATCTGGCTTCCAGAAATCAGCCTTTTTGAAGTCTATCCTGTCTCCTGAGCATCGGCGCCATGGGCCGTCAGGCTCGCTGGCAAGGGGTCTGCCCTGCTCTGCCTCCTGGGGAGGGCCAGCCACTGCCACAGGGACACAAGGCTCAAGCTGGCCTCCCGCTCGCCCAGAGGGGCTGGCCCCTGGCCCATGCTGCCCCTCACCATCACCCCACACCAGCTCCGGCTGGGGTGGACTCTCCCCACGCGCTAACCTTTGGGGTTGTGCCGCTGGGCCGGGACCTGCAGGGTGATCAGCTGCCTCCTGCTCTTCCAGAGCCGTCCAGAAGATTTCCGGCTGGCCCAGGTTTAGCTTGGAAGGTGGGTTTAGTCCCGACATACTGAGCTCCTCAGGGAACGTCTCCTGTCTGGAGGCCATCTCCCACTTGGCATTGTCTGCAGCCCCCATCAGAGGGGATAAACCTGGCTGGCTGCAGCTCTCCTTGGCACCCGACTGGCCTAATCCATCTAGGGAGAACTTTGATGGGCAAGTCTCAAAGTGCTCAGCTGCATCCGTCTCATTCATCTCTGACCAGTCTTCCCCCAAAGATGCGTCTCTTTTTGCCAGCTCGCTAGCTCTTGCCTCCAAATTAGCTGCTGAGACCGCAGTGGCAGATTCAGCATCCTCGGAGACAGGGAACTCGCTCTCAGCTTCAGCTATGTCCACTCCCAGTGCAGGTGGGCTGGGAGATGCTGGGACAGAGGGCTCGCTGCTCAGACGACTCCTTGGCAGCTCTACATCTGCCTTCAGGCTCTCTGCATCTTCCCATCGCTCCGCGCTGCCTCGCTGCCTCAGCTGCAGATTGCAAACATCCTCCTCCTCGCCATCCCCTCCACTGCCCATGGCTGCAAACCACCTCGGAGGTTTGGGGGGCGGCACAGCCAAGCCATCTGCCATCTCCTCCCTTTCTCGGGTACCTGTCCGTGAAGAGAGGATGACGTGCCTCTCACGAATGTCAGAGCTGAGTTTTACACGGCTTTCGCTGGCCTCGAGCCGCATGCTAGCCTGGAGCCGGTAGACTGAAGTCCGTATGTCAAATGCTTCCTCCTCGCTACTAGCACCCTGGGGCTCCGTCCCTGGCTCAGGGGCCATGGGGAACCGTTGTGCTGCCACATCTGCGAGCACCCGTGGGGGCACGGCCGCCACGTTGCTGCCTGGCAGGGTTTCAGAGGTGAGCTCAGGGGCGAAGGTGCTGCTGGGCAACACGCAAGCGGCGGCATGAGATCCACTCTTCGTTTCAAAGGCACCTTCACTGAGGAAGGCTGGCCTTGGGCTGAACGTGCTCTCCTGACCCACATGCTCCTGCTCAGCCATGCTTTGGGTGCTCTCTGACAGATCAGGAGCAGTTTCAGTGGCTATGGTCATCCATCCATTTGTCCCTGCACTAGAAGGTTCCTCCTCATTACTGTCCCCTTCCTCCCTAGCACTATTTTCAGCAGTTAGTGGTGTTGAAGTCTCTTTTTCCCCTGGATTTCCCGACGCAAATGCGGCTGTCCAAACTGTAGGTGTGCTGCTTTTCCTCCTCCTTCCCATTGACCCCGCAGACACGGGGCTCAGCACATCCTCTATCACAGTCGCTTCCTGGGTTGTGCTCACCAAGTTTGCCCCCACATCTAAACCAGAGAAATTTGTCCAAGACCGCAGAGTTGTGGGCATTTCGCTGCTGATTTGTGCATCAGCCGTTTCAAATACCTTTGTCCCCTTCTTGTGAGCTGGCTCAGCCAATCTTTCTGTTGGGCTGGCTGCATCGGGATCGTCGATGAAAGCCATGCCCTCCGCCACCACTGAAGCAAAGAAGTTTTCCTTCTTCAGTTCCGGTTTGAGCCTGCTGGTCGCAAAGGCATCGAAGGTATCATCCCACTCCGAGAGGGAAGGAGGGATGGCGGGTTTCTCATCTGGAGGAGGAAGGTCTCCTTGTGATGGGGGAGTAGTTTCTGGAACGGGGACACAAACGCTTTTGTCTGGAGACTCCCTCTCTGGGTCTTTATGTCTTAGGGAGGCAGAGGGACTGCAATCCTTTGAGGAATAAAAGCTCCCAGCGACCTCTGTTGAAGCATGTGGCCCAGACGGGAAACTAGAGAAAAAGTGAGTAGGTGAAGGAGAATTTAGTACCTGGTCAGCGAGGAGGTCCTCAAAGAAGGGATTGCTCTGCAGGGAGTTGAGGAATGGGTTGGTAGGGGACAAGCATCCAGACTGACTGTCTCCAATAGCGGGAGAGAGGTTAGCGCTTGGCATGCTAGCGAGATGGGCTACAGCAGCAGGAGAAAACTGGGCAGGGGAGCAGGGAGGAAAATGAGAAGGAGCATCTGAGCTGGTTTCTACCTGAGGAGACACTTCCAGGCTGTGGAGGGAAGACAAAACAGTCCTCCTGGTTAATGCTGTGACAGTGCTGTAAGCATACACCACACACACTACAAACGCTTCGGTTCAAAGCAATGCAATGATCAAATACATACTCATCTCTTCTGTTAGGCAGAGCAATGATTATGGAGTCAAGGCGTGGAAAGGGCATGCACGACAAAAAGGAAAGGGCAGCCCTTCTTCTAGAAGAGTCCTCCAAATTTCCCCTTTCTGCCTTAGCAAGCCCTAAGACCCAGGAGCCCGAGAGGTTTTTCCCAACTCCTGAAGCCCAAGGACTCAGCTCATTTTTTTTTTGTGCCGACACTGGTGCGTACCAAGGGCAGACTGCACCTGAGGAGCCGGGCTGAGCTCTTGCATCAGGATTACTTGAGCCAGTAAGAGCACACGGGAGTGAGTCTTTCCCAGTTTCCCCCAGTGCCTCATTACTTGTTTGGCGACATATCAGGACGACAGTGGACACGGTAATCCCTCTCACACAGGGAGGGAGGGGAGTGTGGCTGCAGGCAGCCAAGGAACAAGAGCTGAACAGGAGGGAGCATGTGGCCAGGATGTGGCCCTGGCTCTGCTCTTGACTCTGCCCAGCCCCTCTGCACGCCCTTCGTCATGTCACTTCTGGCCTGAGGTCCTGAGATGCCTGAACCCCCACGGGGTACCCCAAGGGGGAAGGGATTCAGCACAACTCAAACTCAGACTGTCAGTCTCCTGCACCTTGCCCTGAGTCAGGCGGCCCATTCTTTGCTGCTGTTTCAAGAGGGACTACACTGACCTTTCTTTTGGATTTCAGTGATCTTCCTTTGGGAACTCCCCCAGCAATGAGCATCACTGCCCCAGAGGAAGACTTGCCAGGCCAGGGCTAGCTGTCTTGGAGGTTTTCATATCACGAAGGGTGCGGAGTGGCCACCCCGCACCCTAACCAGTGTTCCAACTGTCACGTTCCCTCCTCCCGAGTCCCCGTCCCCTTGATTCACTCCTGCCAGGAGCGACCCCACCCCCAGGATGGGGGCACCCAGCACCGGCACATGTGGCTGTACTACCCTATAACCGAGCCAGTGGGATTACTTCCTTCTTCATCGGCCATGACAGCTGAGCTTCAAAGAGACCCCAGTCTTGGTTTGGGAGAAATATGGACGTTGATCATCCAGCACTGGGCATATCAAAGTTAACGAGGAACGAATAAAGTAATTGCTTTGCCAATATGCACGGGGTATGTCCAGCCCTGGGCCTACATCACAGCATTTCCCTGCCTCACCCGAGCTGCTGGTAGGGATCACAGGCGGCACTGGAAGATCACGATCAATGCGCTGTCAACTGGCAAAGTTGCTTGGACAACTATTTCCATCTGTTATTATGGATGCACAAAAAGCCTTAGGCACATTTAAAGCGTAAAAATGCCATCTTGAGGCAAAAGTTAACGATGTGTGAAGGTGCAGTCGGCATTGGTTGCTTTTAAAGCAGGCAGGGTTACATGCCAGCAGCACACCTTGGACCATGAGTGATGCATGGACGGGCAGGAGCCCATGCACACTGCAGCAGCGTGGTAGGACCCACTTTTCCCCCCTCCTGGCACCTTCAAAGCCCCCTCGTGCATCACCTTCTAAGCAGCTACCTTGGAAAGGTGCCTATGCAATCAATGCCACCAAAGTCCCCCCAGCCCGGTTTTTAGGTAGGTAACACACACAGTAAGCAGCTGAGCGCAATTGGCTCAACTCCAGCACCCAGCAGACACTACGCCAGATACTACTTAGCAGAACTAGTAATTCATGCACAAAAAAAGCCTTGAGACCTTCATTTCCACTCAAACCTGCAGCTTACTTGGTGCTGGAGGCAGAGACAGCTCGTGGGTGCCCTCTCCTGCTGTCACTAAGCAGCAGTGGTGGCTGTGGTGGAGGTGCCCAACCCAGTCCCCGCAGCCCAGCTGTGCTCCACCATGTCTCCGTGTCCTTTCCCCGCTCGGACCACTGGCGTGTAGTGGGGTGGAAAACCCATTGCAGGCAACCAGGCACACACCTCCACATAAGACAACTCCAAGCAGCCCAGCTCTTCCCAGGTGTTTTGAGCTCTCAGTGAGTACAGAGAATCTCCAGGAGGAGTGATGGGAGAAGCTGATGGACCTTTAGGCACAAACCACCCCAGAGAAACCAGCAGCCGCTCTCTGCTTGGGTGCCAGCCTCTCTGAGCATGCTGTGACCTGGAGATCGGCATGTGGTTGGGGTGCTCCACATCCGAACCCTGCTTCCAGCACAAGACCCACTCTGGACCATCCACAGGGCATCTTCACTGTTCTGCAGAGGACCATCCATGAGGCGGCAGCAGCAGCGCAGCACAATAGCATTTGCACAAGGAGACAGGGCAGCCCATCTCTCCCCCAACTCTCTGTCACCGCTATTTGGTGTTTGCCATCCCAAAGGTCTCAAGGCTATGGCTCGTATTGACAGAGTCCCTCAATTCTTCTCGTTTTCTGAATACAGAAGGTGCACACAAATGCCTGCAGCTGCTGGGTGGTTCCATGCTCCTCAGTTGAACACACATGCTGGAGCACAGGCTCCTGTTCGCTGCCACTTGTTGCAAATTTACCTTTTTCTCCAATCACCCTGAAATTTAAGCTCTCCAGAAGAGCAGTACAGCTGCCCATAACCCAAGGTCCAGCTGGGTGAGTTCACAAGATCCACAAATGGGTTTTACCTATGGTGGAACAGGGCAAAATACGGCAAATTTTCCTTTCCTTCTGGAAAGGGAAGGTGGCAAGGTCCAACCTGAAACACCACGATCTCAGGGTGGCTGCAAACAGCACACGCCACTGCCCTACCTCTGCTTGCTCCTGCAATTGCTCCTTCTTGCTAGCACTTGCTTTAATGTTCTGGTCCAGATTAACATCCCTCATTTGTGATTCTGGTTAAACAGCATTTAGAGCTAAGTAAGAGCAACCAAGGCCTTATCCAGCCAGCTCTGATGGGTTCTAGCACTAAATGGCTACAGAGCATCAATCAGCTTCAGGCTCCTAGTAAGTGCTTACTGCCAACAACCTTCACAGCTGTAAGAAGACCGAGTGGTTGAAGTTTCTTCCCCAAGGGCTGATGCCAAAGCAGCCTTTTGCTCAGGCAGACATGGTGGGCAGTGCCCTGAATTGCACTGATCTCCACCCACACAGGTGGAGGAACAGCTTCAAGGTCTCTTCAAACCCACCCAAGACCATGTCTTCTTTCCCCATGTCATCATGGGGCTCATGGGGTGCTGGGCCTGCTGAGAAAGAGCAGATCTCGGCCATGCCAGCAAGCCGGTCCCAGCACTGAGCTGCTGCCTGTGTGGTCCAGGCCACCAGGAGGTGGGATGGTACTTTCAGCAAGCCCCTGATTGCCCCTTACCCACTGTGACCTACACATCAGTATCAGGATGCATCAAGATGAAGGCTGCACTTCGCCTGGGGAACAAGGTAGGTGAACATGAATTTCTTCCTGGAGGGACGCAAACCAGAAGCAATGCAGCCTCTGGCTCTGGTGCAGGAGGATCCAAACCTTTCCTCTGCCAGGCAACGGTCCCATATTGTCCTCCCCCAGTATGTGCAGCCCAAGCCAAGTTGGAGATATAAAACCAGAACTTAAATCCATCTTTTTTTTGTCAGATTCTGGTTTTCCTTCTCCAAAACCCCCAACTGACCGTCCCCATTCCTGATGGGACCCACTGGGGCTTGCTCAGGGGCTGCACAAACTGCTCTCAGCCGCAGACTCCTGGCAGCAGAGCCTGTGTCTTTCCCCTGGGTTTTCAAAGCACCAATTGCACTGTCACCGTTCAGCCCCTTTCCTCAGCACAAGCCTCCCCTATCTTGGTTACCAGCCCAGCGCTGGCAGCAGACCTGTTCTCCCCACGAATAACCCACCACACAAAAAGCCCCGTTTCCCCTCTCTGATGAAGGATGCTGGAAGTGCTCAGTGAAACAAGACGCTGAGGATGGCGTATTCCTCTAGAGGGAAACCTCCGCCTGCAGCAGCCTGACTGAAGATCTTTGCTGCATTGAAACGCTGACTCACCCTCCTCCTCCCATACCCCAGCACACAGCTCCGCCAGCCAAAATAAATAGCGGGTACCTTTCTGCCCTCATTTATTTGTTTGGCAGCACTTCACAGACGCGTTTTAGCCTCTC
>VYZM01011899.1:178877-207667 GCA_013398915.1 Dromas ardeola | reverse complement strand
AAAAAAAAAGAAAAGAAAATATTGCTGAGCAACCCCCTGATGGAAAGTCTATTTGAAACAGCTTGTTCAATGCAGGGAGATTTTTCTGTACAGATCGCAGCCTGAATTTCAGGCTGGCAGCAGCCACCCCAGCTCCTCGGTCACAGCGTACCGTCCCCAGGCCATCGCAGCCCATCTACAAAAGGGTGGGTAACTCTGCACCGTAAAGATAAAGAAAACAGCACATGCGCTGAAAAAGCAGGGGTTTGGGGAGGGCAAGGCTCAAATCCAGCCATAATGTGCTGAGGTTAAGAGCTGTGCTGAAACTTAAGTGGAAAATCCCTCCTAGGAGGGCTGGATCCAGGGCAGTGCCATGACCCTACCACTCACAAGCTGCTTTTTGCACCATTTCTCCGTAGACAATCGCGCAGACGGGGCTCACTGAAAGCAAGCCAGGGAGGATGGAAAACCAGCAGGACCAGGGTGCCAGAGGCCCTGGCGGCGGCTTCAAAGCCTGACAGGGATCAGGAATTTCCTCCCACCAGCATGAGTGAGGCTGGCACGGCAGGATTTGTGCAGAAAGGGTTGGGAAGAGATGGGTATGGCAGCCCAGGACATTTTTATACAGGCTGGGAACCCAAGTGGTAAGGAGTCAGAGAATATATGCAAATACTGCTTTTAAATAGCAATTTCAGAGGTGAGAACAAGGGGTTTAGCTATCTGTGCAATAACCACTTTGCTTTCCCCTTGGTTCTCACCTGCCCATCATCCCAATTGAAACAAATTTAAAAGTCCTGCTTTTTAGAGACTTGCCCCAAAACCACAGGAATAAAATAAAAAAATATAGCAGAGAGAGGATCTGTGCAGGAAGGAGCACAGGCAGATGCAAAGTGCTAACACCAATACCCACTTTTAGAGGTCAGACTGGGGCTGTGCTTTACCTGGACAGCTACAAACCAAATTTGTCTCATCAGGGCTGAGCTGGTGCCAGCTTGGGATCCAATTCATCATCCTGCTTCATGTCCGACCCTGGGAAACGCAGGCTCAGCAGGCAAAAGGAAGGCACAGGCATTTTAAGAGCCATTTTTCACCCTTGCAGGCTCCGTGCACCCCTTGTGCCAGAGGGAAAATGCCCAGCTCCATCCCTGATCATTTTTACCGTGTGACTGATCCAATGCAGGCATGCAGTTTTGCAGCTCACGTGGATACAAGACCTGTGCCAGAGATCCCTGATGGCTCCCGTGACGGACTCATACGCAGCCTCACCGTGTACCCGTGATGCCCTGGTTCTCACAACACGGTGCTCTTCTTCATCGAACTCTGCAGCCTCCCAGGTTCTGCTCTGAAAGTCCCCCTTAACAGTGCTTTGGAGGTGGCTGTCACACGCATTGGTGTTCAGTCCCACTGACAAGCTCACCTGGTCCACTTGCGTCGCTCCCTGCTGCCAGTCTCTCCAAGGACCGCGCTCCAGTCATTCAAAACCTTCTTCCCATTTCCAGCATTTAGGAAATGTACTTTTTAGGAGTACTTGATGAAGAATGAGGAATTAAAGACAGTATTTGGCCTCACTGCTGGATATAAGGGTATGGACTATGGAAAGAGGACTGACAACCAAGGTGGGGGATGATTTTACATTCTCCTCCCACGAAAGCAGCAACAGAGGGAAGGGACTTTAACCTGCAAATGGCACTAATGCAATTATTTTTACAAGAGAGAGTGCAATTTCTCTTTTTTCCTATTGCCAAGCATGAGATGCAGCCCCACTTTATCATCCCGATTCACACTGCAGGAAGCAGGACCTGTGGAGCTCTGATAACGTTGTAGGAAACCCTGAAAATAGTTAAACCAATTGTTTTAGCCCCAGGCCTTGCCTCAAATAAACCTGCTGAGCTTCTTCCTTACATACAACCCTTGACCACACAACCTCAAAAACAACAAACCCCAAACAGTCTTTTATTCAGGTCTCCAAAGAGCAAACACTATCTTTCTACTGCTTCCATTCAAGCCAGTATCAAGCCCGGTAGCCGCCACAGATTAGCAAAGCCAAGGCCAAAAAGCACAGCCTTTGGGACCTGCTTCCCCGTAAAGAGTCAGCGAACGAACGTGTAAATGAGAGCTGAAGGCAGAAATGTCCAGCTTTCTCCCTGGGTAAGAGAGTGGGCAGGTCTGCAGCTCACAAGGCAGCATGAGCTTGCGCGTGCTTGACGATGGCTCAGCAAAACCCACCCATAACAGAACAGAAAACCTTTTTATAAAGCTGAAGTTAGAAACAGCCAAAAGTCAGTGGCTTCCTTATTTTAGAAAGGGTGTGGTTTTGCAAGGGCAAGTGGTTAAAGACAAGCTGTGCCAAACTTGTCTTAGCTGCAGGCTAATTTAAACCTTAACTGTAAAGCATCTTTCTAATTACAGACCTTTTAACTAATTACAAGTTGAGTTTTTTGGTCTTGCAAAGGTGACTGCTTTTCACACTCTCTCCCCACGTTCATCTTCAGCTGAAACTTGACTTATCCACGGTGGGCAAAAGAGTGAGAAGATGCTGCTTGCTCAGCTGTTAGGAGCCACAAAGCTGAAGTTTCCAGAAGCAGGAGAGCAGGAGGGAAAAAAGCCTTTGTGCAGCTATGTCAGAGACTTAAAACTGCTGGATTCAGAGGCTGGTTCTCTCTACAAAGCAAAGGTTAATCCATCTTCAGCTCTAAAAGTTACACTGGTAACTGAATAGCTCCTCCAGATGCAGACGGACATCCATAAAACACCCACAGATAAGCCCTGCTAACTTTTCAGTCGCGCACTTGAGAAACCATACGCATCTGGTTATCACAACCACAATGGCACCAGCCCGTACGTTCAACCTGACACCATCAAGACCTAATAAACTCTTCAACAGCTTTGACTTGAATCAGTGGCATGGTCAACAAGGTCGTTCAGTATAAGGAAGGAGAATAAAGTCAGAAAAGATACAGTTCTGTATAATTAGAATAGGTAGTAACGTTGTGATTAATGGCCAGAAAAAATTAAGAACCAGGAAAGCCAGACTAGAGACAGTCCATCTCCCTGTGATGATGGAAAGGCCATTTTTGCATCAAATGAGACTCAGTCACCATCTCCTACTTCCCAGCCTGGGCCATATGCTAGGACAAATGCTTCTTATAATGTTCCCCAAAGGTGCTCATCTACCCCGGTTCACAAAGGCCCAGACACTGGGCTTCCTCCTCCCAGCCAGGCAGCTCTAGCACTTCAACATCCTCCATAAGAGACTTCTCCTAAGGACTACCTTAAATCTCCCTTGCTACAGTTTAAGCTCTTTACTTCCCATTTTCAAATTGCAAACTGCAATTAAAGCCCATTCGGATGCTTATAAACGCCCATTTGTTCCCTCTGGCCCGTGCTGCTTCAAAGCAATTCTTATTTTTGGGAGAGAAAACCCCAGCCAGAGGAGCTGCTGTTGCATGGCTCATCCAGGTTCCTCCTTAGAAGACAGCTGTCAGCAGACGGGGTCCTCAGCATGTCACAGCAAACTGACTCTAAGCAATACTTAGCTTCAGCTTAGCTTGAAAGTAAACTGTGAGCACTGAAGTAGATTTAAAAAAAAACGTGGAGTGAAAACCCTTTGGGAAAGGAATAATGTTGGGAATGGGTCCAGCAGCTGTCATTTTAAAAAAAGGCAGAGGATTGTTAGAAACCAGCAGCGTTTAAGGGCACCTCTGCACTCACAGCAATTATCCGCTGGGTTCGATGCCACAGGCGTTTGGGAGCTGATTTACAGCTGTATCGGACTTCCTTGCCTTGACAGCAGCCTCCATCAGGAGTGGGACAGGCACGGCTAGCGTGTCAGGTTGTAACACACGGCCTGTGTCCATCTCCTTCCTAGAACTGCAAAGCAGGAGGAAACCTGCAGGTTTCTCACCCGTTTATCAAGGAAAAGGCTCCAGAGATGCAGAGGTCATTTCCCATCCCACCACACGCGTACATTGTAGACTCACAGGAATTCGCTGGCTGGCTCAGGCAACTTGGGAAGTCACTGCCTGAATACAGTAGGATTTTTTATGGCTTTATTCTTCATATTGTATCTTTTCTATTCTAGGACTTAAATCAAACAGCACATTTATTATCGCAAAATAAAAAAAAAAAAAGAACAGTCTTGAGTGGTAATATTCTGTCCTTCCTCAATCACAGCATTCAGAGACCTGAATCCTTTACTCTCATCCAGAAACAAACCTTGCACCAGGATGCGACACCAAATAACTACTGGGGTTTTAAGTCTCCTGGAAATGAAAGACCCATAAGTAGGAACCGCAGCCACAGCAGTCCCAGGACCTCACATTCGTCTCTCCTGCTGCCAGAGCTGCTCGAGGACGGAGACCCCACACCCTCCCTCGTCCTTCCCTTCCCCATTGCCTCCCCCATGTGAGCCAGGCTTCGCTCCCCCATGAAAGGCTCTGGGGCACAGAGCTCCGGGCCCTGCGAGATGGGGCATTTGTGACTTAGAGGAGCAGCTCCCTGCCTGCCTCGGTGTCCCCAGATCTGCCCGTGCAGTTGGGAGCATTGGCAGCGGGCAGGACCGAGCCTTACCAGCCCTTGTGGCTCCTCTCCCATCCTCGCGCTGACAGCGTATGTTCCTCTCGAGCGACCAAGTGTGGCACGCAGGAGAAGGACATGTGGCCTTCAGTCCTGGGGAAGGGGGGTGGCAGCACGTTCTTGCCTCCAGTTGGCCTTAAAGACCACTACAAACACAACATCTTCTTGTGGGGTGAGGAGGACTTTTGGGGCTGCCCCTGTTCTGAAGCTGCGCTGAGCGATGTGCTCAACCCCTCACTTACGTCTGAGCAGCACTTTAAAAGCAGTTTAACCCGTGTGGGAATCTAGTTAGGTTGAATAAACCATGAGCACCCTCCTCATTAAAGGAGGCTTAGACTGAATTAAAATCCTTCTGCTTAATAAATTAGGTTAAAGTCAGCCCAGATTAGAAGAACCCTATAATAAATCAACCCTCTAGATTCAACCAGCTCTCAACTGCCAGTCGTTTTCTCTGGCTGCTTTTAACCCTGTTTTCTCCCTCTCACTGAGCAATGATAACACCACACCAGGCTCTTGGTTGACCTCTGGACCGCCAGCTCAACTGCGGGGGCTACAGGTGGACGTGGGTGACACACTGTCGCGATAAAGCCTGCACAGAAACAGCACGAACACTATGTTTTGTGTGCCACAAATACAGTGCTGGGGATTTGGAGGAATGAATCATCACGCGAAGCAAGAACAATTAGAGATTCATAATCGGGAGGAGGGAAGGCTGGGGTGGGATGGGAAAAGGAAAGAGCAGGGCTGGGATTAGTTACTTCAGAAATATTAATAATATCTCAAGTCACCAAAGTACCGCACCCCCAGGCCAGAGCAGCAACATAGAGGGGGTGGGATGTTAATAAAAAAATTCAATTACATGTCACTATGTCCCACATCCTACACTGACTGCCAAGGAAACTTTTTTTATTTAATTAAAGGATAACGAACCTTTACTTTGAGGCCACAGAAACACTTGGCATGACCACGTTGAGCCTCACCTCTGCAAAAGGAAATGTCTCCCGCTCCATGAAGGGGATCCCTCCCTTCCCCAACCAGGAAACACAGCCCAGGAGGGCAACTGGAGTTGGTTTGTGGCAGAAGCCAAGGGAGGATCCAGGAAAAATCACCCTCCCTTTGAGACATTTAAGACCAAGGAAGGATTTCCCTTGCTATCATCTTGTCTGAGCAATGGGGATCAGTCCTCCACTGATGCTGGGGAGCATTTAACAGCACAGCCATTGAAGACGGAAGGCTGGGGCAGCTAGTTAATGGCCTAGACGTCAACACACCCATCTCACTGACCTGGGTTTCTGAGGGGACTCTTTGGGCTCCTTTGAACCGAACCAGCCACTGGTCTTACTCCTCTCATCTCTCCCTGATGTTGCGTGGACGGATGAGCCGTGGGAGGGTCCCACTTTCTCCCCCTGTGCTTTGCTCCCCACGTCGCTCTTGTTGCCCCCATGATGGAAGAGGCCACCCTTTGCTTTCTTGTCTTCCTTCCTTGTTTCCTCGGGTTGTTTGTCCTTCGTCGTCTCTGTGGACAAGACCATGGGTGTTGCAGCTTGTGTCGGCTTGTTCTCTAAGCGACTGTTTTCCTCCATCTTGGCTCTGCCCAGATGGTTACTGAGAGTGACAGCTTTTGTGGAAACCTTGAGCTCTTCTTGCAAGGCTAAACTGGGAGGAGACGGGATGAACCTGGGCTCGTCTCTCTGCTGTGTCCTCTCAAAGTTGCTGACTCCCCAAGGCACCTCGTGGGAGTCGGGATGGAGGGGGGTGAAGCCGAAGCCCTCCTCCTGCCGTCTGGGGACGCTGGGCACAGACAGTGGCGCAGAGCTCTGAGGGACAGACACGGGGCTCTTTGGTGCAGGCTCGTCGCTGTAAACGTGGCTCCCATTGATGCAGAGGGAAGACCGGGACACAGGATCATTCTTTGGCTTCAGGCTTTGGATTGCTTTTGGCTCCAGGACCGGGCTGACTTGGGAGACATCGTCACTGAATGCTCTCTTGTGGGTCAGCTTTGGAGATGGCAAGTAGTCTTTCACTGGGGTAAAATATAACACAAAACAGAGGTGAGGTCATCTGAGCAACAGGCACAGGTATGAAAAGCATCGTTATCTTCTACTTGCAAACACTAAAGAGATCTGTGAAACCATACTGGCTTTCTCCCTCCCAGGCTCTACTGGATTATAATTAAATTACTAGAAAAGCAAAGCATGGGTCACACGTATGTGGCTACACAAGCTATACGATGTTCTCCCCAAGCACATCACCCCCCACTGCAGGATCCGGAGAGGAGAAAGATGAAAAAAGCCTTCTCTGAGAGGATCTGAGATCGATAATAAATGCAACAAACTACCCAGAAGCTACGTAAAGGGCTTATGCTTCCGTATGACTTAAGAGTTTGCACTGAATAAAAGAAGACGAGCCTCTGAGCTCCGCTCCGACAGGCCAGGCTGCTGCCTTGTGTGATATAAGCCACGAAGGTCCAGCACCTGTTTCTCCCTCTCACTGCCTGACCCTGTGGCTATTGCTAATGCTCAGCAGATTTTGGGGTTACATGGAGAATCCGGTGAGAAGGACTGTCTGGACTTAGGTAACATGCAGCTGCTCTCCCCTCCTAGCCAGAAATGTTCTCTCCTTTGCTGGTTTTGGCTGGGATGGAGTTAATTTTCTTCACAGTAGCTACTATGGGGCCATGTTTTGGATTTGTGCTGAAAACAGTGTTGATAATACAGGGATGTTTTAGTTACTGCTGAGCAGTGCTTGCACAGAGTCAAGGCCTTTTCTGCCTCTCACACCACCCCACCAGTGAGCAGGCTGGAGGGGCACAAGAGGCTGGGAGGGGACCCAGCCGGGACAGCTGACCCCAACTGACCAAAGGGATATCCCATACCATGTGACGTCATGCGCAGCGTATAAAGCTGGGGGAAGAAGGAAGAAGGGGGGGGACATTCGGAGTGATGGCATTTGACTTCCCAAGTAACCATTATGCATGATGGAGCCCTGCTTTCCTGGAGATGGCTGAACACCTGCCTGCCAACAGGAAGCAGTGAATGAATTTCCTGCTTGCTTTGCTTGCGTGCACGGCTTTTGTTTTACCTATTAAACTGTCTTTATATCAACCCATGAGTGTTCTCACTTTTACTCTTCTGACTCTCTCCCCCATCGCAACCGGGGGCAGTGTGCGAGCAGCTCTGCGTGCTTAGTTGCCAGCTGGGGTTAAACCATGACACTCCTTCACCATGATGCGAGGATGATGGGGCCAGACCGGTGCCTCCACTCGCTCTCCAGCCGTGCACAACGTCGTCACCCACCAGAAAGTGAGAGGCATCATGCAGGCAGCTTTGCCAGCACAGTGAGAAGCAGCATGTACCCAGGGACTCCCACCCAATATGGGAATTTGCTGTCCCCAGCCAATTAAACCATTTAATTATATATTTTGTTTTCAAGGGATGGCAAGAATTAATTCACTACAAGGGCCTTTTTTGTTTGCAAATCGCCACTCTCCGAGCGCCAAGACCTCAGATTGCTTTAATCACCGGGTACTGGTCACTGTTTCAGCTTTGCCTCCAAGCCGGAGGCATCTCATTAGACAGCTGGGCAGCAGCACAGCACAGCACCAACGTGCTCTGCCTCACCCAGACCTCTCCCAGGGGCTTACTGCTACAAGCCAGTGTTAGCAACCCGCTTTTAGGGGGCAGAGAAGAAACGGTCCTAAAGCACCCTCGTAGCCTGCAAGCTCGTATTGAACTGCAGGGAGCACATGCAGCATCAACATAAGTCAGGCTGTTCATATACAGGCTCAGCATGAAAAGCAAAACCTTCAGACACCTCCCCCTGTTCTGGCAAGCACGTTACTGCCAGCACGCAGAAGGTTTCAGAGGGTTTGTGCAGGATGCCGCTTTTTAGGTGAGCAATTAGTTAACAGATTTGCAGAAAAGCCTCAACAGCCCCTTACAAAGAAAAGATGGAAAAAAAAGGAGGGTGAGGATTAAAACCGTTATCCTCTTACCAGAGCGTTCGGTGGACAGACTGCTGTGTCTGCTCGGGGATTTGGTTACCTCGGGAACATTTGCAGCCAAGCCCAGGCTGGCAGAAGAGATGGTGCTGTCGGATCCCAGGGAGGTGTTGGATTGCGTCAGGGACGACTTGCGCAGCTTGTTCTTCAAGAAGAAGCCCTTGACTTTGGACTTCTTGCCCCCAACGTCATAGTCATCCTCCATGTCGAGGGCGCCCATGCTGCTGGGGATGATGGCAGAGGCCGACTCCAAGTCATATTTCTTCTTGCCCTTCACCTTGTCCTTCAGCTTGCCAAAAGGTGACCGCGGCTTGTCCTTCATGGACAGGTCGAACATGCTGGCTGTAAGGTTGTTGCGTGTGAACTGGATGCTCACCAGGATCTCACCACGCTCCTTCTCCTTCTTCCCAGCCTTGGAGTGTAGCTTGTGCCACCTGGAGCCAGAGAGGAAAAAAAAGGAAAGGCCCATACGTCATTTCCGAGAGCCACAAGCCAGAAAGACCTCAGCGAGGATGCTGCTGGGTGGGACCTAGCACAAGCACCCCAGAATTCACCCAAGACCTGAGTCAGAGACACACAAACGCCAAGCACAGAGGTTTTGCACGGGACCATAACTCTCCCTGAACCACAGCAGCTTCGTAAGAGCTCTGTCTCCATCCCCATCCTAAAACACTTCCACTAAATAACCTGGCAAACACCATCTTGCTCACCCTGGCATCAGACACTGCCATGCATTTCCCGGGGGTAAGTTACTGGTGGCCAAATTTTTGTACGGTCAGTTGATACGTTGCTGTGAGCATCTGTTTAAAAAAAGATGGTGCTTTGTGCTTGCGTTTTAAATATTCAAGAGCCACTGACTCAGAACAAATCCTTTCAAGTCAGAGACAGTACTGTAATGGCAAAGGCACTCAACAACATTCACTAAAATAACTTTATGTCAGACCCTCTGTGCCTCACCCTATATAAAGGTGCTGAAGTTTGCCTGGAAGTGTCCTTCCATCAAGGATTTAGAGGATGCTGCATCCCAGGAGCTCTCTATGGGCAGAAGGAGCTGCAATGCAGCACCTACCCTACCCTACTCTACCCAGGTTACTGGATTTTGGGGAAATATCTACATTCCCACAGCCAGCCCACGGCAGTCTCCAGCCTGCGGTACAGTTTTGGGATCTGTGATAACCTGATGCGATGGTGGATGATGCAACACACCTGTACATCCATCAACTTCCCATCCTCCAAATCCCTCAATTCTGCTAAAACATCTGTAAAATTTGAGGCAGCTCAGAAGCCTGAGCTGAGGAGAGAAAAGGACTTGACTTTAACGCCCCCCATGCTGGTTGCCAAAGCCCAGCACCGTGCCACTGGGGCTGGCGAGAGCTCCCAAATGAGATATTGGCCATATCCACCAGCAAAAATGCTTCAACCAACTCCACAGTAGATTAACGGAGGATGCTCCCCGCTGCCCTGCCCCAGATTAAACCCGTAACGCAGACTGCTCACAGAGATGGAAAGAGCATGGGAAAAGCCTCCAAAACATTCACTGCACAAGGGAAAAAAATCTCCCAACCTCCATTTAGGGCCCAGTCCTTCCGCAGAGAATAACCTGTGCACTGGTAGGGCATGGAGCAGCCCCTGGTATGTGATGGGAGAGGGAACTTGCCTCCTGCCGGCTGGAACAAACGGTGGGTGAGGGGGCACCAAAGCAAGAGGTGGCCAGAGACACCTTCTAGCTCTTCAGTTCACAGTGGTAACATGGTCAGACGGGGCAGCAGGAAACACAGGCCACGACAGAACCATTTCTTGCCCCAAACTGCTGCTGACACAGTGGTCCTTCACTCCCTTCTCCTCCTGTAAGATGCCCCATCTTTCTGCCCCGGTTCCAGGCGCCACTTCCTGAGGTGGCTGCAGCAGGATGAGTGGATCTCCAGCACAGCCACTGCCCCAGCAGCTCTGATCCCTCATGGATCAAAGTATTAAAATTCCCCTTAACAAGGCGCATGGAAATATGTACGTTCAGGACAGACCCTACTTCTCCATGACATGCTTCACAGGTGAAGCAGGTAGCAAGGAGAGATGGAAGAAATTTCTAGACCTGGGATAACAATTTCCCAATGATTTCCCAGAAAATAAAAATCCCAGCGGTGTTTACATCCACTTGAAAAACGAAGTCACTGAAAAGAAAAAAAAAAAGGGGAAGGAAAATGTGAAGGACGGAGATGGGTGTGACCATGCTGAAATCACCAGGGCAAGGAGAAACCTGAACCGCATCCTCCAGACATTTCTGTATTACTGCTGGGGATGTTATCGCATCTTGGATGAAGGGAGGAGCTGGAAAGCCTAAGGAGCCTAAACTGTACCTCGTCAATGGGGAACAAAACCCCTAATTCCCTGCTGGGATGCCTGTAAAAATAACACAAGTGCACAGCTGGAAGCACCTAGGTCCTTCACCATGCAATTCAGGTGCCACTGAAATGCAGGAGGGGCAGAGCCTGTGACTTTGCTGGGCACAGATGTGGGGTTAAATCCCCAGTGAACCCATTCCTAATCCTGCCGCTTGCTTATCCCAGCCCCATATGATGTCCTTTGAAAAATTTTCAGTACCTAGGCTCCAAGCTTGAAAACATCCAGGCATGCAGGAAAAAAAAAAAACCAACATGAAAAAAAGCAGCATTAACCCCTTGCAGCAAGTCATCATCTGCAAAGAGACATCCAAATGAGCTGATCCGCTGCCAGGGAGCAGTTAGGGAAGCAGGAGCAGGTGAGTCAGTGGATTCTTCCCGTAGGAGCAGTGAGGAAAAGGCTGCTTGGAACAGGCTGTGGCCACAGCACATCAAATATTATGTTGCTCAGTTTGATGCAAGACCTGGAAGAAGTTCAAGAGGGAAGGGCTGCAGCAGCCTGCCAGCTGGGAGAGGAGAGATTTGGGGGCTGAATCATTTAGCAGGAAAAGAAAAAAAACTCGCAAGTAGTTTTTATATCTTACGTCATCCCGTGGAAAAAAAAAAAAGAGAGGGAAAATCTGGGTGTATTAACATAAGGAAGGGCACAAGCTTGAGGAGGATGAGATGTAACAGCCCGTAAAAGCCCTGCACTGGCTCAGCTCACATGGATATGCTCTCAGCATCTCCCGTCCCATTGCTTATAATGTTGTGGTCATTAAAATTAATTTGGGTGCTCAGTGGTGATGCCTTTGGAAGAACAAGCCTTAAAACCTGATCTGCTTCAAAAGCGTCCATTCAAGGAAAAACCTCTGCTTATGCTGGCACTGGATTAAGGAGCTTTTTTTGCTTCCCAAGACCTAATCAGCAGTCGGCAAGCAATTGGGACTACACCTCAAACATGGAACAGAGTTATTTTTAGGCTAAGCTCTAAGTTTGTGGCACAAGATGAGTGTTTGGGAGGATTAAGTTGTTCCATGTTGGGTTTTTCATTTTTTTATGAATCAGTTACAGTGGAAACAGGAGGTGCAAACACTGCCTTGGCTGGGATGTGCCAGAAGAGCAGGACTGGGGCAGGTTTCAAGTTCCAGCCCAGCTAAACGCAGACTCCTGCAGCATCTTTTCACCATTAACCCCATCCCATACCCGTTGGTTTCCCATGTTTCTTCCATGAGCTGCCCTTAGGGGGAAGCCCTGGGTGGGGGGGTTCTGGACTGGGGCCAAGTGTCCGAGAGGGACATGGGACTAGGCGATATGCCTGGAAAAACAAACCAGCTTCTGCCCATATAAACCCTTCTCCAAGTCTGAGACAGCAGCCACAGTCTTTGCAACTCAGGCTCAGACCAATCGCACTGAACTTCTCAGACTGTGGAACAAGTGCTGGCACTGAGGAGCACAGGGAGATCGAGGAAGCCGTGTCAAGCATGTCCATCATCAGGAACCCAGGACTGCAAGGGCTCACTTCTCAGAGGTGTTCTGGAGGCCTCTCTTGAGGATGGTGCCACCAGCTTGGGTCCAGCTCCTCGCTGCACAGGACATCCAGGACAAGCCACACATCTCTGGCCACCTACTCCCAGGGCACTGTTCTTAGCAAGGTTTGGAGGGGTCACAGCCTGACACAGACTTTGCCAGTTAAAAAAATATTAAATTAAACAGGCTGTCTTGTCTTGGTGCCAGAGATGGTGGTGATCGAGAGTAGGATTGCTCCTAGCTCAGGAGATATGCTTGGTGCCTGAGTCTGTGCTCCTTTCCTTGCTCCCTACAACTGGAAATGGATCTCCCCCTTGAACACGGGGCGGAGGATGAAACCTGCAGCTTCCCAGCCTGCTGGTCCTGTATCAACACCCTTCTGGCTCTGTGGAGAACTGCTCCTTTCCACCCGTCAGCTACTGCCCACCTCCACTGCAAGGTGATGCTTCTGCTGAGACACCTTGGCCCTGGACGTATGGAGAGCTGGGCTCATTCAGAGACAACTCCAACGTGACACGTCCAGGGAACATAGCTCGAGCCAACTTGAAGACAGGAGCTGCAGGTTCAGGCAATTGGCTTTTGCTAAAAAAACCCTATATTCTTTCCTCTTACAGACCATGGGTCCAGTGCCTCTGTGCATTGGCTGCCTGCTTGCAGCATGGCACCATGCTGGGTGCGCATCCCCCGAAAGGCAAAGGGCTTCTTTCTCCCAGCGTCACCCCCGGATCTGCCCTCCACGGATGCTACGGTGAGGAAGGGGCAGGCAGGCACCCAGGCCCCGGGGATCTCTGCAGGGGGAAGTCAGCAGCAAGCCCCCCCAGCACACAGGGATGGGAGAGGAAACCTCAAACCGAAAACTCCCCGCAGACTCCCCAGAAAGAGGAAACAGATGGAGGCCCCTGCGAGCTCTCAGGAGGCTCCTGGGAAGCGAGACGTGCCCCGGGGGTTTGCAAGCTCACATCCCACTGCAGTAACACTGCTTGTGAGCACGGATGTACTGTGGAGGGCTCTCCAGCCCCCCTGCACGGCTGTGCACGCTCATTTAGGGTCACCGTGTTTAATCACCACATCCGAACTGCCTCCAGAGAGTTTCAGTAAAACCCTTTCCTGTGCAAAGGCTCCTCTCTCCTCCCACTCACCCCCACTGAGAGTCACGGAGAACGGCGAGCCACGCAGCACGGCTGCCAAAAGGCAGGTTTGTGAGGAACGGCAGAAAGCGCCTGGCATCTATTTTTACATTTGCTGTTGCTGAGATCAATCGAAGCAGCAAGGGAGGCATAGAGAGCAGAGCACAAAGCACTGCTGTAACTCCAGGCCCCCAAAAAACACGTGCTTTCCCCCATCCTCCAGCAGCATCCCATACCGGAAAGCCAACTAGTGCTGAGCAAAGGGAAAAAAACACTCTGGCATGGAAACAAGAGCATAGGAGCTGTTTGTTAAGGAAGGAAAGCGACCCCACGGAGGACACCAACAGGATGGATTTGCTCGGGGTCAGCGCCTGGCTCGCACAATCCCCTTCCCCTGCATCGGGCTGTAAGTGACCACTTATGGGGGACACGGGGAGCCCCCACTCCTAGAACCTCGTGTTGGGTATCTGAGCTACAGGGGGAAGATGCTTGGGCAGTTTTTCCTCACCACCTCATCCACGTGGGCTTCCCCAGCACCTCCCAGGATGGGAAGCCAAGCTGCTGGGATAAGCAGGGAGATACGGAGCCAACCCTTAACAGAAAGGCAATGCTGACCATGGCAAGGGGATCCCAGGGAAGACTGAGCCCAGGCTTTCTGTCACTTTGTCCCTTCCATGATCCCCTCCTGATCAAGCAACTCCTTCAGCACAAAACCAAGCACAAAGCCCAAGCCCCAATCCTGTCAGCAGCTATGCAGGTCGACAGCCAGAAGGCCCACAGTGATCTGATCTTATTTCGTTGGTTTGGGATTACTACAGTTGCAACACCAGGATGAGATCAGGCCAGCAGGGCAGTACATGCAACACGGCTCTCAGAGATACTATGTGCACCATCAGGGCACCATCCTGCCCTGCTTTCAGGGAGGACGTGGGTCCTTCCAAGAAGGACCACCCTTGCTCTTCCATGGGTCCGGCTGGGGTCCCCAAGAGAACCCCATCCACCCTCCAGCTCAGCCAAACCTACCTCACCCCACAGACCTGTCCAACACACCCGGGGTACCTTCAGCCATGGTTCTCCAGTTTTACTCCCAGACTGGTCCCAGTGCCTTACTAGCATCAGGTTCACTCACTTCCTTGAGTGGTTAAGTCCTTTAGCAACTCTCAGTGTTCGTGGATGCACATGGGGAAGGATGCACAGCTGGAGCATTTCTAGAGCACTTCCGTGGTCAGACACTTCCCAAAACCCTCCCAAAACCAATCAGCATTGCCAGGGTGGCCGAGGTTCTCCTCAACCCAAAGAGAAATACTCCTGCCCCATGCCAACTCACCCACCTGAGTTGCAGTATGGACCAAGAGACATCCCAATGTGGAGCCAATGCCTCTTCCCCAACCACACCAGCCTGTCATTTACTGCTGATTCATCCCTGCAACAAGGTCTTCACTGCTTATGAAAAGAGCCCCAAGTCTTTAATTAAAGACTACTTGGGCCCCTACAGCAACAGAGCCAGCAGGACGGAGCACAGAAAAGGCAATCCAGGGAAACCATGAATACTGGCAGAAGGGACATCGCTCCTCCTGGTATGACCCCCCTTGATGGACACGGCACGGGCAGCAAAGAGGCATTTGGTGAGACGAGAACTGAAGCAGCCTTACAGAAACATGCACATCGCATTGGGCCAGGAGGAAGTTCACCTATCCGAGAAGGGAAGCATAGGGTGGAAAATAACCCAACCCTGGGGAGTTTTGTGCTTTTTGTCTGGCTTCTTGTTTTTGACACAGATTCCCCTGCCAGTGCTGGGAAGCTTTTCTGCAGCGTAGGTTCATTTCGTGTTGGTTTTGGATGGCCTATTTTGCAAGGTGATCCCTGTAAGCTGCTAAAAGCACAGATGGAAAATAAACACAGGCTGATTCCCCCACGGATGGGGAAGAAAGGGCTCGAGCAGCTGAGGTGGGAAGAAGTTCACCTCTGCAAATGTTCCTCTGAGAAGTGCTCGAAAACAAAATTGAACAAACCAACCCCCCACAGCTCATTAGATAATTCAGCTCACTGCTAACGAAGCAACTCAACCCGGCTCCTCTAATGGGTTCCAGCTTTGACAAGACCAACTCAGCTGCTCAAGAAAGTGGTGGCTAAATGGGAAGTCAGAAACAAAGTGCAGAAGCTATGTGTGGTGGGAGGCGCAAAAGGATGGAGCTACAGACTCAGTGATGGTGCTCCAAGCAATGTAGTACTGCAGCCGATGTGGGAGCACGGGACAACCAGGAACCTGCATGAGAAACTCCCACCACCAACTCACACCTGTGCCAGGACAGAGAAAGCTGTCCAAGCTCTGCCATATCCATGCCCTCCTGAAGGGCTTGTCCCACGACTCACAGGTCAGGAACAGAGATGCTGTCACTCAGTGGGTCTCAATGGCAGGGAACAGTCTGAAAACCTGCAAGGCATGATGAAAACCAGAAAGAAAACCCGCCCTGCTTGCGCTCACAGCTCACTGGCAAGCCTGGTGCAACACCCAGGCTGTGCTACACAGCTGGTGCTCCAGGCATGTATCCTGCAGCACCTCAGTGCTCCATGCACAAGGTCCATCCTGACAAGGTCCACAGCATCCTCACTCCTGCATCCCAGCCGCCTGGCACCGCCTGGCACCTTCCCTTGGCTATGGCAGGACTGGCGTAGCCCAGATCTGCAGAGCCCCCAGACAGGCTGTTTTCTTGACACTGTTCACAGAGGAGACAAGAGGATGGCTTCCCAGCCACCCTCTGCCCCCAAATCTGCCCCTACAGCCTCTGTGCTGACTGGCAGAGGCAAACAGGGGTATGTGACGGCATGGAGAGGGAACGTTTCAGAAGCAGGGTAGACACAAAGGATGGAGAAGAGCTATGAATCACCAGGACAGTGTCAGCATGACAGCAAGGGCGGGTAACTTGATGACAAATCAATTTAGGCTAAGAAGATCAGAAGCTTTCTCCTCTCTAGCGGAGGTTGGGCAGGTAGGAAGAGGAAGGGAGGGAAGATTTAAGGAGCTGTAAAACGGAGCATGAAACATTTATGAATGAAGAGGAGATAGTAATAGCAGGAGACAGAAAGTGATCTCTTTGGCTGTATTTATCTGTTTACGGTCCAGAGCGTCCGAGGTTTGCATCCTTTGAGTCGTGAACAAGCCGATAAACCATATTTGTGGTCACCAAATGACCTGAACTGCCAGGCCAGCACCGCCTGGGCACAGCAAGACTACGGGACAAGGCCCCTGTGCGAGGATGGGAGAGGGGGCAAGCGCTGGTGATCCGCTGACCTGCTGCACAAAAAACCAAGGACACAAAGAAAAGTTTAAAAACCAAACCCCGAGCTGACTTTGAAAGATTGCAAAGCACAACGGACACCAAAGAGCTGCTCCACAGGTTCCCCCAGTGCACCTGCTTCTGGGGAGCTACTTAATGCATAACTCAATGTGCACAGGACAGGCAGGAGAAACACGTTTTTGCTGTAAATCCTCTTCCACTTCCAGCTGGGAAGCGCATCACAGCAGGACTTGCATGGAGAACCTAGTACCTAGAGGGAACACAAGACTTGGGAACGCAGTGCCTGTCCTCCAAAGGAGAAACCAACCCGAGGGGTTCCATGCAGCTTAAAATACCACCCATACCCGCTTTGGCAACAGGTCACGCATCGATTGTTTGTTCATCGCATCAACAGACGCTACAACCCGCTCTTGGCATGAGTCACACATGCAAAAAAGGTGGGAAAACGGAAAAAGGAACAAATCTTAAGCCCAGCAGCAGGTTGCTCTAATTACACACAGCTTTATCTTTGGTGGACTTGCTGGTGAAGAGACCCATGCGCTGGAAACGCAGAGCTGGGGATGCCACGGGACACTGCTCTGGGGACAGGACTCCCAAACCCCTAGCCCAGACTGGAAATGCCATCCCGCTGGAAACCCAAGCCCCGCATCCCCAGCCAAGCTTCTGACAAAGAAAGCAAATTCCCATGGCAGTTATTTGCACACTTTTGCCGAGCACAGGCTCCAACAAGCCCTGGGGTGGGAAAAGAGGCAGTGGCAAAGGTTTAAAAGCCATTTTCACTCAACAGACCGCATACAGAAAGGATGCGAGGTCATTTTTGGATTCCAGTTGTCAAAAAGCCCCATGCAGGAGCTGTGCAGAGGCAGCAGCCCGTGCCAGCACGCCTGCAATGACCAGCATCCAGAGCAAGAGGATTCCATCGACAGGATTCCAAGGCGAGACGACACCAGAGCACCCAGAGCCTGCAGGGTTACTCAGGGCAATGAGCCCATTTTCCCTACATGCAGGCACCTATGTAGACGCATCTGAAAGCTGGCTACAGCGGACGGGCAGAATAACCCAGTCTAGACTCTGCCCTGTCAGCAACCATGGCACAGACACGCTCTCCACCCCAACGGATGGATGCTCTCCCTCTGGTTACGGTGTCAAAGAAGGGGGGTGCCTCCACCAGCCCCTGAGCTGTAACACACCACTCCAAGAGGCCATGCTGCCAGGGTGCAGCTGAAGGTGCCCCCAGATGCTCTCCGCTGGGGCAATGCTACAATCAAGCAGGTTTCCCCAAGAACCATGAAGAGCATCCCCAAAAAACTCCTATCCTGCTGTGGACACTGCCTGTAAGCCATCCAGCTCAACCCAGCATGACGACGCATCCCCTTGGAGGGCCAGAGGAGTGGAGGGCAGAGCCCACCCTGCCTTCCTGGTCACCGAGGAGGAAGGACTGGCAAGAAATATTTTTTCAGGCTCTGTAGGGACGGGAGGGAGTCACCTTGGAAAGATGAACTGAGGTGGGGAGGCTCCTGAAGCATGGCGTGAGCACTAGCTGAGCTCAGCACATGCAACAGCACCAGCTCCACCCACGTCTGGAGCTTTGTACCAACAGGTTCGAGGTGTTTTCCAGGCTGGCTGTGGATTTTTATGCAGCTGCTAAGGGAAAAAGATAGCTGGAGGCAGTTGGGGCTCCACCAATTAGTGTGAAACAGAGAAAGAAGCCTGAATCTGCAGCTTTTTGGTTTTTAAGATGACGGAGGATGATAGGCCAGCACTGTCGGCCACTGACAGCCCAAACTCAACATGATAGAGTTGCAAAGTTGGGATCAAACTGCTCAAATATCTTTTAAAAACAACAAAAGCAGAGCCTTCCCGGAGCAGAACAGAGCAAGGGCCTTAAACCTCTTGAACTGACTTCAGCAACTGGGTGAAAAGGGGGTTGACTGGGCAGGTAGGAGCAAAATTAAGCAGTGCCACCATTTTCTAAGCAGCATCGCCTTCGATGCTTTCCCTGTGGGCTCCCAGCTAGGGGCAAATGCTTGCACGGGACAAGCTGGAGACCAAGGTCCCTATCCCAAGGCCTGGCTGCCTCCTGCCCAGCCTTGCCTCCGGCAGCGCGGAGAGCATCTCGACCTGATTTTTGGCAGGACTAACCCTCTCCTTCCCCTGCTTGGCAATGTTTCAACACAGCAGGGCGTTTCCTGGCTTGGCTGAGACGCAAGAAGCCCTCAGAGCTGCCTTTCCAGACCAAAAACAAGGATTTCATCACAGCTGCTGTTCTCGGCCACCCTGAAGATCTTCATGAGCCTTGCCTGAAGACCTTCATGAACCTCTGATCACAATCCCTGAGGAAGAGGGCTCTGTTTCCTCTTGTATTAAAACTTTCCATCACAAAACTATCACGGAGCAGCTATTTCCTCTCTGCCCCACTGCAAGGTCTCTTCCTCTCCTAGGCTTAAGGACAGACATGCAGAGCACACGTCTGCAGCGATTTGGCCTCGGCTCGTGTCTGATAGGGAGCAGAAAGTGAGCTCCTACCCTGTGTGCAAAAACCTCCCCTAAGAGAAGCAGCCAGAAACCAGGGCCACAGCGGGAATGGCAACGAGCACAAACCACGGCATCCAAGAGAGATGCCACAGCCAAAGAGCCCGCAGGCCACAGCACGTGTTCTGCTGCTAATGATCTCCGCTGATTTTAATTTAACAAGAGAGGGCGACGGCCACAAACACACCACGGGCTGACAGCAGTCCAGAGGGGTTGGCAGTGGAGATGAGAGCAGGTCCGTGCCGGGAGGAAACACAAGGACAGTGCCACAGAAAGCATGTTACCCATCTGCTTTCGCCACAGCAAGGAGGGGACGTGATGGGTACAACTAGCAAGGGGAAGGGAAAAGTGCCTGATCTGGGGCTTAGCTCAGGAAAGACCAACAGACAGCTAGGGAACCCCAGCAGGAATTCGGGGACTGTCCCTTGGCCTTGAGGGTGCTTCTTGCCCCTCCAAGGTCCCGACGCTGCTTTGCTGCTGAGCAGATGGGCACCACACATCATTGGGCAATGATGTGACCTTCCGGAGGGCTTCTCAATCACCCTGGGGCCAAAGCAAATTCAGAGCAATGTCCCCCTGAGATACCTCCATCTCAGCCCATTCCTTCCCCTCAGCCACGCTGCTTCCCTATGCCAAGCTGCAGGCAGCGATGGGGCCGACAAGCTCCTCCGACCAGCTCTGCCAGCCGTCTTGGCATGACTCCATGACACCTTCTTCCCAAGCCCAAGGAAATCCCCGTCCCTTCTTCATTGAGCCTTGCCCCAGAACTGAGTTCCATCAGGACACAGGGGAGAGAAGCCCCAGCGGCCTCAAGCACTTCAGCTAGGAAAGCTTAGCACTGCCGGAAAGGCTTTGTACCCCAACTATCTTCTTTGCTGATGGAGAGCAAGGGGAGTATCTCGTTCCTGCTGACGGGGTGGAGATGCTGCAGCTGCCTGGGCGAAAGGCTACGCACAAGCCCAGATCCCACCAAGCAACCAGCCGCTCCACAGCTGGGGAGGGACAGGAACAAGTAAAGGGAACTGCAGGGAGGGGTTTTGGGGAATTTGGAGCTGGGATAATTTCGTGCGGGTTAACAACTCCACAACACAAGTTCCCTGTCGCAGAGACACCAAAGGCTACTCACTGTCGTTGCTCCCTATCTAAGGCAGCAGCCAGCAAGCAACTGCAAGTCACTGCAGGAAAACACCAAAGCCAGGAATCACAACTCCTCTGCTACACTTACTGTCCCCCTACGCAAAGAATGCCAGTGCTGCAAAGTCCTGAATTTTGCTCTCCAGAGACCGAGCTCCAGCAGCCCGGTGTTCACACAGCCAGCAAAGCTTCACCTTGGAAGGCTCACGGCTTTGCCATGGGGCTATGAGATCTTAGGGAAAGAAAGCAAATGAAAATGCGATTTCAAAAGGGGAGAGAGGAGGTAATGACAATTAGGGTTTCTCTTTGCCTAGCTGTGCTGGTTTGGGCTGGGATGGAGTTAATTTTCTTCACAGTAGCTACTATGGGGCCATGTTTTGGATTTGTGCTGAAAACAGTGTTGATAATACAGGGATGTTTTAGTTACTGCTGAGCAGTGCTTGCACAGAGTCAAGGCCTTTTCTGCCTCTCACACCACCCCACCAGTGAGCAGGCTGGAGGGGCACAAGAAGCTGGGAGGAGACACAGCCAGGACAGCTGACCCCAACTGACCAAAGGGATATCCCATACCATGTGACGTCATGCGCAGCGTATAAAGCTGGGGGAAGAAGGAGGAAGGGGGGGACACATTCAGAGTGATGGCATTTGACTTCCCAAGTAACCATTATGCATGATGGAGCCCTGCTTTCCTGGAGATGGCTGAACACCTGCCTGCCAACAGGAAGCAGTGAATGAATTTCCTGCTTGCTTTGCTTGCGTGCACGGCTTTTGTTTTACCTATTAAACTGTCTTTATATCAATGCACGAGTTTTCTCACTTTTACTCTTCCACTTCTTCCCCCCATCCCAGCTCGGGGGGAGTGAGTGAGCACCTGCGTGGTGCTTAGTTGTCGACTGGGGTTAAACCACAACAGTCCTTTTGGCACCCAACATGGGGCTCGAAGGGTTTGAGGCAACAACAGATTTGACTGTAATGTGCTAGATCGAGCTTATAGATGTTACTACTGTTTAGCCATTAATTGACAGGCTCCTGTGCTTGCCGTGGAGCTTGCTTGTCTCACTCTATATTACAGCCTAGTGCTCGTTAGTGGCTGCTTTTTGCTTACGCTGCTTGCTGTACTGCTTATTATCTTACTCTGCTGTGCCTGGAAACATTTTGATAACAGCAATGGCGATGCGCCTGGGCTGGCAGAGGGCCAGGGCATCGCTGCTGTACTGGACAGGATGGAAATCCAATGTGAACTCAAGTCAAAGGGACTGTGACCTGCAGATAAGTCCACGTGGGGGCAGGACACCTTGAGGCATCTGTGGCCCTGGATAAGCCCATGCCAGAGCAGGTACACCTCAAAGTGTCTGTGGCTATAGTTTTGTCTGTGACGTAGAACAAATACTTCTGAAGGGATTGTGGCCCAAGGCTAGGTCCATGTTGGAGAAGGTACACCTTGAAGCATCTGTGGCTGTGCATGAGGTCATGCTGGAGCACCTCAAAGCGTGCGGCCACGGATAAGCCCATGACAGAGCAGGTACACCCCTGGAGGGATTGCAGCCATGGGTGAGGCCATGTTGGAGGAGGTTCACTCCTGAAGGGACTGTGGCTGTGTGTAAGGCCATGCTGGAGCAGGTACACCTCTGAAGGCGTTGTGTCTCATAGATAAAGCTCCACTTGGAGCAGGTACACCCCTAAGGGACTGCAGTCTGTGGATAAGTCCAAGCCAGAGCAGGGGCAAGGGCAGATGTTCATTGCAATGTTAAACCCAATGGTCTGCTGCAAAGAGACCGGGGTGGAGACTGTAATGGAAATACCTTTAAATTCTTGAAACCCATGATTTGAGTTGCATGTTATAGGACTTACTATAGTAGGAATCACCTGAACCAATGCAGGACAAGCCTTACAAGAAGCAGTGCAAGTGCAGCAGTGACTTGACCTGAGCTGACTTTGGTGCCCAATAACTTCACGCAACACAGTATGTCTCCTGTCCTGAGTGACCATCATAACAAATGGAGACCAAAGTAATGGGCTAAATGAACTCAACGGACATTTGTGGACACAGAGTTAATTTTCTTCATAGTAGCTACTATGCAAGCTACTACGTGCTACTAGCAAGCAAGTGGCTGTGTGTGCTTAGTTGCCAGCTGGGGTTAAACCATGACACCAACCTAGGAAACTCTGGGTACATACCATACCTCCCTGCCATCGGCCTCACAGCCCAAGGAATCCAGTCAAGGCCCTTTGGGGCCCCACACGGCCAGGTCCAAGGTTCAAAACCCCACAAGTTTTACTGTGCACCTCCTGTCCTCCCCAATGCCAAGCCCCTCCCATGCCACCCACCCAACAGACCACACTGGCCAAGGGGAAGACACAGCCTGATGAGTGTCAGATCAAAGCTCTCATCTCGCTGCAGCTGAAGGCATTTNGGCTGGGATGGAGTTAATTTTCTTCACAGTAGCTACTATGGGGCCATGTTTTGGATTTGTGCTGAAAACAGTGTTGATAATACAGGGATGTTTTAGTTACTGCTGAGCAGTGCTTGCACAGAGTCAAGGCCTTTTCTGCCTCTCACACCACCCCACCAGTGAGCAGGCTGGAGGGGCACAAGAAGCTGGGAGGAGACACAGCCAGGACAGCTGACCCCAACTGACCAAAGGGATATCCCATACCATGTGACGTCATGCGCAGCGTATAAAGCTGGGGGAAGAAGGAGGAAGGGGGGGACACATTCAGAGTGATGGCATTTGACTTCCCAAGTAACCATTATGCATGATGGAGCCCTGCTTTCCTGGAGATGGCTGAACACCTGCCTGCCAACCGGAAGCAGTGAATGAATTTCCTGCTTGCTTTGCTTGCGTGCACGGCTTTTGTTTTACCTATTAAACTGTCTTTATATCAATGCACGAGTTTTCTCACTTTTACTCTTCCACTTCTTCCCCCCATCCCAGCTCGGGGGGAGTGAGTGAGCACCTGCGTGGTGCTTAGTTGTCGACTGGGGTTAAACCACAACAGTCCTTTTGGCACCCAACATGGGGCTCGAAGGGTTTGAGGCAACAACAGATTTGACTGTAATGTGCTAGATCGAGCTTATAGATGTTACTACTGTTTAGCCATTAATTGACAGGCTCCTGTGCTTGCCGTGGAGCTTGCTTGTCTCACTCTATATTACAGCCTAGTGCTCGTTAGTGGCTGCTTTTTGCTTACGCTGCTTGCTGTACTGCTTATTATCTTACTCTGCTGTGCCTGGAAACATTTTGATAACAGCAATGGCGATGCGCCTGGGCTGGCAGAGGGCCAGGGCATCGCTGCTGTACTGGACAGGATGGAAATCCAATGTGAACTCAAGTCAAAGGGACTGTGACCTGCAGATAAGTCCACGTGGGGGCAGGACACCTTGAGGCATCTGTGGCCCTGGATAAGCCCATGCCAGAGCAGGTACACCTCAAAGTGTCTGTGGCTATAGTTTTGTCTGTGACGTAGAACAAATACTTCTGAAGGGATTGTGGCCCAAGGCTAGGTCCATGTTGGAGAAGGTACACCTTGAAGCATCTGTGGCTGTGCATGAGGTCATGCTGGAGCACCTCAAAGCGTGCGGCCACGGATAAGCCCATGACAGAGCAGGTACACCCCTGGAGGGATTGCAGCCATGGGTGAGGCCATGTTGGAGGAGGTTCACTCCTGAAGGGACTGTGGCTGTGTGTAAGGCCATGCTGGAGCAGGTACACCTCTGAAGGCGTTGTGTCTCATAGATAAAGCTCCACTTGGAGCAGGTACACCCCTAAGGGACTGCAGTCTGTGGATAAGTCCAAGCCAGAGCAGGGGCAAGGGCAGATGTTCATTGCAATGTTAAACCCAATGGTCTGCTGCAAAGAGACCGGGGTGGAGACTGTAATGGAAATACCTTTAAATTCTTGAAACCCATGATTTGAGTTGCATGTTATAGGACTTACTATAGTAGGAATCACCTGAACCAATGCAGGACAAGCCTTACAAGAAGCAGTGCAAGTGCAGCAGTGACTTGACCTGAGCTGACTTTGGTGCCCAATAACTTCACGCAACACAGTATGTCTCCTGTCCTGAGTGACCATCATAACAAATGGAGACCAAAGTAATGGGCTAAATGAACTCAACGGACATTTGTGGACACAGAGTTAATTTTCTTCATAGTAGCTACTATGCAAGCTACTACGTGCTACTAGCAAGCAAGTGGCTGTGTGTGCTTAGTTGCCAGCTGGGGTTAAACCATGACACCAACCTAGGAAACTCTGGGTACATACCATACCTCCCTGCCATCGGCCTCACAGCCCAAGGAATCCAGTCAAGGCCCTTTGGGGCCCCACACGGCCAGGTCCAAGGTTCAAAACCCCACAAGTTTTACTGTGCACCTCCTGTCCTCCCCAATGCCAAGCCCCTCCCATGCCACCCACCCAACAGACCACACTGGCCAAGGGGAAGACACAGCCTGATGAGTGTCAGATCAAAGCTCTCATCTCGCTGCAGCTGAAGGCATTTCCACCCTCCCCAGATGCTGCATTGACGGGGATGGACATGGAGGTAATGCTCCCCAGCTCGCTGCCACGCAGCAGGGAAGGCAGGATGAGCCCCCGCAGGAGACTGCAACGGCATTTCCTGGATGTCAGGAAGCAGAAGCGATAGCTGCCTTGTGACTCCAGAAAAAACCCTCCTCTTCTGTGCTGAGCCCTCATTTCAGAGGGACTGACCATCCCACTGTTTTCCTGCCACACTACCACGTCTCCCCCTGTGCCTAGGCCAAGCCGGCAGCGCTTGAGGACCCACCATCAGACCATTATGGTTGGACACAGGGATGGTCACCATGCCAGTATGCAAGCACTTTCTTGCACAGCCTCATCCTGCTGGCAGCATTGAGATTTGGGCTCCCCAAATACGAGGCAAGACAGGAGAGCTGCAGGGACCAAGTCATAGGGGAAGAAGAGGTAAGGACCAGGAGCATCTCACCTGGGCAGGGCCATGGCGAAAGGTTTTCCTGATGCAGAAAGATACTGCGTCCGGAGACGCAGATCGGGCTCGGCAGGGCAATAAAAGACACAGGTTAAAAACAAAAGCACTACATGGGCTGAAGTGGGAAGGGAGAAATGATGCTTGGCACTGTTGCATTGCTTGCCAACCCCAAGCCTTGGAGCTGGCTGAGTGTGGGACAAGCCTTAGGATGCCCAAAAAGGCCATGAGAGCTCTCAGGCTGCTCTTGTGCAACTCCAAGAGTTGATTTTCTCCCAGGCAAAACACTGAAATGACCAAGATGTTCAGCTGAACAAGGCAGCTCATAAACACCCCTGGATGCCGGCTGATGGCTTGTTCCTGGAGAAGAGTCCAAGTTTGACGGAACATTTTCCATCATGCTGAAAACAAGTATAAAAATCATCACCGGTAAAGTTTCCGTGCAACAAAAATCAGCAGGAAAATGAGAGCAAGGTCAACACACTGACAAACGAGGCCTTTTTTTAAGCAGGCTCCCATTCCAACTGGCATCAGTTTTATGCCCAGGAGCAAGGACTGCAGATGGGGTCCTAAAAAACAGTGTATGGCAAAGACTCAACTTATACATCCCTCACTCAGGGGCCAATGATTATCTCCGCTGCACAGGCATGGGTGCGCTCTATGGTGCAGTTCCAGAGTGGGGGAGTCTGTATTTGTTTTGCTATTTTTTAATCTGGGCCTAAAATTTCCTCTTACACAAAGTTGTTTACAACAGGGCCAAACCAGACGTCAGAAGTTGGTTGGAAGTTTATGTGGCTTGCAGAGCCAGACCCCCGAGTCTCCCCTCAACCTTTCTTCCACCCAGCTGGACGCACTCCAGCACTCTGGACCCTCCTCCAAAAAAAAAGTGCAGACCCTTCCACACTGCAGACCTGCCACCCACCCTCACGACACCTTCCAGCTCAGGGGTTCGAGTGAACGGAGATGTTAGGGTCACACAGTGAGAGCTCTCCATCGTGTTTTGTGTTCAGTCCCATCACTGGGGGCCACAGGCGAAGATAAAGAGCCTTAAAAGCTCTTGCGATCCGAAACAGCGCGAGGGGAAGTTAATTTTACTTATGCAAGCGAAGCTACAGGAAGGGAGGGAGACAGACAGCAAAGATCCTGGGGATCTCTTGCCTCACAGCCCAGGTCCCCTCCTTGGGCTGCAGTAACAGTACCGCCAGAGTGACTGGCAGCTGTGACCAGCAGCACGGGGTCCAGCCACGTTGGACGTTGCACCCATGCAATTAACGGCCCCTGACGCCAAGACCTTTGAGACGAGACCACAGGCTCAGCCTCCTGAAACCTTCGCGGGACTGTCGCAGGGCCCCCTGCTTTGCACAGCTTTGTAAAATTCTGCCAACAGGAGCGTGGCTTTCCTCGAGACATGGCTCCTACCCTGGCTCCCGGCGCAGGGCTCCCTACCCAAACCGCAAAGAGGACGGAAAGTTATTTCACATCCTCCCGTGCCAAAACAACACATCCCTCCCAGCGCGCCTGAAAGGCCGCGGATCGGCTTGCTCGCTCTGAAGTCTGTGCACGATGCTGGTTTGAATTAGGCCCGAAGAATTCAGATCCAGCTCCTCCGACGCCGCCCATACTCCAGGCAGCGTTAATAAAAGCAAAATAAACGCCGCGGGAGAAACACTCAGACACTAACTCCAGGGTTAGTCACTTTTCCTCTGTGCCCACGCTGCCTTTTTAGGGCAAGCAGGAGTCTCCATGGGCTGCAGATGCAAACGAGCTGCATTTCTCCACGGGAAAAGTTTTTCCAACCCCTTTTCGCGTTAATCCCGCTCTCCAGGAGTGAGGCTGCAACGTCTGCCAAGACCCAGAGCTCCCTCCGCCACCTCCTGGGCCGTGCCCTGGGTAGGAGGGCGAGGGAGGCTCCTCTCCAAGCCCGCAGCTTCAGGCAGTGAGCCAGACAAATTCCTGGGGTCCTGGGAGCCAGCAATCAGCAGGGAAGCTCCCGGAGGCGTGCAGCAGCCCAGCCAGGTCTGCGTGCATTTCTCTGCCTGGCAAAGGCTAGAAAACATTATTATTGTTTTAAACCCTTCTGGGGGAAGGAAGAAGAACAGCAAATCCCCCACACACAGGGTTTTATGCTAGAGGCAACACAGGGCTGGGGTTTGGTCCCCCAAACTGGGGGACCCTCCTGCAGCAGCACCATGACAAACCAGGTCACACTAACAGTCCGACCAAGCTGGTGGGGGCTGCAAAGCCATCACAGCCATTGGAAGGACAAACTACCGCAGGCATCTGTGCCACAGCTTCCCAGGAGTGACAGACCCCGACAGAACCCTGCCAGGATGCAGAGGGACCTCCCAGCATCCTGTCCCCCAGGATCCCCTTCCCAGGGGGAGAAAGAATCCCATGATGCCTTCTCCTGCACCACTCCCTTCCTGAGGGGATGGAAGGACCCTGAGACACCCCATCCTCCACAACACCCTTCCTAGAGCACATGTGACATCCTACCCCCGTGATGCCCTTCCTGGAGTATCCACACGCCCTGCGATACCCTGTATCCTCCAATGCCCTTCCTGGGTCATACATGGACCCTGTGCCACCCCATCCTCTGCCACACACCTCCCAGAGCACCCACGAACCCTATGATGCCCCCTCCCCCATGATCCCCTTCTTGAAGCATGCACAGCTGCTGTGATGGTGGATGACCTCCTGCAAAGCCCTTCCTGGGGCATGTCAGGACCCCATGACACCTTCCCTACAGTGTCCACAGACCCTGTGACACCTACCTCCTGCAGTGCCCTTCCTGGGTCACTCATGGACCCCCTGATTCCTTGTTCCCAGCAATACCCTTCTTGGAGCATGCACGGACCCTGCGACATCCTACATCCTGCAAAGGCCTTTCCTGGGAGAGACATGGACCTCACCACACCCTACCTCCTGCAATGCCCTCCCTAGGGCACACGTGGACCCCATGACACCCCATCCACTGCGACGTCCTTCCTGGGGCACACACGGACCAATGACACCCATGACAGGACACGCAGGGACCCTGTGACACCCATCCCAGAGGCCTCCCCTGCTCTGTCCCCACGAGTGACGGGCTATGGCCGGCGGGACCCACTCACCGCTCGTCGGGCGCGCGGCCCTGCTGCAGGGCGGGCTCCAGGGGCACCAGGGCCTGGCCCAGGAAGCGGTCCATGCCCACCAGGGCCCGGTGCATGACGGTGAGCACCAGGCCGCCGCGGGCCAGGCCCGCCGGGGTGCCCAGCTCGGGGGGCAGCTCGAA
>VYZM01011899.1:156611-168957 GCA_013398915.1 Dromas ardeola | reverse complement strand
CCCCGACACCCCGCAGCGGGAACCCCCCCGACTTGGACCTCCTTCCGCCTCCCCAAGGGTGGGAGTCCTCTCAAGGAGACCTCTTCCAGGGGGACCCACATCCACCTCTCCCATGGGAACGTCTCCAAATGGGAGACCTCCTGCCATCACTCCAAGGGGGCACATGTCGCTAGCTCTCCAAATGGGGGACCTCGCTCAAGGGGACCTCTCCCATGGGGATGTCTCCAAATGGGAACCTCCTTCCATCTCTCCAACGGGTGATCCCTGCCCACGTCTCCTGGGGGACCCCTCTCAAAGAGACTTTGCCCAGGGGGACTCTTATTCAACTCTCCCATGGAGACACCTCCAAATTGGGACCTCTTTCCATCTCTTCGAGGGGGGCATCCTTGGCTACCTCTCCCAGGGGACCCCTTTTAAGAGGACTTTTTCTAGGGAGACCCCTGTCCACCTCTCCCACGGGGATATCTCCAAATGGGGACCTCCTTTCATCTCTCTAAGGGGGGCCCTTGGCCCCCTTTCCAAAGGGGGGACCTATCTCACAAGGGGACATTTTCCAGGGGGACAACCCCTGTCCACATCTCCCATTTGGATGTCTCCAAATGGGGGACCTCCTCTGCCTCCTCCCAAGCGGATCTCTCCAACAAGGACCCTCTTCTGCCCCTCCACATGGGACCCTCTTGGCCTCTCTCAGGGGACATCTCCAAATGGGGGGGCTCCTTCTACCTCTTCATGGGGACCCCATTCCAAAGGGATTTTCTACAAGAGGGACCTGTATTCACTTCTCCAAGGAGATCCTCTCTAAATGGAGGATCCTCTCCCACCTCTTCAAATAGGGGACCCCCACCTAAGAGACCCCTTCTGCCTCTCCAAAGGGGACCCCTCCAAATGGGAAGGTCCTTTCTGCCTCTCCAAGAAAGAACCTTTCAAGGGGGACCCCACTCTAAAGGGGACCCCTCCAAGGGCTTTTCTCCACCCTGACCTCCCCGCTTTTGTTTGCCTCCAGGCTTCCTGATCTCCAAGTGCTGCTTCCCCATCCTCAAAGCCAAGACTGGCAAAGCCAAGCGAGTCCGGACCATCTTCACCAGTGACCAGCTGGCCCGACTGGAGAAGGAGTTTGCACGGCAGCAGTACATGGTGGGCACAGAGAGGTGCCTGCTAGCCTCCTCCCTGCACCTCACTGAAGAGCAGGTAAGCCCCACCATGCTCCATCTCCACCTGCCCCCACCAGCAGGTCCAGAGAGGCTCCCAAAACTGTGTGCCAATGGGTGGGACCTGGGCCATGTCTCTCAGCCTGGGTCAGGACCTGTGTGGGGTAGTAATTGCAGACAGTTTACATGAAAAGGGTGGAGGATCACAGATGGGGAAACTGAGTCGCAAAGCAGCTGTCCTAGGGTTGCGTGGAGGGGTTGAACTTATGTCCATCTGAAGGCTAGACCTACTCCACCACTGGCAGGTCCCAGCTCACCAATGCAGGCTCAGCTTCTCGGTTGCAGGGGACAGTTTTCCATCTTGCTAGGAACAGAGTGTGGCAGGGGACCTCTGTCCTGGCCAGCCAAGGGATGTCTGAGGCTGTGGGCACCTAAGGGTTTGTGGAGTGTCATGGCACTGCCTGAACCACAGGGGTTTAGCAGACCATGACCCCATGGTCTATGGAGAAACCAGCTTTGAAAGCCAAGCTTTACCTCTTCCTAAGGTGAAAGTCTGGTTCCAAAACCGGAGGATCAAGTGGAGGAAACAAAGCCTGGAACAGCAACAAGCCAAACTGGCCAAAATGGGTTTGTCCACCCCGCAGAGGAGCCCCGACTCGCAGAGCCACCATGGTGAAGAGGACAAGGACTTCCCAGCAGAGCCAGATGACGGCCAGGAGGACACAGCCTCCTCCCCAGGCTCAGGGACAGCACCTGCACAGACTGTGGCAAAGAGCTGCTGAATCGCCCCTTCAGGCTGCTTTTCCATGTGTATTATATGAATGTATCATAGCTGGCAATAAGTGTATCTAATATATACAGGGCACCCATTATTTTTGCAGTGCGAAAATAAATTATTTATGCAACTCTTGGGCTCATCTTTGCAGGAGGAGGAAGAGGAACAACATGTGCCGGCAGTGGCAGCAAGGGTTCAGTGGGTGCTTGTTCATGGCAGCAAGCCCTGGAAGACCGTGGGAGTAGGGGCCACCTGCACATTCCACCCACAATCAGCCCCGTGGCCAGGCTCATCCCAAAGGCCCTGGGTGCTCAGATACCTCCTTGTGCTCTAAAATAGCTCAGGACCTTCACAGAGCCCAGGTCGTTGTAGAATACCTCCATCTCATGGTCCATCCATCCCCACCTTCCTTCCTGCCAGCAGCATCTTCACCATAACACCCTGCTCTTGCCCACAGCTCACACATTCCAACCCAGCAATGGCATCCTGCTCTCCGGGTCTTTTGCAGCCGCAGCCAGGAAAATACGGAAAATGCACTGGGAAAGCAGAGCTGGTGGCGGCTTAGTGAGCTGGGCACCTGGGGTGCCATCTCAGGTTGGACAGGATTAGCCAGGTTTTAATTTTAATTGTTTGGCCCTGCTTAGGCAGATGTAGAGGTTTCAAATCCAGCAGGTGGGACAGACACTGGCCTGGGGATGAGCCAGGGGCGGACTCTGTGTGGAGCTCCTTGCAAGAATGCAAAGCGAGTACCAGCAGCCCTGGACCTCCTAGATAAGAGCAGCAATGGGGACATCTGGGTGCTTGCCTGGGCAGCACTAGCTTTTACTAACCTGACTGCCCTGGGCTGGGGGCTGGGGGAAGATGGGACCCGGGTGGAGGGTTTGTTTGAGCAGGTGTGAAACCTGATGGAAGGAAGGAGAGGGGATGAGTCAAAGAGAAGGGGGAAAATGCAAGGAGAGGGGGGACAATTAAGGAGGGGATAGCGCAAGGAAACAGTGCAAGGCGAGGGGGACAATGCAAGGAGAAGATGATGTCAGGAGAGGGGGAGATGCTAGGAGAAGGGGATGGTGCATGGACAGTGGGGACAGCACAAGGAGACGGGAATGATGCCAGGAGATGGGGATGGTGCAAGGAGAAGGGGACAATATAAGAAGGGGACGATTCAAGGAGAAGGGGAATGCGCGTGGAGAGGGGGGACAGTGCAATTAAAAGGGGATGGTGCAAGGAGAGGGGGAATGATGCTAGGAGAGGGGGACAGTACAAAGAGAAGGGGACAATACAAGAAGGGGACGATGCAAGGAAAAGGGGATGATGCAAAGAGAAGGGGATGGTGCAAGGAGAAGGGGACAATATAAGAAGGGGACGATTCAAGGAGAAGGGGAATGCGCGTGGAGAGGGGGGACAGTGCAATTAAAAGGGGATGGTGCAAGGAGAAGGGGACAGTGCAAGAAGGGGATGGTGCCGGGAGAAGGACGATGTGAAGGAAGCTGCCCTTTGTTCCAGCTGTTTTCAGAGCCGGGATTAGCCGGCAAGTCTCAAAGAGCCCAAACTGTGCTAATGTCTTCACATGTCTGCTGAGAGCCCAGGCTGCGCCGGCGGGTTTAACCCGCTAATCTTGCCTGCCGGTGGGTTTATTGCAATCATCCCCAAGACAACAGGGCTTACGGGGGATGTTTTAATATCGCCCAGCCGGGGGCCAAGCTGATTGCAAGAGTTAAGTTGTTCTCAGGACACCTTTAATCCCTGGGGAGCTGGCAGCGCTCAGCCTTGGGCAGGATTGAGCCTTTCGGCAGTCCCAGGCTCCCCCAGAGCAGGCAGCGGGGGACCCGTTCCCGCTCCAGGGGATGCTCCTGCAGGGTCTGCCCAGCTCAGACCCCTCCGTGGGCAGTGTTCGACCAGGGAAATGACTTTTATTAAAACTGTTGGGCTTGATAGAGTTTTTCAAAAAGTGACTTTTATATGAGGTGAATTAAACCACGTCCATCCCTCTGGCACTTTGGGCTTTGACCAGGAGGCTTTTCTCATGGTGTATGATAATCCTTGAGCGGGTGGGCTGTCTCTGGGGATGCAGGGGGCTCAGGATGGCCTGTGGCCCCTTTCCTACCTGCCAGGAGACAGCCGCGTGCCGCCGGGGAAGGCCACCCCCTTTCTTCCTCTCACCCAGTGATTAACCTGTTTGCAGGTTCCTTAGGGTGGGGAAGGGACTGTATCTGCAGGGCAAAGCAGCCAATTACTGCTCCAGTGGGGATGAGAAGAGCCAAATCATAGGTCTGACTCTGATAATGGGACAGAGTTAATGGTTTTCAGAAAAGTTGGATTCAGCTGGATCGTTTTGTGCCCTGCCAAGACTCCATCAGCCCTGATATCCCGGAAATGGGGTGGAAATGCAGTTTTCTTCCCCTATCAGAGACATCTCCCTCCCCAGTCCAGGGAGCAGGTCTTGCAGCTCAACCCAACTCCTGGCAGCTTGACCAGGGCACATGGATTGGGATCAAACCCGGGCACAGTGATTTGGCACCTTGGAAAATAAGGGAGAGAGATGCTCTGAGAGCTTGGCAAGGTCTTGGCTCGATCAACCCACCTGGGACAGAGCCTTGGCTCCTCTCGCCCACCTTGAAAGCCTGTGCAGAGTAAGAGCATTTTGGCTGTGTGTCCTTACCTAAACCCCACATGAGTCACAAAAACCCCGCTAGTCCCTTCCCAATCCTGTGTATCACATTGCTTTCTTAAAGACACTGTTTTTTTCACCTGTCTGCAAAAAAACTAGTGGGCTTTCAGTGGCAGATAATTATAAGGAAGTGAGAATTAAGCAGCCTTATTAAGAGGATAAAGGTTATCTGCTAAAGATGCGGTGCTGAGCCTTCCCCAGCAAATCTCCGCTCTGTAGATAAGTAGGCAGCTTGTAGGAGGACAGGTAGGTTGTGAGATAGGTGGGTAGATGTATTAGGGTGGACCATTTGCCCAGAGGAACGGCCTGGTCTGCATGTGGATGGATGGATGGGTGGATGATTGAGGATGAATGCAAAACCCTGGCTGGCGAATAGGTGCAAATGGGTGGCTGGGTAAATGGGATGGGAGATGGATGGAGAGATAGGAGAAGGGATAAGGTGTGGAGCTGTAGCATACAGCTCCTCCATGTGCCCCTCCCCGCACTCCTTCCTGCCAGGATTATTCCTGCTGTGCACATGGCGACGGACGTGATTTGTTTGCATGAGTCGCATTTACTCAGGACAGTAGAAGTTTGCAGGGTGGGGTGTTTGGATGCTGGAGCAGCAGGACCCCTCCAGCCCCTGAATCCCTGTGACCCAGACGCTTTCCCTGGTGCCTTTTGCATCCCTTCTCCGAGTTGGCAGCCCCATTCTCCTTGGCTGATTGCCCCCTCATTCTCTCTTTTCGGGGGGTTTTGCTAAATGGGATTACTGTGTGCTGAGGACGGGCCGGGATGCCGGGGAGGGCAACCTGCCGGTGATGGAGATTCAAGGCAAAGTCTGACCCGAGCTGGGACATGGGGCGCCGGGGTCGGCTGTGCATGTTTCCAGGCTCCGTCTCATTGTGTAATCTTGTTAAATGGTCAAGGGGCATTTCCCCCTGCTTCTCCCTCCCCTTTAATTCCCGATTGAAACATCAAATAAAGCTTCCTGAGGCTGCTGGGCAGCTCCACCAGCTCTGCACTGCCCAATTTCAGTGGAAATAAAAAGAGACATCACGAGCCATGGGAGGAAACATCACAACATCCCATCTTTTGCAGTCTTTCTAGGATGAACTTGTGCCAAGCTGCCTTGCTCAGTCAAAGAGCAAAGGCATCAATGCTTTGCATTAAACCCTCAGCTGGAAGTAGCCATGAAAATAAAGGTGAAATGGGGTGACCTGCCTGGAAATGCAGTGGGGAAACTGGGAGACTAAGGAGACCCCTCATATGGGGTGAGCATTGCAGTGTCCAAAATCTCTGGGTTTAAAAGGTATTTATCCTGCAACATGAAACACAGGGCTGTGGACCAGCCCTATGCGCCGAGCACTGTTGGAGCAAGAGTGAGCAGTGCCGTGCCTAAATCCTGTGTAGGGCTGCGTGGGGAGATTCGGGGTCTGGTAAGGGAACACCATCAGCCCTGGTCTGGGTTTGCCACAAGGCACATCACCTCCTAAATAGCTGCTGCTGCTCACCCCACTGGCTCTCCTGCTCACATCCCAGTCTCAGAAATGGAAAGACCAGGAGGAAATCCCTCCCCCAGCTCTGCTCCCAGTCACGCACATGGCAGGGCCTGACAGAAACCAGTTTGCTTTGTTTCAGTGAGATCAACTGTTAGGAAAAAGAGAAAAAAATGATGAAAATAACACCATTCCCCCTTTGCAAAAGATTTGTGGTGTAAAATCCTGGTGGCACTGCCACCCTGGCATAGTTGGTCTGTGCTTCTGCTGGGGGTGTACCAGGGGTCCTGGCACCAGACACCCTCTGCAATGCCATGATTTTATTTTAAAAAGTTGATTAAACCATTAAATCAAGTAAGTCCTGATGGTGTGTGATGAATAAGGAGATCTCACGCGGAGGTACAGGACTGGCAGTCTGACAAAGTGCTCCCAGCTCTGCTAAAACCTTCTCCTGGGACTTAGGTTGCGATGCTTTTGTGCCTCAGTTTCCCCAGCTGTAGGAACTGGGTAAATACTGCCTTGGACACGCATGGTATCAGCTCGACTCATGCTTATCAGGGCCAGGTCTGATCCCGCTCCCAGTCAGGACCCCTGCCGAGAGCCGAGCCGGGTGCCGAGTCAGATCCAGCCCTTGCTCTGCCCCATCCTTCCCCCGCTCCATCTCTATTGATTTAATAAGATGGAGAGGAATTAACGGGGCCGGAGCACTGGAATAATGAAAGATGAACAAAGGGGCACCGCTAGCAAAGATGCTGCCAGCTTTTAATGATGAGGCCGGGCAGATCCCCTGCTAGCTGTCCCTTTGGAGTGGCGATTAAGAACATACTGTCATTGTTAAGGCAGAGAGATAAATCCCTGCACCGTTTCTGATGTGATCAGCCGGGGCTTCTCCCTACAATTTGTGATCCTATTGTGGACGGTGTTTGCCCTGGGCAAGGAGAGTCTGGGAACCACTTATGAACCATCCTTTGGTCATTAGCCTCCTCATTAGGGGAGAACAATATAAGAGAAAAAAGATAATTGAAGGGAGCAGCAGGCTGATCGTGCACTCAGGACTGTACCAGGGCTGGGCTGCCTCAATGCTTAGTTTGTTTATAATTCCCAATTAATTTTAAATGCGTGGTTTCGGGATGCTCCTAATATCTGCAATTGCAACCCCTGTGAACACGGTGTTCACATCTGTGCTTGACGGGAGAACCACGGAGCATTCTCCGAGGCCTTGCGGGAGGGTATTAGCTCATTTTTTTGGGGTCACACAGACTTTGCTGTCAGCTGGGTGGACTCAACCCGTGGACTCAACCCACGCAGCAGTTGGAGGGACCCCAGGCAGGCGGGACGGGCTCCCAACAGCCGGAGAGGGTGAGGGTGGCTGGTTGCAGCAGGTCACATTCCCTCATTTCACAACTGGCTGAGATATGAGGCCAGATGTGACACCGAGGGGTGCGACACCAAGGAAAAGCCCCGCTTGGATCAGGGACAACGTCTCCCCACCGAAAGGCCGGGGCAGGATCCAGCCCTGCGGAGCCACATTGCAGCGTGGGCGTAATTCAGATCTTGCTTGGAAGTAACAGCCAGGGTGATGAATCGCAGGAAAGCCCTGAGGCTATGGGGGGAGAGGTGCTTTGCCCCACAAACTTGACGGTGGAGTAAGAAAAGGAGCAGGTCCTAGGACACCGTGCCCTGGCTGGGTGCAGGGCTCCGTGCCCTGGGGAGGAGGGGGAAGAGCCGCAATTCCTCAGGATGCTTGATATTATCAAGTGCTAATGAGACCTGTGTGGGGCTGAGGTGCTTTGCACGCCATTATCCCAAATTAACCTGACAATGCAGCCGGGGACAGTGTCTGAAGGGCGGCTGGGGTGTGTATTGGCTGTCTGGGGCTGGAGGGAGAGAAGGGTGCTGCCCTCTGCCTTCCCCCCCTGCCCCAGCTCCTCTCTGCCCGCACCCCTGAGCAGAAAACAAGGGCCTGGCATTTTGCAGGGTTAGTCTTCCACTGCACGAACATGTTGACTCGGCTCCCCAAGAGCTTTGCCAAGCAAGAGGTGGAATAACATGATAGGGATGGAGAGGATGGGGGCTGCCTCCTCTGCGGGCTGGTGTTTGGGCACATCATTCTCGGAGGAAACTCGTATGTTCCCAAGTCCTCATGTCCCTCCCACGCTGCTACTTGTACGGGGCTTTCACCAGTGCTTGGGCAGTGGATCAAGCTGGGGAGTGCTCTGCTGAAAAGTAACCATGATCTCAGATGAAGTATTTCCCTGGGGCTGTCCCTCTTCTGGGCTTTCAGGGGGATGTATGGGGCTGGCCTCTTGCCACGTGCAACTGGGGCTCCCAGTGCTGTGCAATGCCTTCAAAGCAAAGTGTCGTGCCTGTCCTGCTGTCCTCACACCAGTTTGGGTCTGTTAATGGGACCTTGCAAGGTGCTTGAGGATCCAGAAGACAAAGCGAACTGTGGCCGTACCCTGCTGCAAATAGGAGAGAGGGGGTTTGCCAAGAGCAATCAAGACCAGCACCTTGTTCTGGAGCTCTCTGCAGCTCCCCAGCACCTGGCTGAAGGTGGCAAAGCCAAGGCAGGGCAGCACCCCAGCACCTGGCACTGCTGGGTCCTCCTGGAGCCGAGAACATATACAGTAATGATTGTTAGCATGAGTAATTTCTTAGACTTTATGATGAAGGAACAAACACGCACCAGTTATTCCCTGGGGACGAACCCCATGCTCCTCTTTCCGCAGTGAAGGTGAAGCTCTGTTCCCCTCTCCCCATGGGATTCAGTGGGACTCGGTTTGGGAATGGAAAAATCACCCGCTGGATCCAGGAGCCACGTGATTTGGGTATGTTCCCCATTGACTTTTAATTATTGGATTATGGATCCTTATTTATTATTATTATGGATTATCACAGGAGAAATGGCTGCAAAAGTCTGACACAAAGCTAAAAGCTAAAGCTGGTGTTCAGCACCTCATTTTTAAGCCAATTTCGGAGTTTTTTTAAGAGTAAAAGGCATGAGCTCATGATTTCAGACTCCTTAGGTTGGTGGTGCTGGGCTAGTTATCCTAATGAGAGCAAGCACACGCCTGTCTAATCAGCGACAGGAGCCCTGGGATCCATCTTCCTAACATGATGCGACTGAAAGGATGCTGTCAGTCGAGAAGACGTTTTCCCACTTGCAGGAGGACTCAGGCCCCGGATTATGGATGCACAAAATCCCCATCACGTTTTCGCGTGTGCCTGCTGTGGGTTTGGGGAAATTTCCGCCACTTCTTTCGCCCGCTGGGATGGTTTTGCGGCTTGGAGCGGGATGGAAATGGAGCCAGGCTCTCCCCACCGACGGAGGCGAGGTGTGAAATTTCTCATGGGTGAACAAGTGAGAGCTGCGGGGTGCCCAGAAGAAGGGGGACAGAAAAGATGAAGGGGGGGAAGAGCGGAGGAGGAGAGAAAGCAGCAGCCAGAGAGACAAAAATCCCCAATGCAGCAACCTGGTTTGAAGAGTGGGGCGTTTTCTATGAGGGGATTGTAAAATGCACTCTCTCTTTCCCCTTTGCAGGGGGGAACAAGGGCCCCCACTCTATCTGATAGTCATTAGCATCAATTAGCCCCGTTTGAAGTAGGCAACATCTTTGTCTCTTTGCAAAAAAAGAAATAAAAAAACCTTTCAGGGAGCCCATAATAACATCTGGAGCAAGGAGAGGCTGAGCTCAAGTTCCCCACTTTCATCTCTTGTCGAGGTACTTGGAATGTTAATGCAGCCTCATTCTTTAATGGAGTTATCAGGAAATGCTTTTCACCCCCTTCCCTTTGCTCAGGGGGGATGTTTACAAAGGGCTGGGGGCTTTTTTTTTTTGTTGTTTTGTTGTTGGGATTTTTTTTTTTTACCCCCCTAAGAAACTCCCCCTCCCCTTTTATTTTCTGCGCACTTGAAAAACAAAACTGGAATAAAATTAAAAAAAAACCCAAACACCAAAACCTCACTACCAAAAAAAAAAAAAAAAGAGGATCACAGGGTCCATCCTTTCATCTCCCCTGCCCAGCTCCTGCAAAAGCCCCCTTTGCTGGAGCACATGGAGTGGGGATGGAGCCGGTGGTTCAACCTCATGTGGGCAGCGGGAAGGCGGCGGGGGTTCCCAGAGCCCCCGCTCTGCCTGGCTGCTGGGTGCTATATTTCCCAAGTCATTACCAGCGAGTGAAAATTTCCAGCTTTCCGACCGAAATGCATTAGCTGAGCACACAGTACTAATGGGAAACAGGACGCGTCATTAGGCAGAGAATTTGGCCAAGCGGGAGAAGCCGAAGGGAAAAGTCAGTGGGTGCTTTTGCTGGTTGCCCGGCCCTCCGGCTGGCTGTCCATCCGTCTGTCCATCCGTCTGTCCATCCTTCCTGCTAGCGGCATCCCACCATCACCCCCTGCTCTGCCGACGGCTCACCCATCCCAACAACCGCAATGTAAAACCGCTCCCTTAACAACCAGAGCATCTCCAACACCTCTTTCATGGGAATTAGAGTGGCAGTCATAAGTTATTACAAAGAAGAAAAATAACTGAGAGATTCATCAGGCTCTTAATAAAACAAATCAAAAACTTGTATAACGACACCCATATATATTTTAATCCACACAACCTCTGTGCAAGCAAAGCCAGAAGCTGTGAATCTCTGTGGTTTTTTTTCTTGGTGGCAGCTTTTTTTTTGTTGGGGAGAGGCTTCAGCACTTGCCCAGCTTTGAACGTGTGATTTCAATTAACCACATAGTTACACGGCGGCAGGATTGGGGCTGGCTGTTTGGATAAGGAGCAATAAAGCAGCAGCTGTATTTATTCACTTATTTTGAAGCTGCTGTGGAAGACAGGATGCTAAATGGGGGAAAAAAAGGCAAACTTGAGGGACTCTTTTGTCTCCTGTGGGCATCCTCTTCCCCGAGGTTCCCGTAGCCATCACCAGGGTGCTTCCTTGCAAGCAGGATAATCCTGCCCATGCATTCCCATAATTTCCATTTGCTTTGAAATGCTCAAAAATAGAGAGGTGCTTGTTTATAATGAGGTCTATTTCTATGGCTTGGGCAGTGAAATGAAACTTTAAATGTCATGAATCCCTGGTTTAAGGTAGGATTTACTGGATACGGACAGCTAGCCTGCGCACGCAGAGATGTTTAATGCTGGGTTATTAAGCCATGGGGGATTTTTACTCCATGTTTATTAACCCGGAGACTCCGGTCTTGGGATTTCTCCGTGTTTGCATACACCAGAGTGAATTTTCAGTGCGAATTTGGTGTTTGCGGAGATTTGAGACAGAACATTTGTGTGTGCGTAGGGCTGCGAATTCCCCGGCGCTGCGTTTGCGGAGTACGCTCACATCTGGCCGAGGTGTCTGTGCCATCTGCAGCTCTCCATCGGACCATGCCTCTGCGCTTGGCTCCGGGTGGTGTCACACAGGGATAGCACCCAAACCAGGTGAACAGTTAAATTTCCACTGCACAGTTGCCTCTTAGCCTGTGCGAACTCCTGATGTGTTTTTCCCATATTCCAGATATACATACACCCTCTGACACACCTGGGCAGGTACACATGGACATGTTCCCCTTGTCACGGCAGCAGGACAGGCTCGCACAGCCGGTCCCCAGGGTATGCCTGTGCCCATGGGCAGTGGGTAGGGGTGGGCTGGCCTGAGGAGCGTGGCCAGGGGGATGGTGCGGGTGCGCCTGCGAGACCTGGGGGGAAGGTGTGGTTGTCAGCGGGAGTTTGTGTGTCAGTGGGGGGGTTTGGGTGTCAGTGGAGACAGGGTGGGGAGCTGTAGGTGTCCATGTGGATGTATGTGGGGTGCCAACAGGGTTGTGGGGGAGGAAGGTGTAGTTGGCCATGAGGAAGGGAGGAGGTGTCTGTGTTGGAAGCAGCAAGTGTCCACGTGGGTGTCTGTCTGGAGTGGGTGTTGGTGTGGGTGTCCATGGAGTAGGAGAAGGTGTCCATGGGGAAGGACTGGGTGCTAGTGTCAGGGTCTGTGAAGAACAAACTGGTGTCAGTGTGGGTGTCTGTGGGAAAGTTTTTGAGTGTTGGTTTGGGTGTCCCTGGTGAAGGAGCGATTGTTGGTGTGAGTGCCTGTGGGGAAGGAGTGGGTGTCAGTGTCTACAAGGAAGGAGCAGGTGTTGGCGTGGGGGTCTGTGGGGAAGGAGAGCGGGTGCCTGTGGTGGGAAGATGCAGGTGTGCAGGTAGGTGTCAGTGGAGGAGCTGGCGTAGAAGGAGGGGGGTGTCGGTGGGGAAGAAGGGGTGTCCGTGGGGGTATCGCTCCAGGCCAG